>KK122562.1:40793-94576 GCA_000611955.2 Stegodyphus mimosarum
TCTTACAGGCAGCTGGAAAGTAGCCTTTTTGAAAGCATGCATTAAAGAGCTAAGTTAGTTGGTCTTCGTTTGCGATTCTCAACTCTTCGATGAAGTCGAGTTTGTCCAAGTCTGGAACTTTGCCCCTTTTGGGAGTTTCTATGATCTTTCGAATTTCTGTGGTAGTGAAGGGGGGATCACTTGCGGTGCTTGGAGACCTGCTTGCTGATCTCCTTATCTTCCTGTGCTGTGGGTGTCTTCGTCTTGAGTATCTTCGAAAAAATGATATTGAATAATTTCTCTAATAGTGTCTTCAACTGAAGTTGTGGTCGTCTCATTCAGTTTGAGTATTTAGCTTAGTTGTAGGGGTCGTAGGGTTTTGCCCTTAATGATATCATAGTAGGACTAGAACGGGCTGAAGATTTTCCCAGAATATGTCCCAGGAGACTCTTTTGGCCTCTAAGATCTTTTGTCTATAAATAGCTTGTTCCCTTTTGTAAAGGACTCTGTTTTTGTTGCCCATGTCTCCTGAGGCGCGATGTTACCGCCGCCGTAGGGCTCGTACCTTTTTTCTTGTAATTGTTAGATCCTGATTCCACCATGGGTCGCTTCTATATTCGTTGCTGTTCTTATTTGAATTACCGACCTTTTTAATGTGCTCATAATTTTCATGGATGAGTTTCGTAGTGATCTCCATGTGCTTATTTATTTCCGTGAAGGTATGTGGTAGTGGAAATGCAGAATATTGTTCTGCGAATTTTTGCCAGAATGTCATCAAGTCTATATGACTTAGTTTCATCTTGGTGAATTTGCTCTAAGTCTACATTATCGACGCCATATTGGACATAGATATGGTCACTGATGTTTGCTTCCTCCTGGACCTTCCAATTTGAAATCGCGATTTGATTTTCCTTCCGAAATAAAGTGATATCAATCCACGAGGTACCCTGGAGATAGAGAAAGTAGCAGGGCTGTCTGGGTTGTTAATGACAGCTAAACACGTGGCTGCTAGTAGTTCATAGATCTAGAGACCTTTTGAGGTCTGAATGGGTGGGACTCCAAACTGGGTGTTTTCCGTTAAAGTCTCCACTGATTATAACTGAGATAGAATCATTTGTTATGATTAGAGACAAATGTAGGCTCAGTTTCCTGCGATGGAGGGAAGTAAACACCCAGTTTACAGAAACAATCAAGAAAAGGTGGTTTCCTTCGATTCGCACTGCTATGATGTTATCTATGCTAAGGACAGAAACATCAATTCGATTTGCACTGCTGTGGTGTTATTATCTGTGCTAAGGACCTCTAAGGCAGGGAGTGTCTGTCCGTAAGTATGATTGCTGTTTTGGCATTTTGTGTTGCGTAGAAGTTCCTAAATTATGGGGATTCCTTGCAGATGATTGTTTTTTATGTAGTGTTCCTGCGTGCATAATATCTTGATATCTTTATATTGTGTTAAATGTTCTCTTAAGTATGTAGTTGCACCCCGAGAGTGCTGTAGATTTATCTGGAGAACTGGGATTTTACTCATAATTTATTCTTTGTTTGTATTTTTGTAACTCTTTTAAGTAGCATGCACATTTTCTGTCGCAACTGTCGTGATGGGTGTTTAACCCTGCATTAAATTTCACATTCATTTTCTCACAATTTACACAGATTGGGGATTCCATTTTGCAACCTTTTTTCTGATGGCCTTCAGATCCACATCATATACACCTCACATTTTCTGTACAGTTTTGGTGGGAGTGGTTATAACCTAGGCATTTGTAATATTGCTTAATTTAGAGAAATTCTCTAACTTTATTTCCGGTCCATTGAACGTTTGTTTCTTATTTCTCATTACTGTTTTGGAGGAAGTGGGGTCAATAGAGGCTACCCAGTGTTTTCCAGATCTTCCGTTCATTGAAAATAGAAGCTGAATATTTGGGTTTTCGAGATCTTTATTTTGGATACCTAGTTTTTGTGGTAATTCCTACTTGCTAGATCTTAATTCACATTGTAATATAACTATCTTAGGGTTTGTTTTCTGCGGTCGCTTGGACTCGACTATGGTTTTTAACTGTTCTCCCGAATGGATTCTTCTAATAAGTCTTTCTCCTCTTTTTCGTTGGCTTCTATTAAAACTCCTTATTTCTTAACCGCTCTGACGCCTACTTTGATTTTTGCTGGGTCTGTGTATTTCACTATTTTGTCTCGCACTTCATTGGATGTTAGATCCTTTTTGGGATAGACAATGGAAACGTATTTTTGTCCCCCTTTGTTATTGTTTTGGGTTCTTGCTCTAGAAATAGAATGTACTCTTTTTGCTATGTTGGATTATGTTGGGTTTTCTGTTGCTAACTATCCCTTTTACGTAGTCCTCAAGGGTTTTGGTCTGCTGAAGCTATTCTACAGAATTTATCCGTAACGAGGTTAATAACTTTCAGAAAGTGGTCTTTGATCTTTTAACTTGCTTTTTTGGATATTTCGTATGTGGCTAATAAGCCGTCAAGTTCAATAACATAATCGAGCACTTCTTGTACACGATTAGTGTCATCGGTTGTCGGAATGTCCTTATTTATCACTTGTGAAATGACCTGTTCTGTTGAAGAAATGTCCTCATTTGGCAACTGTGAAATGTCCTGCTCTGTTGGAGGAGAGGTGGCCAACTGCTTTTTGCTGTCGGAGCACATCTGCCCCTTAGGCTACGTATTATTAGGGCGAGCCATGTTGCTTTGTGCTTGTATATGAGATGTCTACCAAGAAGCATTTTGCATAAACACAACAGCTAAACTTAACCAAGAAGAAAAACTACGTGCTTCAGCACTTCACACAGTAACGAACACTTAATTTTATAATAATTCCCTTATTTATGCATGCTAATTTCAGAAGTAAGAGAAATACACATTTGAACTGCAAAGAAAGCCCTTTCTGTAACATTGTGTGGCTTCAAGTACAGTTTACATGACAGCCTAGCAGCTCAAAAATAAAACAGGCCGGATTTTCAAATTAAAATGGTGCCAGAACTTGTAAATAACTTTAAATTAAAGTTCTACGGAAGAGCAGCTATTTAAGTCAACGGACAAAAAACCGTTAGGCGATGTAGAACTTAAGAATGCAAACGTAAACAAACGATCGCCGCACTAAGCCTAACACCGCTTTGGCATGTAAAATTCAAATATTTTCAAAAGTACACAAGCTGGAGTCGCAGTGGTTGATATGTAATTAACAAAACTAGTATGAAATGTAATTCAATGAGCAAAAGTTATTTACACAACAGATGAAAATTATAATAAGAACAAACTCACTTTTTGCATGCAAATGAAGGCGGCCAAGAACACGAAAATCAAAAATCTTCGTATCTGAATAAACACGCCTCATAGGTGGAGAGTAAGCTTGAAGCACGCAATCGGAATAAATATATTTTCAAAGTATTGTACACAAAAAATGATATAATTACTGAAATAATTAAACTTTTCCAGGAGCTCGTCAAACGCACAACCATCACGGCGCCGGGCCCTAGAAACTCCCAGATAGAATAGTATATAAAGCTTCTGCTTTTTTCCTCCATATGCAAAGAGCATATGGGTCAATTACGCAAAGAAACTCTTTAAAGATTTTTCCGTATAGGCAAACAGTGCTAGCATAATGTTTCATAATCATACAATCCAATTTACCTTGTACTATCCAATTTTATCTATACTGATTAACTTATCTAGTTTCATATTTTACTTTAAGGCTGAACTCCTTTGAGGATTATCTGCCCAAGGGAGAAGGAGCTTCTTAGAAGACTTCTTGTAAGAAGCAAGGAAATTTGCTTGTATCCACGTTATACAAGAGGCCACATGCAGCCAGCTAGTTCACTAAAATGTGAACCGAATCCAACTTTAGTGTTCATCGTTTTTACCGCTCCGCCGCTGGTGTCTCGATATAAATAAATAAAGTTCAGGAAATCCACTTGAAAATTTTTGATATTAGCATTCATATAACCAGTTTTTCAATTTCATCAAAAATGTATTTTTTGTTCATATTTTCCAATTTTATCGCAATTTTGTATTTAATATTGCTGTTCGAGACATATAAAATGCAACGCAATACAATGAAGACATAATAAAAATATTTTTAAAATTTAGGTGAATATAAAAAAAGGTAAAACACGCTAAAGAAACAAAATGCTACTGTCACAGAAATGCAGGCATTAGCAAAGAACAGCGAAGTATTTGCATAATGAAATACAGTGCAATGAGAAATAAATCAATTAAATTTTTATTGCAAAAAAACTAAATAAGAATACTAATGAAAAAAGGTAAAAAAAAAAACTAAAATCACAAAAATACAAGAGAGTTTCTTTAAAATATAAATATATAAGATGTTGCACACTTTGCATGAAAAAATTAATGCGATTTGCCAATTAATGCAAAAAACAAATGGTCCAACATTATTTTCAAGCAACAATTAAAATTGTTAATCAAAGCATGTAATTCTAAACTATCTTCAGTTTGACAAGTAAGTCAAAAGAATCTAATACTAGAAAAACACAAGGTGTTTAGTTTAATATACAAATATAATTTGTTACACAATTTTTATAAAACATGAATGTGAATTGCCAGTTTATGTAAGAAACAAATAGTCAAACATTATTTTCGTGTGTAAATTAAAATAGTTAATCAATGCATGAAATTCTAAACTACACTGAGTTTGAAAAACAAATTAAGACTAATCAGAGTATGTACTGATTTTAGGTGTACCTAGGAGGTATTTGCTACCCATGTCCATTTTCATCATAATTTAGGGTTTTCAAAAGTTAATATTCCATCTTTCGACAATTACTTCAGCTACGAAGTCATGACTTCCCAATTAGGGAAAAAAGCAGCAGGAAAGAAAAAAAATTCCATTCTTTTCTCTAGTATGTTGTCTTAAAATTCACAAAGGCGTCTGCGTAAAGGTAATGATTCGAAAGAATAGTAGTTTCCTTTTGAAATGACTGTTGCAAGGGCATAGAAAAGCATTCCTATTTCCCGTCTTTTTAAGTGAAACCTTTCCAAACGTTACCATCTTTTAACCGTCTTATGCCATATTAATGTGCTAGAATCAAGAGCCTTTATTAAATTTTGTTGGAACTAGATTGTATTAAATAAACATGTGTTACAAAATTTCGAATTTAAAGAAAACTTTTTTTTCCTTACAATTTCCATTCAGAGCTTCATCCGTTCTTTCATAATTTGGCATATCCAGGAACGAAATAAGTTCTCATCAGCAACTGAAAATTTAATTTTGTCAGTTAATGACTAGCTTTAATATTTTTGGATTAATAATACAGCTAGATTTAATTTATTTACGAAATAATGACTTAGTTTAATACTAGATTGTGAGCATACGCTTAATTATAATTTTACCAGTTTACGACTAGATTTACAATTTGTACTTTAAGACAGATTTCTCGAATCTTACAGAATTTTGCCATGGATGTATTGAAATGAAAGCAGAAGCGAATGCACATATAGCTATTATAAATTTTAAATGGTATAACAGAGATCTCCGGCAAAAAGCGTACTATATTTTCTTAAAGATATTTTCATTTTTGGAGAAGAGTACCATGTTTCTCTTTCTAGTTCTTTGTTTTGAATACAATATTAAAGGCATTTTGCATTAGGCACCGCTTAATGTGGTCACGTTTACCTACGGTATCCCAATAGTATTAACCAAATGACAATATTAAACGCTGACAAAAAATATCCTTCAAAATAACAGTGGAATTTAGCGAATTTAATATAAATATTAACTAGATACATATGATTAGGTACTTTCAAAGAATTTTAATCAGGAAAAGGCAAAAGTTTGCTTATGAACTGTTCATATCTTTAATGCAAAGAAAAATATTTATTTATGAACTGTGTTTATGAATCGTTTGACGGATGATGTATTCCTGATCTTGATATTCGGAAGGCATCCCTCTCTGGAAAAGAACTTGCTAATATGAAGTTTCAAATTAACCCCCGTCCCTCCAAAATATTCTTAACTTGACATAGATGTTTCAGCGTGTTTTGGAAAAAAATGAGGAAGTATTTTCGCTCCTAAATACCAGAGATCTGTACCTAATCCCCATCAAAGTAGATATAGTTATTAAAAATTTACCTCTAAGTAAAACTGCTCTTTTGCCTACTTTAAGTGATTGACTAAAATAGAAACAAGCTGTTCACCGAATTAACCCCTTGCTTGGCTTCGCCGATTAAATTAATATTTAGGGGCCAACTACTTAGATATCTGATAGCTTTAGTTAAGCTTAATTTAGATTAAAATCATTATTATTTGTCTTCAAGCTCAAGTAGACGCTTTGTGTATACTCCAAGTAGGAGTTGATTGTATTTATTCTGAAAAATGAAGGGTAATTAACCCTTCTTACCTCTTACGTGTTTATTCATACACTTAAGCGATAATTCTCTTGTTAGTGGTGTTCTAAGTCTGAATTTTTGAATTAGATAAGTTAAACCACACATTTGGCGCCCGAACTTGTTCTCAACGAACCATGACCCTAGGTAGCGAAGATTTCTCGTTGTCCCCTCCCACCTTTCAGTAACCTCAGCCACAAACAAACCCCATGGAGGGATTCGAATATATCGTGGAAACGATGAGAAAGACGATGAAGCCAACAACGTTTGATGGAAGAGCATCTGTAATGATATTCCTGGAACAGCTGGAGTTACACTTCGCGTTATATCCTGTGAACCAGCCGCAAGGAATTATCATCGCTACGACGAATTTAAAAGGTGAAGCCCTCAGCTGGTACAAGTATATTGGCAAGAGATTGTTGGTGGATCCAGGATCCGAAACATACACTTGGGAAAATTTTAAAAATTCTCTACTGAAATTATTTTCAGTTGTAAGAGATCGCGCAGGACTGGAATCCGAATTATTTAGTAAATGTCAAACTAATTTCGAAGAATTAACAGACTTAATCTTAAGAAAGATACATATTGTCAAATTATTATATGGAAAAAGGCCCCGACAAGGAAATCATTGAAATAATTTTTCCGCGATTGTTTTCGTCAATTCAAGATTTTCTTGTATTTAGAAATCCGCAAAAGCTGAAACTCTTATTCGAACTAGCTGTCGAATTTCATAGCAGGCAAACGGCCGAAAACGCGTGTGCGAACAATTTTAGGTAGTATTCAAAGTTTCACGCTCAGACGAAACGTCAAGGTCAGCAGAATTCCTATCGGCAAGAGGAGAAAGTAGCAAAGCTGGATAAGAGGAATCTGGTCAGACCAAAGCGTGTGGAAATAAAAACAGTTGGACCAAAGGGTTGAAAAAAAAGTTAAACAAGCCACCGTTTGGGAAGAAAATCACTCAGAAATTAAACTGAGTACGGCAGTCGTACAAAATTTGGCCTTGCCAGAAATCCAGATACTACTAAACGACGTGCCTATGACCGCCTTACTGGATACCAGGGCTCAATGCAGCTTCTTATCTCAGAATTTTTTTAAAAAAAATTTTTCGACGTTACAGACTGTTTAAGACAACGGGACGAAGGTGATTGCTGTCCAAGGCAAACAGTGTTTCTGCTTGGGAAAAGTGGGGCTGCATGTTCAAATAAAAAATGAGGTTCAAAAAATCAGTTTTCTCATAGTAAAGAATTTATTAACCGCAGCCAGATTGGGGTTGATTTCTTACGCGCAGCTAGCGCAAAAATTAATTTCAAAGATTCTACCTTACAGGTCAAGATGGATAAAGTGGAAGTTGAACAAGCCGAAATGGCAGAAGTTGAGCTGAATCACCTCGAAGAAGGAGAAAAAGACAAAATTAAAAAACCGGCAAGAAATTTTCCCAGTTATTCAACGGAAAACCTGGATGCTGCCAGATTGTCTCGCACAGCATGACATTGGTAATGAGCCCCCAGTTCGGTCTATGCCGTACAGGTATGACCGAGTGAAGGAAGACATTCCCGTGCAACACATTAAGAAAATGCTCCAGAAAAAGAGGATTACGCGAAGTACTAGCCCCTATGCCAGTCCTGTATTTTTATGTAGAAAGAAG
Organism: Stegodyphus mimosarum; assembly: GCA_000611955.2. Taxonomy (NCBI): domain Eukaryota; kingdom Metazoa; phylum Arthropoda; class Arachnida; order Araneae; family Eresidae; genus Stegodyphus; species Stegodyphus mimosarum. Next base: position 48,783 of record KK122562.1, read on the forward strand.
AATGGATTACACCCGCAGATCTGAACGCGTGGAGATTCGCAGTTTACTACAGAAAATTAAATAGCATAACGAAATACCCACATATCCCCTCCGGATAATAGATGAAATTATAAGAAAAATTTGGTCAACTAAATATATGACAACCTTAGACCTGACGTCAGGCTATTTTCAAATTGCAGTAAAACCCGAGGATGTCGAAAAAAACAGCTTTTATTTATTATTAAGTCAGCGTGTATGCATTTCTGAGAATACTGTTTGGTGTAAACGGAGCTCGGGCTACACTTCAAAAAGTTACGGATATTGTTTTAAGGCCAGTCTTGGGAAAAAGTACAGTCATTTATCTCGATGATATTATTGTAACGAGCGAAACACTAAAGGAACACATTAAACACTTAAATGAAGTTTTTACATTATTGAATGAAACAGGCCTCAAATTTAATCCCAAAAAGTGCAAATTTTCCACCAAAGAATTGTGGTACCTCGGCTAAAAAATCTCGAATAACGGTATAGAAACTGACAATTCTAAAATTTTAGCCATCAAAAGCTACCCACCGCTAAATAAGGCTAAGAAGTTATCCTTCTTGGGGAGGTGTTCCTATTATAGAGTTTTCTGTAAAGACTTTGCAAAGATAGTTGAACACTTGTTGCTGCTTAAACGAAAGAAGACTAAGTTCACATAGACAGAGGAGGCGAACACGGCGTTTAAAGAATTGAAACACGCTTTAATTAATACCCCTGTTCTTAAATTCCCGGATGCAACTGAGAGGTAAACTCTCGCGGTCCTACTATCGAAGTAAAAATTTCGGGTATTCTTTTGGAGTTCACTAATAACTGTGTATTCAGATCACGCGGCAGTTGGTCGCCTATACTATATATATAAATTTCGCCTCGACTCATACGTTGGACACTAAAACTGCAAGAATTTAATTTAATAATAAAACACATGCCGGAGAAAGAAAATGTAGTTTCAGACGCGCTGTCAACGATTAAGATCGATAAAGGCGGAAATACAATTAAATGTACAATACCAACTGCGAAAATAATTGAATCCCGGGAAACAATAATCGCGGAGTTAAAAATGGAACCAGAATTTAAAGACATATACGCCTATCTGGAAGATCCCGAAAATTTTGAACATGTACATTTAACGGCTATTCACAATAGGGCGGCCCATTATGAAATTATAGACAAATCGCTCTTTTATACGAAACCAGACAACGATAATCAAGAATTTCGTCCAAATGAGTCTAAGCTTAAGTATTCTAGAGAAACTCCATGACTCGAAATTAAGAGCCCATCTTGGTGCTAGGAAAACCCTGCAAAGGGTCCGGCGAAGCGGTGTATTTTACGCAGTTATACAAAGTTGTGACGGCGTATGTCAGGTCATGTCACTTGTGTCAGTTAATTAAAGACGTTAACTACAACCCGGCCGGGTACTTAAATAGCATAAAAACCACTTTCCCGAATGAACTGGTTAGCACTGATTTGTTTGGTCCCTACCTTAGAACAAAGATTAATAAAAACGGATACTTGTTAACCATCGTGCATCATTTCTCAAAATTGGGTGGAAATAATTCCCCTTAAACGGGGTTCAGCGAAAACAGTAGTAGATTCGTTTCTAAATAAATATATTTTAAAATACGGGGCCTCAGTAAAAGTAATATCAGATAATGGTAGGCAATTTGTAAGTTATTTATTTGAAAACCTGTGCATTGGCCTTGGCATACGCCATCTAAAAATGGTACCTTATAGACCACAATCAAATATTGCGGAACGCGTAAAGAAAAATGTAGTTAAAATTATTCGGGGATATGTTAAGAATTATCATGACTGTTGGGACAGCTGCGTCAATGAATAATGCTTTGCCTTGAGAACAACAGAGCATGGAACTACACAAAAAACCGCCGCAGAATTGTTCCTAGGAAGAAAACTTTTAACGCCTCTCGATAAGCTATTTTTCGTTCAACAAAGACAGGAAGAGTTGCTATCAAAAATTCTGATGCGGCGAGGTCGAAACAAAAATTATATTACCATAGAAAGAGATGCGACGTAGAATATACCGTAGGCAGAAAGTGTTAAAATTAAAGCACTCCTTGCCATCTAGGGTCGCTAAATTTGAGCCCAGGTTTGAGGGCCCTTTTATCATAGAAAAAATTTAATTTGCAACGGTTTACATAAAAGCGGAAAATGGACAACAAACTATTGTTAACATGGACCAGTTGAAGTGATATTATAGTCGTACGGATTTTCAAGTTCTAAGAGATTTATTGCAGGATCATGGGAGTGCGCCGAGAACATGGATTTCACCGTCGCCAAGCAAAGATCCCCCGGCAACAAAAAGAAAACCGATAACTCTGAAGAAAGGTTTGCGAAACGAACGCAACAGCAACAAGGTTCCTGCGCTGCCAGAATGAAGGAGACGAAACAAAGAAATGTTCCTCTTCAACAGAAGCCAGGGCCGATGGGAAACCGGAAAAGGCTCTTCGAAGATAAGCAAAGAAAACGTGCAACTACAGAGCCGAAACCAACGACCTCGAGAGAAACCACAAGAATATGCCAGCCGAGAGCTATGAAACGAAAACAGCCCGACGACGCAAGAAGTATTTCTTTTTAGGAACCCAGAAAAACCATGAGAGTTGTCAAGGTACGGGAGCTACAAAGCAAAGAGGAAGCCAGAATTCCAGAATCCTCTGCCCACAAGAAAAGCTGCCCGATTCAACGCCCGAGGAATGAGAAGAAAAGAATGTCCAGAAGCGAATACCAGTCACCCGAGACGACTGAGACTCCGAAGTTTAAAATCTCCGACATGGCAAGAATTCTGCGACAAGAGAATGCAGGAGTATAGAAATCAAAACGATAAGTGAAAATTTTCCTTGTTTTCTATTTTGTATGGAAAGTTCGATTTATGTCATGTGTTTAAAGTTGCTAAATACTTATTAAAACAAGAAAATGATTTCGCAAGTTTGCGAGAATGTAGTTGTAACAAATTTTAAAACAGAAAAGATTTTTTAATTCGCAAGTTAGCGGAAATTTTTGTAAAAACTTTCTTTTTAGAATTCTCAAGTTCTGAGAAACTAATTTGTGAATATGTTTAGTCGAAAGACTTCAAGTGTATTAACTTAAAGACTGTAGCCAAGCTTTGTGAATTTTGTATAGCAACTATAACGAATGGCGTAAAATGAATTTTAAAGTATTACGTGTTAAAATGTTTTATTGAACGTTGAAATGCTAATGTCAGCTTTTAAACTATTGTAAAAGTTAAACTTGTACAAAGGTAAGTTTTAGTCAAGTATGACTCTAAATACTTTGTATAAGAGATGAATGGAATTAAGTTAGGCTCTCCAAGGTTCGCTAAGAATTTTAAACTTTAAGCTCTATTTTAGACATTAGGTCTCGTCTTTTGTTTAAGGAGTTTTCTAAGATCGGCAAAGTCGAGTTTATAACAAATCATAGCGGTTGGATAGTGGTAGTATGTTTTCGCGGAAATACAACACAAAAAATTCATCTCACTCAGAACAATTTCTGGAGAGCATGGGGGAAAGAAGAATTAAAGTTTCGTGTGAATGAAAATGTTTGAGGGCGAAAATAATTTCAATAAAGAGTATTGATAACACATGGTAACCGTTATGAAAGGAACTAATACTTTTACCTTCCAGAGGACTGGAAGGACATGACTGACGTCTGATTGGAAGAAAGGATGAAGTAGATGGAAGTAAAACCTATTCAAATTGTGAATGTGTATGTTTCTTAGTTTTAATCTAGCTTTAGACATTTGTGTAAAGTTGGCCGTAAACACAAAAAGTTTTAATGATGAATTTATGAAAGAGCACTTGGTACAAGTTGAAAACTTTGGGAAAAAAGTGTTTTTGTGTAGAATTTACACTCTTAAACAAGATCATTTTGAGACCTTATTCCCCGAGTAGCTAAATTCTGGTGGCGAAAGATGTAAGGTTTATCTAAGTTTATTAGCAGTTATTTTAAGTTTTGTATCTTTCCTATCTTATTCTAATTTCAACTTACAATTTGCTGCCAGAATGTAAATTCAGAAACGCAGTAAATGCAAATGAGAAAGAGTACTATTTAAGTCAATGTTTCACCGACTTCTAGAGAGAGTGTCTGAATCCCTGACTAGAGCGTTTGCCTTTGGCTAATTTCTCTCTTAGTTACTACGCTCGATCATAATTTAAGCCATTAAGACTATCGACCACAATCGGCGTACTTAGGGGCCAGCTAGTTAGATTTCTGATAGCTTCAGCTATACCTTTCAAATAGCTTAATTAAGCTAGTTTAGTTTAATTTAAATTCATTATTATTTAAGTTCAAGCCCGAGTGGAGGCTTTGTGTAAAGTTCCAAGTAGGAACTGATTGTGAATATTCTGAAAAATAAAAGGTCGTGAAGCCTAAGTCTTTCGTGTTTTGTTCACACACTTAAGCGATTATTCGCTTGATAGTGTTCGTGTGATTCTAAGTTAAAACTTTAAAATTAAATTATAAGATAAGTGTAGTACAGATAACAAGATAATGTGCAGTACTGGAGTAATAATTTAAGCCTACTTGGTTGACTGAACAACCTACAAGACGTGATACTTATTAAATGACTAAAAAGGTGTATTAGAAACTCAGCGTAACATCAAGGACAGACTCTTAACGCGCGTTGGCTAGCAAAAACTGCACTGAATAAACTACAAGATTCACTCTTTTAAAAAGTCACTTCACTTAACTTTAAATGTGCGTCCTGGCGAGGAAATGTGAGCGAAAAAGAGAGGTTCAGCACAGAAACCGAACGTAAAATAGTTTGTTATGCAAAATAAGGAAAACTCTACGCCAGTACTGAAGTAAATGAACAAAAAGGCTCTTGTGTGTCATTAGCACAAAAATTTTGGCAGCAAACAGCATGAGACCTAATAAATTTAAATAACATTTCGAAACGCTTTATAATGAGCACATTTACAAATGTAGAGAATATTTCGAAATAAAATTTAAATCACACGAAAAGCAAAAATCATTTAAAAAAATTCTGGGATGAAAGAGCATTACTTACCTCTTACAAAATATATAATATAAAATAGCCAGATATAAAAAGCCACACTCCATTGGTGAAAAGCTTATTTTGCCAGCTGCAAACGAGATTGTGGAAACCATGTTTGGAGTTAATTTTGCCAAACTGTTGATATCCATACCTCTATCAAATCATAAAGTTATGCGTCGAATAGAAGAAAAGTTATAGCCTTAGCTTTTCGAAACGTGAGTGACAAATTCCTTTATGTTCAGCTTGAAAAAGAAACATATAGCAATGAATATACTCACTACATTGCCTATGTTCGATTTTGAGATGGTATGCCGGAAGTAGGAGGACTACCTTTCGGCAGAGCAATATAACTTAAACAGCAACACTCGCGTCATTTGCTATGTTAAATGATTTTAAAAACGAGACTAACACGGAGTGGAAATACTGTATCGGAATAGGCACCGATGGTGCTCATTTAGTGTCTGGCAGATTCCGAAGCATACAAGCACGAAATCTCTCCGTTGTGTCTATACTGCTTATCACAAACTTCATACACTAGTTATCAGAGAGAAGCTCTGGTTTCCAAAGACGTAAGTCCTGGTCTGAATACTGTACTAACGACGATCGTAACGACGATCGACGAGTAAATTATATTAAAACGAGACCCATAAAATAAGGAATCTTTTCTGCACTTCGTAAAGATATGGGTGCGGTACATTCAGAATTATTCTTTAATTCCGAAATTTCGCATGAGGCAAGAGACTTTATGAGAGAAATTTTGCAAAGTGCTTATGAATTTAGAGACGAAATCGCCATTTCCTTAGAAAAGGAAAGCTATTCGAAAGCCGAAAAACTTCGAGATGGTTTATTTGTGTTGAAACTGAGCTACTTGATCGACGTATTCGAGAAATCAAATACCTTGAATTTTCAACCCCGAGGAGAAGTACGCATATGTTAGATATACGAGAGTTAAAATTAATGCTTTTTATAGAAAAATGCATTTGTGAAGCAGACATTTAAAGCAAAAATCCTAAAAATGTTTGCATATACTCTGGAAGTTCTCTCATCTGCTGAAGAAGAAAACAAAGTAAAATTACTGAATTTTTAAGGAATAAACGCACGCGTAATTCATGAAAATTGATGTTGTAGATCATCCGTGACTTTCAGTTCACAGTTATCTACTTTCTCTGAAGTAGCCCGGATAATCAAGTTCTCTATAGTTCATTGAAATGTGATACTTAAATTAAATTCTCTAGCATAGGGAAAACACTTAAAGCAGTGGGGGAAACGGCCGATGTGGTACATAATTGCTTAAATGAGTTAATGTCACTCCTATTTCTTCGATCACTTTAGCGCATTAGTTCAAGATTCCTTAACTCGTAATATGCTGCTTGGCGCTGAAATAATGCTGTGTCAAAATTTCTGTAGAATAAGGCATTTAATGGAATAGTATTAAATTTTATGTAGTTATTGAAAATGACAGAAATATTAATCTAGAAGTCAAATAGCAAAAATCTTCATTATACTTGAAAATTTTCACAGGACTAGTTTCGATAGATTTACTGAAATATCTAGGTCAGCTGGCAAAGTGTTAATGTAAGAGATAAGATATATTGATAAGATAGGATGAAGATAAGATAAGTTAGATAAGAATAGCTGGATAGGAGTTAAGGTACTGGCACCATCTATTGATGACACTATAAAACTAAAGCATAATTTCCTTAAAGGCTGAAGGTAAAGATGGATTGGACTTAGGATCACTAACTAGAGCAGAAAGATATTTTTTAATTAAAACGTCTCTAGAAAGTCTAAATCCCCAATGGAAGATGTTTTGTTGAATAATTTTGGCTGCAGAAAAATTGAAAGTGTGATTTTCAGACTAACAATGCTGCGCAAAAGAGGACTTGTGTATTTCCTTTTTCCTAACATAAGCCTAATGTTGTTTAATGTGAAATTTTAAGGCTCTCTTAGTTTCATCAGTGTAAATTAAATCACACAAACAAGGAATTGAGACATAACAAATTGGCATCACACATTTATAACATACAGTACAGAAAGCCTACATGCCATGGAGATGGACTTAGCTTAGCGACAGAACATAGACTATGAACATAACATGGTGACATATGTATTGACAACACATTTTTATAACAAAAAATACACACCTGACCTGCAGAGCAGGTGGACATAGCATAGCGCAGACAAGATAGAACATAGCATAGCGATAAAACATAGCACAGTATATAGCTTTGCATAACGTAGCATGTGTACGTAGCTTGACGATTTAACATTTTGATATAACACATTTACAACACAATGCTATGGGCCTAAGGTTAAGGCAACATAAAGTTCTAGGGCAGTGAGAAAATGGCGAAATATACTTCAAGGCGACACTGATCGTAACTAATTAGAGTCTTATTTAATTGAATTTATGTGGCGGCAGCAGCGTTCTAAAACGAAAATGTTTTTGGACATTTTAAATGATATCTTCAGTTTCATACCTCCACGTTCATTTGAATTAGTTCCCCAATTTTTTTTTTATGATTTCGTTACCAAGTTTTTTTTCCAGATTCACTTACGTACGTATATCATTTATGTTATACTTTCCCTTGCAATGATCTTTGACTTAACAACATCGTAAATATTCTGGTGATTATTTTTATGTACATTTTTCGCCAGATAGTTAGATTTTGGAGATATCTGAATCCGATCCCAATAAGAAACAGTACCGATTCAGTTACTGAGGAGCAGAGAGTAAGGACTAGCAAGGCCTTCGATTCTCTAATGAACCAAATAATGAATCAGGAACTTCATGTGTTTGATGGTAACAAATCGGTAACCTCAAAAACTAAAATTTTGGTATCTCAATGATCTCTGTCAGACTACTTTCGATTACTCTCATTTTTCATTCTATTTTACGTATCATCTTACGTTGCACCAAACCCGTAAACATGAAGCAGTGAAAGATGTAAATTTCATTTTTATTTTTGTTTCGGTATATTATTCCCTCCTATTTCTTGCAGTTTGTCACTATGTTTCTGTTTTCATTCAGGGGAAGATATTTTTTCATTTAGTTGATTCCAATAGAATATAGGATTAATTATTAACATATTTTGTTATTTTAAACGTATTTTTATTATGAAATGAAAGAGGATATGCTAAATTAAATTTTACACGGAAGGATTTGTACATAACAAAATAAAATAAGACATGAATTAATATAAAAAATAACTATGAAATTTCATTACGGAATAGCACATGTAAAGCGAGAATGTCTAACAGAATATCTAAACAAAAAGCGGAAATAAGAAGGAAGAGCTAAAGCTGGTAGCTTAAAATGCAAAAAAGTACAGCTTTTTTTTGGGAAACTTTTAAAGAGATTAAAATATATCAAACAAGGGCAGACAAAATAGAGAGTGAAAGTAATAACGAGCAAAGTTACGCCGAAGATATTGTAAAATATATGAGAAAGTTTCTGAAACTCTGGAAAGAAATGCAAGATTTATCAATAATATACAAATCTGAAACGATCATATTTACATTTTTTTTAAATATGTGATATATACTTCAGTTGAAGAAGTTACAAAATCATCAAAAAATTCATAAAAACATATGTTTTCGGAAATGAACTTTTTAAAAATAACCCAAAGTGATATTACAGACTTTTCCGATTTTTTTACTAAATTGATTTCCGTCGCTTATTTCTGTATAGATAAAAAATAACTGTTAGTCAGGGAATTCAGAATCTGACATATGTAAAAATAAATATCTGTAATTCAGATTCCAATTAAATTTTACATTTAAGTGACAGATAAAAATAAATAAAACTGAATAATTTCCTAAACTTGTCTAAATGCGTGAGGTATTTGATTTTGCAAGATTTATATTATAAGCCTTACATTTCTTTCGGTAAATGTAGTTACTTCTCTATCACAATATTTTATTGAAATTAATTTTTTTATATTAAATCGAAAAATATTTTTACATTGAATACAGTAGTAAAAGAAGGAAAAAATATACCAATATCAAAATCTTAAATTTGAAGATGTTATTTCTCATAAAAAAATAAAATGTTCTCAAGGTGAAAACAATATTATAAATAATTTAATTTTTTTTAATTTGATTCATTTAAGTTTTAAAATTATCTACCAGATATGAGAAAAATCACCAAAAATATAGATAGAAAAACATACACTCCATATTACGACTTAAGTTTTAGAGAAAATATACTAAACTTCAATTAAAATGCTATGTAAAGCTTTTAGTTTAAAAAAAAGTATATAACGTTTATTGAATATTCCTAATAAGTTGCTTTCGTTTTTTATCCCAAAGGAGAGTTAGCCCAGAAGGACTATTAGTCTCGAAACGGCATTTTCCATTGAATCGCTCTAAAAGTGTGAATCACTTTTCAAAATGCTGTCACCAAATATTATCGCCCTTTATTTTATTTAAAGAAACTAAATAGTGAAGAGTCTGCATAAATGTATGCATGTTTTTCGCATTGTGAATAAACGACGGTACCCTAGAGCCATCAAATTTTGAATTACGTAAGCCTTCACCCGAACAAGGGCATCTGGAAGCCCAAATTTGGAATTTGTTTTATTATTTATTCCATATTTTGGTAAGCATTTATGAGTTTCTGATTAACAAACTTAACGATTTCAAAACAGCAATGTCAACACTGTAAGAAAAAAAAAACATTTTTATCTCCAGCGCACGAGACTCTGTATCGGAAATTCTAAAGATATGCTGTTTTTAAATATTTTGTGATACTGATGTTGAATTGAATTTTATGTCATTTAAATACATACGGCATGATATTTAATAAACAAAGGCAACATACAAAACGTTAAAAAACGCTCCTTTGAGCGTAATATAAAATCTGATTTTTTTTCGGGGGGGCACTTCTAATTCCATACAACATTTGACAACAAAGTTACAAGACTACTATCGTAGCCATACGAATATCAAAATTATGGTGTGAGTGCAAATTGTATTTATGCCTGTCCTCACTAAAAGCTCGTCTATCTGAGAAGACATAATTGCTCAGCAACGCAATTAAGTCTCTCTTGGAGATTTGTTGCCTGACAGTATTTCGTCTACATTGGGCGATTTTGTTTCGAAGTTCCTTTGAGTTACCAAGCCAATCAGATCAGCCAGTCAAAACAGTTGGTGTGACTTTTGTTCAATAGAACACCTCCGTCGTTCGCCTGACTAAATAATAGTTTGCAAAATTTTCACTGCCTTTATTTTTCAAGGCTTAATTTTTAAAATAAATTCCAGTTATAATAATAGCAAAAATTTACATCAGACTTACTAGGAGATAGAAAGTAACAGTGATTAAAAATGCTAATAAAAATTCAAAATACGAAAAATAGATAAAATTTGCAAATAAAAAAAGATAATTAATTAATGCAACGGAATAAGAAAGCAATTAGAATAAGGTATATCTGTTACTTCATGTATAGCATAAAATCTAATATATGATGCTAATAATTAGATTTATAATAAACCGCAGAATTTTAATACATGAAAGAGGAAAAAGAAGTTTTATCACTTTATAAATAATGCAAAGAACTCATATTTCTGATTTTAATTTAATATTATTAAGAAAATAATTATTAATTGATGCAAAAATTATTCCTTTTCAGATATAACAGTAAAATAATGTAAGTTATTATACCTAAAATTTTTACATAAAAATTCATAGCAAATTTTAATTTTATTCAAATTAATAGAATTGTGTTAATTACAGAATTGAAAGAAAAATAAAAATTGTTTTCATTCTAAAAGTCAGATTAAATTTTCAGTAGCAGATTCAGCTGAATTCGAACCCACAGAATGCTGATTCACGCAGCAATTCAGCAATGGCAACAACTCAGTGAATGCGCCAAGCGTTCGAGCTCGATGCATTTACAGATGTGTTAACTTTTGACCTAGAATAAAAAGCTGGAAGATCACTAGCAATAGAAAATCGGAAATATAATCAGTTGCAAATAGACGATGAATTAAGCTTTTCTTGCTTATCAGACTTCTGAAAGTATAGTAATCTCCTTAAACAGGAAAAAAAATATTCTAGCAGGTTGACTTAAAGTAAAAAATGAGGTTAAAAAATAAAATAACATAATTACAATAAAATGTCTCTGGTATCAAGGGGAAAATTATTATGTTATCTATAAATTAATCAATCTGAAATTGTAATGGCAATAAATTCGTCATTATAAATTAAATCGTCTAAAATATTGACAAAATTACAAACAATTCACATTATATGTTGTTTAATAAGCAAAACGCTGATTTAGTAGCCATTTGCTTTTGGACACGTGATTTCCGTACTCTGTTTCATTTGCTGTCGCCGAATAAATCTCTCGGAGCATTGTGTCCTTTCATGATCAATAAGCACAAGTCCTGGCACGCACGTATCTGGCGCGACAGCAATACATTTTCCGTGTAGCAGGTGAGGGAGACGTCGAGAGATACTTGTTCCGATATATGTCTCCTCGTGTAAATAGGCTTACACAGAACAAATAAAAATTTGTGAAAATGAAGTTCTGTCCAGTGCTGAAGACCAGCAATCACAAGCACCCTGGTTCTGTTAACATTGATTCGCAAACAGTTCAGAAGGTGAATATCAGATTTTGCTGCAAGTTCTTTTTGTAGAGATTACATTTTTATATTTTCGAACCATGTAGTCAATAGGCAGGTACGAAATAAAAAACAAGGCAATATATTCTTTCACATTCTAATCTACGTTACGCAGCAAATTTTAGATCTAATATAGTGTTGTTGCGTGTGTACGGCTTCATAACAGATTGAATGCACAAGTCTCATGAAAAGTTAATAAAATTTATTCTTATCACAACAAAAAAATGCTGAAATGTTTTCTCAGAGATATTCGTACAATATCACACAGCAGTTATACTTTAAATTAGTAGAACGTTAAATGGTACACAATTTAAAGCGCAGAGAAAGCTAATCCGATCTCACCGCGAATTCGCAACAGTCAGCAACAACAAATAAGTAAACAACTGAACTGAGTAGATCGTAGATCGTTTCGTTTAAGATAAAGCATGACCATTACGGTCTTCACTCTTCATTAAATTTCCGCCCTTGGGCCAATTGCTTGAATGATGATTAAGGTGTAACTGATTTACACCTATCGTCCGTGGACGTGAATACAGCAGCGAAGTTGTCGGGAAAGAGCATTTGAAGATTTTGAAAATGTGCAATTAGTATGATGAGCATATCCGAGATAGCAATATACGATGTTAAATTATGATAGCATTCAGATGACTTGCAATTTTAGCAGTATTTCTTTGTGGTAAACATTGAAGCTACGTTAATTGTGATAGCATTTGAAGGCATTACATATAAGGTACGTATCCATCGCTTTTTGATGTAGAATTTGGCATAATTGGCTCGATCTAAGGCTTCGGTCATCTAAGTCAGTAGTTAAACATCAGCTCCGGTCAAAAACACAAAGTCCGAATAAATGAACACTGCTCGGTCAATATACAACGAAGTCCAGTCAATAGTGAACTAAAACGCGTAACACAAACACAGTCTTGTCACACTGAAATCACATGCTAGCAAAGTGAGTAAAGCACACTTGTGCATTATGATTGGTCGAGTTAATAATAAAGTAAATCCCAATTTATGGATATAATTAATAAATGTGAAAATATCTTGCAGTAACTGTTCTTGAAAATAATAATATTCAATCTTTTAAAGCAGAGAAAAATAGTAAATCTTGTAAAACATTTGCAGTAATTTTAGAAACTTGCAATATATGCACAAAAGGGGTGGGGAGGGTCATGTGATGAGCGCCGTCAAATCGTAAACACAGAAAATCTTCCTGGTGATATTTTGCATAGATGAAAATACAATTTGCAATAACTATATACAATACATTAATATTCACTTATTATTCAAATACAAATTCATTTAGTACTAATAATGTCAACTTAAGAAACTTGAAAAAATCTTAGTTAAATATGGTGATAATGGGCTACGTCCTTAATCTGCTTTGCTAGGCCTCAATAAATACGTAAGTCCATGAGATGATGATGTGATATACACAGAGAAATACACATTCAGTAATTATTTACAATATTTACATCACCACCAGGAAGAATTATGATGGATGGTGCATGGTCTTTTAATAACGTGCTCTTCTGTAGGATCATAATTAGAAATTTGTCTGATTGCTGGATATGCTGAATTTTCCATCGAGGTAAAAAATTTATGCATTAAGGTAAGGATTGCATCTTGTAGTGGTTGTGAGTTGTTGGTGATTTTTAGATCAGCGTGGATAATAGAATTACGCACGTACCATGATGCGTTTGCTATGGATCTTAAAATTTTATTTTGAAGACAGTTCAGTTTATTTCGATCAGTTTTATTTCCGGTGGCCCAAGCCGGTACTGCATATATCATGATGGGTCTAATGAGTGTAAGGAATAAGATTCTTTTCACTCTGATATTTAAGGTAGATTTCCTCCCCAGCAAACTATAAAAAGCCATATATGCGGCGTTAGTTTTGTTGATAACGTGCGTCATGTGATCATGAAAATTAAGACGTTCATCGATATATACACCCAGGTATTTGTAAGAGAGAATAATAACATTATGAATGGAGATTTTGGTATCAACAGGTCTGAGTCTTCTGTACCGGCGATATAAAACAACGCAGCATTTTGTAGGGTTTAAAGAAATCTTCCATAACTGACACCACTTGTTAATGATGTTAATTTTAAATAGTAGGCTATTAATAGCAAGTTGGGGGTTTCTTGAGGTGGTCAGAACAACTGTTTCATCTGAATATTTCAGAGTCCTTGCTTCCAGAGGATTGGGGAGATCATTAATGTAGATTGCAAAAACGTTTGGACCGAGAATTGACCCCTGAGGGACGCTGCTATAAATAATTCGTTTTGTTGACAGAGTAGATCCGTATCTCACTTGAAACGCTCTTCTTTTTAAACAGGACATGAAAAGATGTATTAAGCTTACAGGCAGCATAAAATTGGTGAGCTTGTAAAACAGCCCTGCGTGCCACACTCTATCGAATGCTTTTTCGAACTGAACTGAGACTTCTTCTCCGGCTTTAATAAGCGTTTTAATCAGTCACGAGACGCTTTTCGTAAATTCTCTCGATCTGGAGAGCAAAAGAGTAGAATTACACTTACAGCGAACACACAATTGCATTATTTCAATTTAAATGTAAAATAGAAGATATGTATTTATGAAATGCGCGTGCTCCTGTATATTTACGTTTTCAGTGTAGATTTCTCTTAAAACCCGTTCCGCGCTGCTTTACACGGTAAAATAAAACAATTTTAATTACAGTTCTACGAAAAATAGCTAACCGATTATAAAATCCGTAATACTTTCCCCTTCCCGAGGACTGCAATTCCCAGGCAGTACAATCCCTGGACATAAAGGCAAACTTACAGCTAAAGCGTCAATGCAATAACAAACATTACATTAGAATTACGAACGACATAAACAATAACTGCAATAAGTAACTTAAAACAAATCAAATACAAATACAAATAACATCAAATTTAGAAACAAAAAAGACCATGGTCTTATACTGTCTACACTACATACACCACGTACTATGGCCATAGTAAGGAGTTAACGTGCCGTAATGAAAGAATTTAGGCTAAGAGTTCAATGACTTACGGATCCGAAGCACGACGTCGTTCAGCCTGTTTAGGACTGTGTACGGACCATTACAGAATGAGTTTCGGACAGAATCCTGTCATCGAGTCGGATTCCACAACCAAACTTTGTCTGCTTCCTTGAATCGATGTCCGGTACTTGTTGTGTCGTATCGAGTCTTCGTCCTCCCTGTTGCCAAGCTGACTGGGTCTCGTGCAATGTATATAGTTTGTCTGTCACTTTCAACTGGGTCTGGAGATCTTGACTGTATTCCTAAGGCGACGAAGGCGCCTTCGGAAAGCTAGCAAACAACATGTCACAAGGCAGACGAGGGTCAAGGCCAAAGAGCATATGGATGGAAAATAGCCGGTATTCCGGTGTTTCTCTTCAGCCACAGTATGATTTCGGCAGCTTTCTGAGCAGGCTCTTTCAGACGAGAGTAAGCGTTTCCAGGTGAGGATGCCTACTGATGATGGATAGTCATGTCTTCAGATGCTCAAAGCCGTTTGTTATATTTGAAGTCCAAGGAAAAATTGTATTTCCTTAAAAAGTCCATTTGGAGTATACAAGGATCTATAATATCCACCACTTTCGCCGTGAGATGGTAGGCGGCATTTCCAATGTTCACGTTTAACTTCCCGTCTATGTTGATTTTATTACTAGACGCAGTCTGGAGGGTAACGCAGGATGGCGTCCAAATGTGTTTATCTTTAAATTGTTGAGCTAAATCTTTTCTGACTGTAACATTAGCTCCTGGTTCAATGGTCATATTGCAAGGAAATTCCTCGATATGCCTATTGGTGGTTAATCCATTACTGTTGCCACTCGCTGCAGAAATCTTGAGCGCTTTAAAACAGGGTTTTCCATTATCGTTCAAACTCTGCTCCGCGTTATGGTCATTAATTTGATTTCTGCGTCACTGTTGAGGAATAATCTTATTTTTCATACCCTGGGGTGTTCTGCAATTCCTTCGTACGTGGCCTTCAGCTCCGCAGTTCAAGCACTTTGGTTTCTCGTCACTCCTTTTTCGTATTGTGTCATTTAACAGTCAATTTAAATCGTCTGTTTTATTTTCCCTGCTCTGGAGTGTTCTGCAGTTCCTTCGTATGTGGCCTTCAACACTGCAGTTCCAGCTCTTTACAATTGGTTTCTTTTCACTAATAATCCGTCTCAAGACACTGACCTGTCTGGAAAAATAATGTGTTTTATTTTACGGGCCGTGGGTGTTCTGCAATTTCGTCGTATGTGGCCTTCAGTGCCACATTTCCAACACTTTAGAGCCAGTTTGTTCTGAAGTATCAAAGCATTGACTTGTCTGGATAGATAATCTAAAGGAGCCATCAGTTGATCCACTGGCTTGTAGACTTGCACACCTCTGACTGGTTGGCACTCTTTACGACTTGTTTGCTGGGCTGTCTCGAATTTCGAGACGTACAAGAAAGCACTTTTTAAAATCTTGACATCCGCTATTAGCAGAGCCTTTTGTATTTCAGGATCCCCATTGCATCGATAAAGTACTAAAGGGACGGGATTTCTTTTGTTTCCCTCGGGCAGGAGAGGTGAGAAAGCCTTTTAACATCCGTGGAGATCTCCTGGACTGTTTTGGTGGGCTTCTGTTAATGGGATTTTAATTGGAGCCTAGTGTAGTCTTTTAAACATTTCTCACCAAAACGCAGCTCCAACGCGCCGAACAGAGCCTCGAAGTCTAATATTTGGTTTTTTTGGAAGAGTTTGAAAAATATCTGCAGCGTCTCAGCGGCAAGCTGACAGGCCTTAGCTTGAGAATCCCATCCATTCACTTCTGCAACTATAGAAAATTACGTTTTATACACTTGGCCAGGAGGTCTTTCCATCATATATGGATAGCTTCAGAGAGAAACGAGCAGGTATGAGTAGAAATTTAAAACCAACAGAATTGCTCCCTCGTCGAATTTCTTCAATGTATCAATTTCTTTGGCGATCGTAGAAACTCTCTCATCAATTTTTTTGTTCGATTTAGTGTTGAACGGTAGAAATTCTCACTTCGATTCGTTGCTCCACAGCAGAGAGTCTCCCTTCTACTTGCTTTTTGACAGAAGAAATTCTTTCTTCAATTTCTCCAACCCTATTTTCGACCGAGTCTATTCTGCCTTCCGTAGCCTCGAATTTGTTTTCTTATTACGCAGGTAATTACTTTTTTTATTTTCTCTTGATTTGCTTCAATCTTTTCTTGAACGGCTTTCACCTCCTCTTTAACGGATTCCGGCCCAGCTTTCATCTCTTCTTGGCTCGCTTTTATCTTTTCTTGGCTCGCTTTCATTTTTTCTTGGCCAACTGTCATTTTTTCTTTAAATGATACAAAAGCTGCAATCAGCTGTCTTAACTGCTCTTCCATCACTCTTGTGATTGGAATTCAAATCCCATGCCTGACACCAAAAATTATTGCGTGCGTATGGGTTCGTAACAGATTGAATGCATAAGTCTGTTGAAAGTTAATAAAATTTATTCTTATCATAAGAAATAAAACAAAATGCTGAAATTTGTCCTTACAGATATTCATACAATATTACGATATCACACAGTAGTTATATTTTAAACTACTAAAACGTTAAATGTAACTCAATTTAAAGCTCAGAGAAAGCTAATCCTATCTCACCGCGAATTCGCTACAGTCAGCAACAACAAATAAGTACACAACTGAACTAAGACGTATTTCTCTGGCTTTTATAAGCTTTTTAATCAATCACAAGAAGCTTTTCTTAATTTTTCGAGGTTTCTGGATAGGAAAAGAGTAGAATTACAGTTACAGCCAACACTCAATTTCATTATTTCAATTTAAGTATAAATTACGAGATATCTATTTATTAAATGCGCGTACTCCTGTATTTTTACGTTGTTGGCGTAGCTTTTTATTAAAACTCGTCACGGGTAGCATTACACGGGGAAATAAAACAATTTTAATTACAGTTCTAACAAAAATAGTTAACCAAATACAAAATCCGTAACAATAGTGATTTAAAATCATTTGAGCCTTATTTAATGAAGTGAGACATATATGTTCCAGCCTAAAGGTAATTAAAAAAAATTGTGGTTCGAATAAGCAATGAAACACAACTTCAAATCTTTTGAATAGTCATTTTCATTTATTTTTAATAATAATTAGTAAAGAAAAAACTGGTAACCATGGTAACGCTTCGCGACTGCGCAGATAGTCTCACAGACGAGTCTCTCAGACGATATGCTAATGCATAGCAGCACAAATAGAGAATTTTAAACATACCCCACCTCTGTTCTATTAAGAGTACATTAAATATTAACAAGAGACCAAATACAATACAAATTAATAAGTATAACACAAATACAAATATCATAATATAGTAATTAGTACTACATCAGCATAAACTTTAATGACATTTTTATGCACAAGACAATATTAAAGGAGAAATATCAGGTTATTTCAAGTGGATAAATTAACTGGATTGGTCTTTTATATTATCCCATGTCAGTTCGAATAACATATGAACATATATGTCCGTCAAGACCAGGAAAAACTTCTTCGTCAATACCAAATGGCCAGAGAAATTTTGATTTGGCGCCCCTTCAAGCAAAACTACATCTCCTCTTTTATGATCCTTTCCTGGTCATGAATTTGCAAGTTTATGTGTACTTCTCAATTGTATCAAATAATTATTTTTCCACTTCATCCAAAATTGACGTAAAAGTTTAGTCCGATATAATTTTTGAGTAGAAGGTTGACTGCCAAAAATTTCAGCAAAATGTATAGGAAAGCTAACATTCTCGTGAACAGGAAACAAAAAATGGGCTGGAGTAAGAGGTTTGGGTTCATCTAATTCATTGCTTACATAAGGGGTCTATGATTTAATACCAATTCGATTTCCGCTAGAATGGTCGTCATTTCTTCGAAACTAAGACAAGCTTTTCCAAGGTCTTTCCTTAAAGGGTCCTCTATGCTTCTCATGAGTCTCACATAGAATCCGCTACACCATGAGACATGCGTAATAATAAACTGCAACATTATTTCATATCGAGCAACAAAATGTTTCAAGTCCGAATCAACCAAAATTTGGGAAAAACCTGATAAAATGTTGTCTGTGGTCTTAAAACTTTTAGCATTATCAGAAATGGTGATCTTATATTTTTCCCTTCATGCCAAAAAACGTCTTAAGGACAAAATAAAACTTTTCGTCGACATATCAGTAATTAATTGGATATGAAATGTTCTAGTAACTTCACACGTGAAGAAGGGTACGTATGATCTCTGTTGAGAAACCTTTCTGGAACGAAGAACGACTGTACCAGTCAAATCAACTTCAGATACAGTAAATGGGGAATTTTCCAATACTCGATCCTTTAGCAACTGAGTTGTTACCTGTTTAGCAGATTTTACGGAGTATCTGCTACAAATGACACAATTTTTTAAAACCTCCTTTATAACTTATCTATCCTTTGGAATCTAAAACATATTTCTAATTTCAGAAAGAGTCGAAAAATCTCCACCATGATCAATTTCGTTATGTTCCCTTAAAATTAATAATGTAGTGAATTTCGACTGTTTTGGTAATACAATTGGGTGGATTTCATCAATGGCAAAACCACTTTGTTCAAGCCTACTTCTTACGCTCAAAATACCCTTTTCATCTAAAAATGCGGATAGCTTATAAAGAGACCATTCTTTAGGAATTCGTGTACCACATTTAAGGCATTCTAATTCAGAAGAGTAACAAGTCTGCAGTCTTTGTTCACCCTTTATCCATTTATTCATGGCTGTTCTGCCTTCAAGAGTTCAACTGCAGTGTAAGGTCTCTCTTTTACATAATCTTTTCTAAGTTTACCAAAGAATCTTTTAATTAATACCGTAATTTTCAGTACCTTATTTAGGTTACTATAGTCATTCAAATTTAAAATAAATTGAGAATTCTCCACTGCAGATTTATTTTGTGTTATAGATTCAAATGCCTTTCTTAATTCTAAATCCTTAGTGAGATTCTCAATTTTAGTCTTATCAGGCCAAAACTCATAACGTTGACTCAGCCAAGTTAGTCCATTGCCCTCACAAAGGATCTCCAGCTAGGTTCGAGGCTGAAATACTCTTAGAAGGAATATTCGGAGGATTTCCCTTTCCAGGGCAATGGTACCATTTGTTAGAGTCGATTAAATTTTGAATTTCTTCTACTCTGTTTTTCACAAAGGGTTTGTATTTACAGGTCTACGCTTTACACAAAGCAGACATATTTTGGAATCAATCCAGAAGTAGCAATTTACATCAATTTCAAACATTTACATACTTGTTTAGCAAGCCTAGAAGATAACAAACATACCTAGAAGATACCAAACGTGGAAGTGTGAGAGATTTGAGAGGGGCGACTCTATTCTACTCTTGACATATATAAAATTAATAATAACTCTATTGTCTCGAGTGTATTCTTGGAACATATAAAACTAATAATAACTCTATTGTCTCGAGTGACTGCTTCTGCGAGTGGCTGTTCACTATCCCGTATGCTCACATAGATGCATCTGAAAAGCAATGAATATCAAATGAAAGAAAATCATATAAATTGAATTCAGGAAGATAATATCTAGGAACTGCGACGTTATTCAAATGTTCAACTTCGCTGCAGTCCAGTAAAGAAGAGAGTTCATCATCCCAGTCTATGCCAGCTGTCCACAGCTCTTGAAGTAATAGCTTACGTCGAACTCTGAAAGCTTCCGATGAATCCAATTGGGTCAAAGATACAACCCAATACTTGTGAGACGAAGCGCTTTGTACTGGTTCTGTTGGAAAGAATATTCATCAAATTTTTTACGTCGAGAAACATCAATTCCTTGTCTGTAATCCAGGCCATTCCTAGAACTTTGGACGTCGTACTACATCCAGTGATAGCTTCTTTGTTATCAATAGTTTCTATACCATCTCTCTTCCGTAGGTTGCGAAGTTCGACAGAATTAGTCTGCCATTTCCTTAGCATCATTCCAGTATTCTTAAGAATTTCTGCTCTTTCGATGCTGGTTTTCAGAGCTGTTTCTACTTCGTCGGTTTCAGAAACAAAATCGTCAACACAGGAATAATTTAGTAACAATTCACAGGTTTCTGGATACACATTTCAATAATTTTCAAAATGAGATTTCAGTAGAACTGCGAACAGGTAAAGACTTGATGTAAGTCCAAACTAAACAGGAGTAAAATTTGGCACAAAAAATGAGCTTGAACGTAGATAATTAATCCGGAAAAATTAGTATACCGACGATCTTCTGGGTCGATTTGAATTTACAAGAAGGCTCGCTGTATGCCGGGTGCATAAGTTATAGAATTTTATCTAAATTTTAATAACAGTTCAAATAAATTTGGATACAAGTTCACACCAGTGTGGAGACAGTCATTTACTGAAAGTTCTCCTTTTTTATGAGCTGCACCATCAAATAGAATTCGCAGACGGCTGCTGACTTTGTCTACTCGAATAATGGTATGGTGGGGTAAGTAAAATGACAATTTATCTCGTAACTAATCAGAAGCTATTTCAACTATTCCTACTTCAAGATAACTGTCAATAATCTCCCGATATTGCTTATACAACGATATATCTCTCTTGAACCTTCGAACTAAACTATTAAAATGTTTCATTGCGACCTTCCTATTACTTCCCAATTTCTCCCGCATACCTGCTATCCACGGAAACTATAATTATGCTATTTGATTTTATATCTAAACTCTCAAGAGAACGAATTTGGTTTGGCACTTAAAGCACAGATTTCTCAACTCTTGTAAATCAGAAATATTGTTTAATGGTGTCATGTTCAAATAAATCAAAAATTTGTAGGTCGAATATGCAATTAAACACAAGTTCATATCTCTAGAACAGCTATTTTCATTTACTTTTAACAATAATAATGGTAAAGGAAAAACTGGTAACTATGGTAACGCTTTGCGACTGCGCAGATGGTCTCGTAGACGAGTCTCACAGACAATCTGATAACGCACAGCTGCACGAATACAAAATTAAACACCATGAAAATGTTAAGGAAATCAGCAGCAGAGAATTGATTAAAACTGTTTGAAATATTCATATGGAGAAATGATCAAAACTGATACAAAGTAATCAAAATTTTTTACTAAGAAAATGCTTTAATCTATCGTTATATGTTTGAAATACGTTCGATATTCTATAAGCCAAGAGATATAATCGGGGAAACTAATTGCACAGTACGTTAACTGCTCTGTTTATTTAGGAGTTCTTAATCTCCTACTGATGAGCGTATAGGATTTGAAGCCATATTTCATAGAAAGTGATATTTGATTCCTTCTATATGGCAATGCATTGCGATATTTCTCATTTTCTGCGACACAATTAGACAAGGCTGTGGTCCAAAGTTCAACAACGCATTCTGCACTCAAATATAGCTCCCACTTCTCTCCTTTCTTTATACTGAAACAGACTTGAAAGACGATAGGTTATGGATATTATGAAGGACAACGACGTGAAATATCCATGATCAAAGTCAGTTGCAGATCCTTTAAACCTTTTTGAGCTAATAGCAGTCATTTAAATTTATTGGAACTCTGTACTCAAGGATTCACACCAGAATAATACGCTGATTAGATATTTTGGAATTAGAAAGCACTAGGTTGCTGAAGTTGATTGTGATTGAAGTTATCTGTCCATTACCTGTAAATCTAAGGGAAATCTGCAGGTGGTAAACAGTAAATGTGCAATTTATAGTACTTAGATACAGTGTCAGGTTCAGACGCTATTTAAAACTTTTGATTCGCCGAAATACAACATTTTAATTGTACAAAAGGTATGTGGAGTGTAGTTTTCATCGTGTTTCCATAGGTAACATGTAATGATAATACAGTTTGATTGAACTGTGTTACATAGAAAATAATTACTAATTGGTCGGCACAGTTCTATAGTTCTGTTCTTCCTTAACATTAAGTAAACTATATAGCAATTGTACGATAGACACTGTAATGTACTTAAAATAAAAAAAGACTAAAACATTCGTAAAAAAGAGTTTTATTTAAACTAAATGCAAACAAACATTTAAGATATGTTCACGACTATTATGATATTTCATCAATATATTTATTTAGATGGGAAATCAAAAGATATCAAATCTTTTGAAGGAACTTAAATCAGAGAATATAAGGTTATTGTACTGCACTTTGTTCAATAGCACTTTAGAGAGACTTTAAAACTCTTTTTTAATTATAATGTGATATTATTAGAACATTTGTTGCAAAATGTATAGTTCAAATTTATAATTTTATAACTAACGTTAGTATACATACTGGGAATGAAAGAGCAGTTTTTAAAAATCATTAAAATAAAATGAGTATGCTTAATAAACATGTATTTTTAATTCAGCCATATTTATTAATTAATTTACAAAACGACAATGTTTAATGAAATAATATTAACTTTTTATTAACAAATAAAGTATAGAATTAAATATCCTTTCTTATAGGAGCATGGTACAGTGTTGTGTTTCGGGAAAAAAGTTGGTTAATATTTATTTCAAATTTTGAATTCGTTCCAAAACGTACCATTGTTCACTTAAAAGTAAATACAGAATTACTCATATATTATTCATCTTAATATAAAGAAAAACACATGCAAACCCTATTTATGTCTCTGTGTTTCTATCCAGACTACCGCCTTTGAAGCCCACGAAACAATATTTTATCTGGAAATATTCCTCATGTCAGACATCAGAAGTTCCAATTAATTTGTTTCATTCTTTTGATTAGAATGTTTATATAATAAGATTTGAATACCCTTAAGATGAAAATTTAGATATTCATCCAAAAGGCATTTCCGTCAAATTGACTTCTTTAGTTTAATTTATTAGATCTTCATCATTGTGAAACTTTTCTCTTTAAAGGTAAAGAAATATTGCCTTAATTTATTCCTGTACATTTAAATTTACATCTCATCACATCTCATGTCACAAAGCATTTTCAGAAACGACCATCTGATTTGAGCATTTTGATATTATGAGCCTCTTAGGTACTTTTAAAATTATTCTAACACATTCCTTAATACCACTTCTGCACTTCGAATTAATGAAGTTCTTATTTAATTGCATTATTTTCCTTAAATGTTCCGAAAACTATTTATTAACTGCATTCAACTTAGTAGCATAATGTGTACCGGTAATGACATTTATTTGCAATTCATTATTGACAATAAAAATACTTTATATATACGGATACTCACAAAAAGTATTTATTACCCTGCTCTAAATTCGAGGAAACATATTGTCCGATCCTCAAACTTACAATATCTGAAATTGGCTGTCGAAGCAGATTAACGTATTCTTTATAATAAAGGTATGAACTTATGTCATCCAAGATAATGTAGTTCGCTTTGTGGTGCAAATAGAATTTAAGTATCATTTAATCAAAAGATGCAATGTCATCTTTTATGAATAGCCTGATGTGGCAAAGTAGTTTCAGTTTCTTTGATCAGGTGCAGATTTCTCAACTGTTTTAAATCAAAGAGTAAAAATGAAAGAGTAAAACCTTTGGCAAATGCCAAAACAACGGCATAATCAAGATCCCACTGATTGCAAAAGCGTATGATGTGTACACTAAATTGTGAAATTAAAACTTTTTAAGTTTTATTATTTTTTCTTAATTTATTTTTAATTTTATTTCCAATGGAAGAGAATATGTGATGCAAATAGAACATAAATCTGTAAACAAATAACGTAAATAGTCAATATCTTGTCATGTGGCCTCTAGGGCTCCAATACCTCTCTACATCAGAGGCTCCATGCAGCGCCGGCATTTTCTGATTTAGGTTCTGCCTCTTTCTTGAAGCCACAAAGGTAGCAGTTTTGGGTGATAAAATTACCAACGCAGTAGAGATGGCTGGAACTGAAATACAATCCTAGAGAAATATTCGAATATAATTTCTTTTGCTGTATCAACACTGCTAACCTTTCGCTTTTCTTACTTAGTGGAAGTGAGCTTTAGTTAAGTCAATTATTTATTACGCAAAACAAGCTATAGGCTGACTTTTTTTGAACGATGTGATTTAAAAATGAAATTGACAAATCTTATGGAAAATAATTTGCTTCAGTTTATGAAGCCGTTATATTAATTAAAATCTACATCAATTGATTAAAATGGGTTGATTACAATTAAACTCTTGGGCATCAAATTATAAAGTAATTTCTACCTCCTTTCTGCATGCTTTCGTGGTGGAAGGGTAGCACAGTCGGCATATCTTCGAGAGCTCCAAATTCAAGTTCCGGCGAGGGTGTATCCCATTTTGCACGTCTCCAGCAGAATAGAATAAGAATTAAGCAGAATAGAAATAAGAATTAACTTAAAATTGAAGGTGCAACAAAAATTAACAACAAACAGATGCCACATACAAATTTCACAGTTGAACTACTTGGAGCTGAGGGCTACGTGAAGCTGCAGTTGAACTACGCGTGAAGCTAAGGACTAAGAACTCCACTGTACTCCTCAGTCGAAAACTGTGTTAGAATTCCCTTATTTTACAGGGGCATAAAAACTTCCTTTCCTAAAAAGCAAATAAAAAATGTATTGATGATAGACAAATTTGTTGTTGTTAAGAGAGGAGCATAATTTAAAATTTTAAATCATGCATTTTTAAGCAAAATATCTTGATGGTGGTGGAAACCGTACTGTATGCAACTGATTTCTGAATTTCTGGTCTCCGCTTAGCTTAGAGAATAATATTAATTAATCCCGGTTATAAAAAAAAGATTGTTGGATAACTTCTATTTTCTACGCAAAGGATTTATGTGGCCATTCCAAATGAATCTTTGATTAATATTCGTAAAATATAGATCTTCCCGTATGATTAGGATTTAGAACCAAACATAATCAAAGAAAGTGGAGTTATTCTAGTTCTTTTCCTTTTGATTAGGAGAAGTTGAGATTTTGAGGGCAATAAATGAAGCGGAAATCTGGAGGCACCCTATGTCAAATTTTAAAGCTTTTAACGGCAATCATGTATTTGCTAACGAAATGTTTGTTTCAGCGTATTCTAACATCCTTTTAAAATTTGCTTTATTAGTTTTTAAAGACTAGTCACAAAGACGTAAGCCTCCTAAATTGTAATTTGCTATTCTTCCATTCTTCTACATAACTATCCTACCAGATGTAACATTGATTAAACAATGTTCTTGAGTTTTTGATATAGACCTAAACAGAATTAAATCTGGAGTGAATGGAATTCATTGAAACAGGAAAATAGCCCTTATTGAAGCACTTCTATATCATTAGTTAATAACAGGCTTTGCATTATCTAACTTATATATGTCATCATAGATGAAGAACATGATAATCAAAAGGAGAAATACTTTGACATCGCTTTACATCTATCCTGTCAGAAAAGACTAAATGCGCTACTGGCCTTACATACCCCAATAGCTGTTCCACACCATGACCAAAACACTTCTGTAAGACTATACTGGCAAGGTTGATTGACAGGTGAACAAGTAAGAGTAGACACACGGGCGGTGTACATAGACTGACCTCGTGCTTTCCAAGTCCTGCAATTATCTAGAGTAACACTCCCTACAAAGATCGCATCGGTAATGTTTTGAGTTTACATTCTACATAGCCGACGTGAGGCATATTTATAGTTGTTAACAACATGTAATGTGTTGACGTTAGTACTTTATAAATTCAAATGGAGCATCTGACGCAGAGAATATATTAATAATGGTAAAACCTAATTAAGCACATATTACAGATTAAACGAATTAATATTAATTACAATAATTAACCACGATGCACATTATATACACATTACTCTTATGTAATTAGATTAAGAATTTGTCTTAATGTCCTCTTTTTTGAGAGATCACGATCTTCCTGATAGCCTAGGGAGGAATGGCCATCCTCCTGACAGCTCGGAAAGAGGTAATCACCCGAAGTTAATGATAGCGTGTATTTGTCACTGTGTCATCTGCGTATCTACCTTGTACAGAAAAGTTTGGTTACATCTTCCTCACACATATTTTCGATAACAATCCTTTATGCGGGTTTAATGTGCAAACGTTGCTCATAGACGTTTTTCATTTGCTAAGTCTAGGCACAAATTTACAAAGTACTAAAATCTTATAAACAGAGGTTATAAGCAATAGAACTAAGAACAAAAAGACCGAAGTCATTGCATAAAGAGCATTCTTTCCTCCCAGAATTTCAACTATATATATTCGATAGTTCAAATTTAAAAAAATAATTTTTTTATAATTTATTAAATTTGAAATTTTACTTGGTCTACAGCTTCATATAGTCATATTTAATAAATTCTTACATTTATTGTAAAAATAAAGTTTCAGTGGCTGGGCTTTTATACCACATAATTTAACAGAGATATTTAATTTTAAGATTTGAAATTACGTTTTCAAAAAACGTAGAGGACGGAAGCAAATTGAAGAAACAGAAATGTGTAAATGTACATGTAATTAGAGCTGAAATATTAATTTGAAAAAACGTTTCTGTTACAAATAAAGTAACCAACTAGCATCATCTAACAGATTGTCATGGAATGTTTTGACCAAAACTTGTTTTCCCAAGAAGTACTTATGTACAGATTCGTATAGAGTTTCTGTTCCAGGAATGCATGGCAGGTTTCATGTATTGTCAGAAGGCAACTCGTAATATATTTTAGAAAAATTAAAGGTAAAAGAACTTTTTCTGGTGCTTCTAAATTATGATCTTTAAGTAAAAAACTTGCATTTAAAGATTTATTAATATATTTTGGTATATTAAAATTAATAGATTACTTGTGCAAATTTCTCTTGGGCCATAAAACGTAGCTAAATTAATGAATGTTATAAAACAACAAATTACGAAGGAATATCATAGGATGATACTAAGAGGGAAAAAATCAATCTGGGATTTTCCTAATCTTTTTAACAGATCCCTCAAGGAGAGCGATGCATTTCGTGTTCTGGCAGTAAAATATTTTTTTTATGTCAACATTGTAAATGACAATATAGAGTCAGTTTTCGTCATAAGGAAGTAAAATATGTTACGTTTTATTTTTTAGACTAAGACAAAACTTTTATTAAATCAAACAACAGGTTGTGGTCGAAGGCATAAAAATTTTGATTTCGTAATTGTTCTAAAATTAACTTTTTTAAATTTAAAAATACGATAAAATGTAGATACATCATTAAAAAAAATCTGTACTAAGACGTACACATCTGTAACTAAAAGGTTGTGAAAATAATAGTCGTGTAAAAGCTTGAAAAAACACATTTAAAATAAACATTCACACAAAATAAGCTTTCATAATTCCAGGAATAAATACATTTTTGCAAAATGTTGACGAATGGTTAATGAATATAGGTAGGATTTACCAGTCTTATTAGGTAGCATTACATACCATAAAGCATTGAAATTATTAACTTATGATCTTATGCAAATGAGAGCAGAAATATCCAAATCTGAAGTTGTGAGATGGTACCTAAATTGAGGCTAATTTAAAAAAAGGGGTTATTTTAATTTCTAACAGGTACAGGACAAAGAGTGTGTCATCGTATATTGTTAACAAGATGGTTGATGAATCATCGTGAAAGCCGCCCGCACCCCAAGAGTAAATCTGTTTCTAACTCCAGATTCTTCTCAAAGGAAACGGATGAATTGCATTTGCTATGCTTCCAATACAGGATACATGGGTTTTGATCTCGAAATAAGACAGGGTTATTCTTTTGACAAATCTTTTCTCTTTAACATTATTTGGAAACATTTTAAGAAATATATAGATGAAAGATATCATCGATGAAAACAGAATGATTGCCGATTCTTCCTTAAAAATCTATATATATTGTTTTAAGATTATTTTATAATATTTTTTCAGCAATCTGACATGTTCTATTATACTCATGTATTGGTATGCTTCATCCATTATGACACCTACTCAGTTTGTGACATCTCTGTCCAATGGTGGTCCTTTACCTAAAATTGATACACTCACGTTTGTGAAAATTGCAACACCATGAAGGACTTACGCGAGTGAGCTGAAATTTTCAGGAAATGCAAAGTAGCGCATGATATGCAAATGATTAGAATTGCAAATCCGTAGCGCATGCGTATGCTGAGCAGCGCCCTCTGAACGGCTGATGGATCCGAATAAATAGACGGCTGTAGCGAGGCGTGTATGGTTATCGGTGGTTATCTGCTAGTGGTAAACGTTAACTCAATCTGTACTTATGCCTCGTCGATGAAAGAGAGCGAGATTTGAACAACTTACAGAGTTTGAACGAGGGAGAATCATCGGCCTTCGTGAAGCTGGATTGTCGTATCGTGCAGTAGCCTCTCGTGTGCAGCGTAACAGCAGCACAGTGATGCGCGTTTGGAAGCAGTGGACGGACGAGTGTCGGACAACTCGGAAATCCGGGAGTGGACCCCGAAATGTGACGTCAGCTCGCGATGATAGACACCTGGTCCGCATGGCGCGGACGGACCGTACAGCTTCCTCTAGACAATTGGCAGCACTGTGGTCAATAGCTACAGGTGTTTCATTGTGTGCTTCATCAATTCGTAGACGTCTGCTGCAGTGTGGACTGCGCGCACGGACTCCTTTATACAGGATCCCCCTAACGCACGACCATCGCCGCCTGCGGCTACAATGGGCCAATCAGCATAGAGACTGGCGTGCTGATTGGCAGCATGTCGTGTTTTCTGACGAATCCCGCTTTAATTTGTGGTACCATGATGGCCGCATTCGTGTCAGACGCTATGCCGGTGAACGCCACCTTCCGGAGTGCATTATCGAACGCCACAGTGGACGAACACCCGGAGTTATGGTCTGGGGCGCCATAGCATATCATAGACGATCTCAATTGCTACGAATTGTGGGCAATCTGAACAGCAACCGGTATATCCGTGAAGTTCTACAGCCCGAAGCTGTTCCCTTCCTTCAAAGCTTGCCAGGCGCTGTATTTCAACAGGACAATGCCCGCCCTCATACTGCTCGGATTGTTAAATCCTTCTTTGCAGCGCAGCAGGTACAGCTTCTTCCTTGGCCTGCGTGTTCCCCGGATATGTCGCCAATTGAACATGTGTGGGATGTCATTGGTCGGCGTCTTGCTCGTGATCCTCGTCCTGTTGCGTCTGCAGACGAACTTTGGGTACGCGTACAAACGATATGGAATGCTCTTCCTCAGTCAGACATTCAAACTTTGTTTGACTCCATGCCACGTTGTGTAGCAGCACTTATTGCGGCGCGTGGTGGCCACACAAAATACTGATTCTGATCTCTTGTTCTTGTTTGTTTGCTTTGAACATTTAATTATTTATTTGTACCACTACCACTCAACTGTGTAATAAATTGCATTCAATTATGACGATTCCTTCTTGGTGTTGCAATTTTCACAAACGTGAGTGTAGATACATATCCTTTCCCAGGTTTTCTCCACTTAGAGGTATAAGTGAGTAGATTGAATATGAACTTGTCACTGAAGATAATTTTTGCTTATTGAAGACGCGTCCAAGGTTATTGCTGTCTGTAGAATGTCGCATGCGCTTCCGTAAATGCGCAAGCGCAACGCAAACCTGAGAGTTTCTTCTGGCTAAACGCCCTCAATCATGAAGGTTTAAGTAAGAAATAATCCTTGAAAGTAAGATTTCATTGACCAAAAAAATTTCATCTGGAAGATTTATAGGTGTCGCAGGTTCTTATATCCGTCTGAAAATGCAAAACGCCGATCTTCACTGGGTTTCGTTGCTTCTTAAGCGAATTTACCCAAGTCTTCTGCATGTAGATTGGTTCGTCTAAAGCTGATTTCACGAACTGCAAACTGCACTAAATCTGAATATAAATTAGGTTTCTTACAACCTGAATTAGACATTGCCTCCTCTCCATTATATAAACAATGTTTCGTCTTATTGCCTCATCAAGCATTTTGTTGCACTCCTGATCACATTTGTCAAATATTCACAACAAACTCTATGGTAACGGTGAATATATGAAGTGGGAAATGAAAAATTTTCCTTATTTTAATTTTTAACACATTAATTTTCAAAGCATAATCGGGGACGACTAATAGGCACGGAAAGAAAAACATTGCCTGCTTAAGTAAGCATAAATCAAAAATTATCTTTATTTTTTTTAGACGTTTAAAGTATTTCTACCATTCTGTTTACTTGAAGAAAGAGTCAACACATTTTGCAAATAAAATGAAAAATTTGTCTATTCAGATTAGCCCATTGACATTCAAAATAATATTATATTAAATTACTTCTCTTCGAAAAATTATATTTTATGAATCATGTATAATGAATGAGAGCAGATATTAATTATAGTTTTACTTTAGCATGATGATTGTGCTTTCCGAGAGGATTCTTCATTTATACGTTAAGTTCATATTGCATTTGTCACTAGTTAAATTTGTTTTCATGCATAGAGGGAAAATAACATAATTTATTAAAATAGTTTTTTTTTGCATTAACTTATTTTTAAGAGAAAAGAATGCATTTTCTTTTTGCTGTTAGAAAACGTTCAGAAAATATTTTGTTTTATAAGTTTTTAAAATGTGTATTGTTATTTTAATCAAGATAGTTATTTAATCAAGAAAATCGTTTTAACTGTGACTTAACATTTACCAATATATATTTGCTCAGCATTTCATTTATACTTTCATTAAATCTCTTTCATTATATAACAGCACATCTGTTCTTAGCCAACGGTGAAATCTCAGCTTCAGAGAGAAATGAGGTCAGATTTTTATTTAGAGGTAAATTAATTAGCGGTCGCTCGCGCTTCGTGCAGCAGCACCACAGATCCAGGGTTCGTTCCTCGGGCTGGGCAAGATTGAATCATCCTTTCATCCCTTGAAATGCTACAAAGTTTAGTTCTTAAAATAATTAGTTTTAGTTCATGAATTAAAAAAAAACTACTTTTCTTCAAGTTTTGGATTTATTAAGATTTTCTGTATATTTGTGCTGTTTAATTTATAAAATAATTAAATTAATTAATTAATCTAAATATTCTAAAATCTAACTAAACATTAATCTAAATCTTAATAAAAGTATACACGTTATTTTTCAGGTTTGGGAACGAAAGCGGGGAATGATCTTTTAGCGATGGTGAGATGACTGTAGTGGGAGAATACCAGATTTAAAAACACTGTATTAAGAGAATTTGAAAACGTTTGAAGCCTCAAAATCCTACAATTTTAAATATTTATGTATGAACTTTGATGAATTTATATTTTAATTTTTAAAAATTTGTAGCTGTTTTTGCTCCTAATTCATAAAAACATGAAAACAGCTTTAAATTCTTCTGTAGAGTTTCAAATCCAGTTCAACTGAAACCTTGCATTTCTGCAAAGTTTTAGTATCATTGATTCATTCTGTAAACAAAATTTTTAAATATGCCTTTAATTCTGTGTGTGCATCATTTGCCTCTTTCTACGTAAATGTTAGTGAATTACATCATCTATTTCACTACAGTTTTTTTCCCTCCCCAACTAGGAAATGTTTTGTCACTCTTTAATAACCACAACAATGCTTTTAACTATTATTTTGTATCAAATGTTATGTCTATATTATAAAAGCAAAAATTATTAGTTAGTTTATTATCTTGTGCAATTTATAATAAAACACAGATCAAATTTTGTAAATATTTTTATGGACGAGTTAATCAGTAATAAATATTTTACCAATATATATATATGTAATTACTGTAAGGTCCTGACCATTGCTATCATGCTTTCAAGTTTGTTATGCATAAAATATGGAAAATAATTTAATCCTTGAAACAACTCATAACAGTCAAACAGAAGAAAGTTTGAAAACGACGTATTGCTTAAGGTTTACAAACTTCATTGCAAAACTCCAGTATCAGTATTTCAAGTCGAAGTGCTTTGCATACTTAGACACGCTCCACAAGTTATTCCAAGAGCAGCTGCATTTGAAGTAGCTCATGAAGCATTCTAGTGTCGGACCTCTCGCTTCAATTCTTTAACGCAAGATCCAGCGTTTGAAATATGATCATAATCCTTTACAGTTGCTCCTTGCTCTTCGATGATTGATCTGCGGTCGGATATCAAAAGAGTACATCGTTATCTCTGAGGGGAAAGATGGTATAGAATAAGTGATATTCATCATTTCCATAAATGTCCACAGAGACATTTCATTATATCATTGAGGATACATGGAATCCGCACTAGAACTAGGAGTAATACCCTAAACATGAAAATAGGCGTAATGAATACTGGAAATAACTGGACTATTAACAGCGTCTGAGAAGAGGTATCCTTTTTCAAGTGATATTGGAATGCAACGAAATAAAATAAGGTACATAGCGTGTTTGGGACACGATGCTGTATTTCATTTGTTTGCTTTATTAGTATGTTTAAGAACATGTTATTCAATAGGATTAAACACTATCAAGCTCTCAATAGCATTTCTGCTCAGAAGGAGTAGATTTAATTTAAGTAATTTTAACTATCGTACAAAATAAGGCAATTTATATCGAGATTAGAAATATATCCAATTTCATTTTACTCCAGCTTAATAAAATTGAATGGTGTACTAATTCATTGCAATATTAAAATTGAATTTAGAACATTTAGATTTTTCTGCATTATTTAGAAGGTATAGCTTCATATAAATGAAAACGAGACAGTTGTATTGCAAATATTTTAATTAAAATATGGATCAGTTGAATGTCTACATTATTAAAAGGAAGCCCTTTGAAGTTCCTCTCATTGCGACATACATTGCACATTCCATAAATTTCACCGGTTAACTATCAGTGCCCTTTTATAGCTAAATTAATTAATGAGAAGAAACATTTTTGATAAATTCATAAATTCTGAACTAAGTTCTAAATTTTCTTATGTTAATTCGATTGCTCCATAAAGTGTACTTGATTTATTATGCTAAATTAAATGCATTTAATTCTTTCCCTTTATATGTTATTAAGTACCCGATATCTGTAGAAATAACACAGAAAACATTTCTATATACTCAATCAGTGAGACGTATATCTGCTTTAGATAAGTTGAGAACAGGAATATAGTCTTAAAGCAGGTAATGGCAGTGCTGACGCTGATAAAGTCAAAAGCGTCTCAAAGATATTATCAATTTTAGTTCAATCGTGCAGTAAATTTCTTAGTGACTACTTTAACCTACTTTTAAACCTTGTCATTGAATCATCAATTTTATTTAGAACAGGAACTTTAAAAGAAAACGAATTGCTCGCTATTCCTGACTTCTCTGATTATACCTCCGCAAGCTGCCAGATGCTACCATTAGACACCAAAACGTGTATTTTACAAAAAACAAAATAAACTTCTTTTTCCTTCTTTCTGCAACGTAACAGTGTAGGCGAATATTCCCTATTTACATATGGTCTCTATCACATGCAGCTGGAAGAAGTGAATTTCAAGTGTTTACCACTGATTTGGGAACAAATTTTTTATGTTTAAGATGAAGTTTCTACTGAAGAACAATCTTCTCCAATTCTTCTACAATGTACTGTACGTTTAGTTTAGGATTTGTTTATTCGCACTGACTTATTTCAAAGTTCCATAAGATAATATATTAAACCTATAAAATTAAGTAAAACATCTATTTCAGAAATTTAAAGCATGACTGGAAATGAAACTAATGGGCTTCAAAGCGCTAAATTCAAAACATATTTTGATTTCGATTTTCCTTTCAAAAATAAAAACTCTTCTATATGACAAAACGTAACGGGCATATGCATTAAATATAAAGCTAAATAAGACCTACTCAAAGCACATAATGCAAGACTTCTTTTAGTTATGTAGACTTTCTTCTAGTGATGTATTTAACACACATAGTTTGGTTTTGGTATCTATATTGCATGGGTTATTTAACAGCCAACTTGCGCGTTTAAGTACCTCTGCGTATTCTTTAGTTAATAAAGACTTAGATTTATTGTAATTTAAAATCCTAATTTTGAGTTCACGCCATAAATGTTGGCTGATTTGTAAATACCGGTTGTGTCTTCTGTTTAGCTTACTGAGTTCCTAATGAAAGGGTCTTTTACAACATTAGCACGTTATTA
Source organism: Stegodyphus mimosarum (assembly GCA_000611955.2). Classification (NCBI taxonomy): domain Eukaryota; kingdom Metazoa; phylum Arthropoda; class Arachnida; order Araneae; family Eresidae; genus Stegodyphus; species Stegodyphus mimosarum. Next base: position 83,490 of record KK122562.1, read on the forward strand.
TTAGGCTTTCCAAGGTAGAGGTAAAGAACTGACCGTTTTAGTTAGGAGCCTTGACGTAGGGTATATTACCAAAATAAGTGAGACTCTAGATATTAAATGTTTCTGATGAATTACATGCGCTTTCTATCCTGATCACAAACCAATTCAGTTTCTACGGCTGGGAATGATTCAGAAATTAGGCAGAAGATTCCTGAAAGCATTCACAAGCATACATTCACTCACTCGTAAAGCATCAGAAAGCAAATATAACTTCTGAAGATTTCCTTGAAAAAATATTTGATAGAATCAGTACAATAGTTTTATTCTTTATGTTTTGGATACATTTATTAAATCTCTTGACTAACAAAAAATAAAATAGAATAATAACAAGAAATAAAATAAATAGTGAAATGAAATAATTTTTTTTATTTCTTTTGAACACTGAATAGTTTTAGTTTACCATATTTCATACCTACATTTTACTTGCATTGGAGTCATACCACTCGCATAAAAGGCCCATGCTATGCCCCCTTACTCTATTTAGATATGGAAAATTTTGCACTGATCAAGGCTTAAAGGCGACCAATATCCGCTTCCAGCAATTTTCAATTTATAGAATGAAATTTTAATTCTAGCCTCAGCCAACTGCAGCTTCAAAAAGACAAACTCCACTGTAGAACTAACTTGCAATTTTAGCAGAAAATATCAACGCTACATTTTGTTTAGCAGTTTGTAAAACTTGTTTTCGTACTATATGCAGAATGAGTGCCTCAATTTTCTTAGCAACAGTAAAATGTGTCAGCATATTTCAGCCGAAGAAAAAACCACAAAAATTCTTCTTGACAAAATGTAAACCCATGTGGAAAAGGAACTTTCATGAGCTGTACTCATTTGGTTAAAATGTCTTTAAATGGATTGACCTCACCAATGGCCGACTGTTTAAAGACAGATATGGGTTCAATCCCAAGCTAACGGGCTGGCTGAATTCATGACTTTATGGTTATATCCCTTGTGTAATGTAAATACGAGCCAGCGTTTCCCAGAACGTCTTTCACAATAGGATCCATCTGTCCTATGCAGATAGCCCCGTGGATTTGTCTTATTCAAATAAACTGTGTTAAAATTTAAATGCATTAGAATTTCAAATAAAACTGCAATTTGACCACAAAGCGAAGAATACGCATTGATAAAAATAATTACTTTTATTTTATCGTTCCTTCCCCCCTTCTGTATATACAGTGGTTAGCGGAAGCTGCCTATTCGTGTGAATTGCACGGTAAGAATTTGAATCCAATGCAAGGCTTGGTTTTTTTATGTGTGCTTCCACCTTCTCGTGAGCGTCACATTAGAACACCATCAGTGGTATACGCTGTGCAACGTTTTCGGAGATGAGAGAGCTCACTAGCTGATTTATTCGACCATTCCCGACAAGTGCGTGAGACGGAAAAAAAGAAATCTATCTTTCATTCTCTGCACGTCTTGTGGTTTTAAATTTCCTCACCTTTAATTTTTTTAATTATTCTATTTGCTTTTTTGATTTTATTTTTATTTATTATTAATGCACTCATTTTCATTTAATTATGATATTTTAATAAATTATTTCCGTGCTTCTATTACTAATTTAATTCATTAATATTTTATTTATTCATCATTTATTGTCTTACCTGTTACTTATATATATATATATATATGAATTAGAATACTGACCAATATATTTCTTTAAATAATTCATGGCTTTAGCTGAATATCTGTTATTTGGAGACAATATAATAAAATACTTTTTCTAATAATAAATGTTATATATATTGTTGCATGCGTACGGTGTCGTAATGGATTGAGTGCACAAGTCGTTAAGAAGTTAATAAAAATTATTCTTTTCACAAGAAAAAAAACAAAATGCTGAAATATTTCGTCAGAGATATTCGTACAATATCACAATACCTCACAGTAGTTATATTTTTGAACTACTAAAAAACGTTAAACAGAACTTGATTCAAAACAGTGAAGCTAATTCGATCTCACAGCGAATTCGCTACAATCAATAACAGCACTAAGTAAACAACTACAGTTAGCATAACAACAACATCAACTGAGCTGAGATTTTCTAATCGAACTTTTATAAGCACTTTAATCATTCACGAGAATATTCTGGTAAAATCTATTTTCTCGATTTTTTTGAATAGCAAAAACAATTACGAAATACCTAATTTTTAAATGTTAAATGCATGTGCTCCTGTATTTTAAGTTTTCCGGTGTAGTTTTCTCTTCATATAAGTCGCGCACAGCATTGCAAGGGGAAATGAAACAATTTAATTATAATTCTACTAAAAATAACTAAATAAATACAAAATCCGTAACACTGTCTCCTTCCCAAGGAGTGCGCGACCCGGGTAGTACAATCCCTGGACAGCAATGCAAACTTAAAACTAAGGCATCAGTGCAATAATAAACATTACTTTACAACAACAACATAAACGATAATTGCAATAAGATGCTTTCAACAAATCAAATACTGTCAAATACTAAATACAAATCAAATACTATCAAATGGTAAATACAAATTAAATACTAATTTAGAAACCAAAAGCACCATGGTCTTATACTATTTACAATTATATACACTACGTACTATGGCCATAGTAAGGAGCTAACCTTGTAGAGACATTAGGTTAATTACAAGCAGGAGAGATGAAAAATATGCATTGCCTTCGCCGGGGATCGAACCACGGACCTCTGAAATACCGGCTCAGTGTGGTGACCATTACACCACGAAGGCACGCTAAGCATGTGGGAGATATACCTTATAACCTGTCTTAATGAACTACTTTAGGTTTAGAGTTCAATGACTAAACCACGACGTCGTTCAGCCTGTTTAGGACTGTGTGCAGGCCATCCCAAAATGATTGTAGTTTCGGACAGAGTCCTTTCCCTTGAATCGGGTTCCACAAGCATACCTTGCCTTCTTCCTTGAATTGATATCCTGTAGCTCTCGTGTCGTATCGAGCCTTCATCTTGCCCGTCGCCAAGTTGACTAACTGTCGTGCAAATTTGAGCATCACTTCAAACCGTGCATGGAGATCTTTAATGTATTCCTCAGGTATGAAGGCACATTCGGAGGGTGACCAAACAGGAGATTACAAGGGCATATGAAGATCATGACTGATGAGCATATGGGAAGGAAGATTGCCGTTAGGTTCTAGTTTCCCTTCAACCCTAGTATAATTTCAGCACCTCTCTGAGCAGGGTCGTTCAGACAACGAGTCGGCGTTTCGAGGTGAGGATCCTTTTTGATGATGGATAGATATGTCCTATAATTCTGAAAGCAATTTGTTATTTTTGAGGGCCAAGGAAAAATTGCATTTCCTTAAAAAGTCCAATCCGAGTATGCAGGGATCTGTAATATGTGCCACATATGCCGTGTAATGGTAAGCAGCACTTGCAAGCGTGATGTTCGCGTTTAACTTCCCATCGATGTCGATGCGTCTGGTGATATTGTGAGAGATGCAGGATGACTTCCAAACGAGTTTATCTTTTAACTCGTGAGCTAAATTTTTTCCGAATGATGGTGACATTAGCTCCTGTGTCAATGATCATATTTCAAAGAACTCCATGCATATGCCCATTGAAGGATAGTCCATTACTGTCTCCACACACTACACTGACTTACTGAGCAACTTCTGACCTGAGTTAGCCTTGAGGCAACTAACGCAATAAGTTACCTAGAGGTGCGACCATCTACTATCTGCCAGACACAACCTAAGGTCAGGGCCAGAGCAGATCAGTCGAGCATTTATTGTCAAAGTTAAAATTATGGAAGTTAGAGTTATACATGCAGAAATCTTGAGCACTTTAAAACTGGGTTTTCACTATCATTCAAACAACGCTCCGCGATATGATCATTAATTTGCTTTCTGCGTCGTTGCCGGGAAATGGTGTTATTTTCCGTCCCCTCGGATGTTCTGCAGTTCCTTTGCACGTGGCCTTCAGTTCCGCACTTCCAGCACTTTGGCCAGTTCCTTCATATGTGGCCTTCTGGACCACAGTTCCAAAATTTACGGTCGGTTTCTTTCTACTAATATACCGTCTCAGGGCACTGACGTGTCTGAAGAAATCGTCTAAATGTTGCTCCACTGGCTCGAGACTCACAAAGCTCTAACTGAGCAGCGACCTCTACGAGTTGCTTCCTGGGCTGCCTCGAATTTCATGGCGCACACCATTTCTCTTGTTTCTCTTGAGCATTCCATAAAAGCGAGGTGAGACAGCCTTTGAACATCCATGGCGAGCTCTTGGAGTGTTTCGGTGGGCTTCTGTTGACGAGATTTTAACTGAAGCCTACTATAGTCTTTTAAACATTTCTCCTCGAAGCGAGCTCCAATGCTTCCGATAGCTTCGAAATCTAGTGTCTGGTTTTCGGGAACAGTCTGCAGAATATCCGATGCATCTGCTCTCAGAGAAGCGGCGAGATAACAGGCCTTAGCTTAGGAATCCCATCCATTCGCATTGGCAACAACATAAAATTATGTCTTATACACTCTAGGGTTCCGCTTATTTTGCATAACAAATTTATTTCAAGTTTGATACTTTTTCTGAACATATTAACTCCCCCTCGTATTTTCTCGCCAGAATGTAAATTTAAAGTTACTTGAAGTGAGTATTTAAACGGGTAAAACTCTGAGTCAAAGCGTGTTTTCGCTAGCCAGCGCACGTGTCGTTGCTACCTTGCTGTTACGCCAGTAAGCCTTTTAGATATTTCGGATTATCGTCACGCCTGTAAGGTTTTTTGGGAGTCAACCTGTTAGGTGTAAATTAACGTGCTAATCCATTACTATTCTATTTTAGATTGGACGTGAATCATATTCTACATTTAAGTTCCCACCGCAAGTTGAGGGTGTTTTGTAACGCAGGAAGAGCATGCCCTTCTGTTAAACGTTGATTTAATAAAGGGTTACTTTTCGCCCTTTTTCCGCGCTGGTGTTTATTCATGTCTGTGCGAGAATTTGCCAGGTTCATTGTAGAATCTAGAAGTAGTTTATGGGGAGTAGCAGAGACAGATCTTTCAACATTTGCCAGGAGGTCTTGTTGTCATATGTCAATAGCTTCAGAGAGGGAAGAGCAGGCATGGGCAAAAATTTAAAACCATCCGAATTGCTCCCTGCAGTGAATACGAATTTCTCTAAATTATCAACTCCTTTGGCAACTGCAGAAACCCAGTCATCAATATGTTCTTCGATTTAGTTTCGTACGACAGAGATCCTTCCTTCGATTCGTTGCCCCGTAGCAGAAAACCTTCCTTTTATTTGCTATTTTACAGAATAAGCTCTTTCTTGAATTTCTCCAACTTCATTTTCAACACCGTCTGTTCTGCCTTCCACAGCCTGAAATTTGCTTTCTATTGCAGAGATAATCTCTTCTTTAACACATTTCTTGTCTTTCTTAACAAATTCCTGAACAATTTTCATCTTTTCTTTAAAAGTTACTTGGTAAGCTTTCATCTCTTCTTTAACGGATTCTTGGGTAGCTCCCATCTACTCTTTATCAGATTACATCTCTTCCTTAACAGAACCTGTTATGTCTTCCTTAAATGCAGTAAAGGCTGCAATAAATTGCCTTAATTGTTCTTCAATCGGTTACGTAACTGCCATTCAAATCCCACTTCAGACCCCAAAAACTGTTGCGTGCGTACGGGTTCGTAATGGATTGAATTCACAATTCATTAAAAAGTTAATAAAATTTATTTTTTTCACAAGAAAGAAAACAAAATGCTGAAATATTTCCTTAGAGATATTCTTACTTTATCCCAATATCTCACAGTAGTTATATTTTTGAACTACTACAGAACGTTAAACAGAACTCAATTCAAAATAGAGAAGCTTATTCGATCTCACAGCGAATTCACTACAGTCAATAACAACGCTAAGTAAACAACTACAGTTCGCATAACAACAAAAACTTAGCTGAGATCTTATAATCTGGCTTTTATAAGCTTTTTAAGGATTCACGAGAGTATCCTGGTAAAATCTATTTTCTCGACTTTTCTGGATAGCAACAGCAATTGCGAGATATTTATTTATTAAATATTAAATGCACGCTCTCTTGTATTTTTACTTTTCCGACGTAGGTTTCTATTAAAATTCATCTGCTTTGCACGGGAAAATAAAACAATTTCAATTAAAATTTTAAATAAATAGCTGAATAAATACAAAATCCGTTGCACGGGAAAAGAAAACGATTTAATTGCAACTCTACTAAAAATATCTAAATAAATACAAATTCCGTGAAAATACGCACTCTTAGACAAAAAAAAACGGCGCATCAAGAAGGAGTTATTCGAATGGGGCGAAAATCAGTAGAAGTGATTTACATGAACAGAAAAACAAATAATTATAGTTTGAGAAAAATTGGATGATTTATCGAACTCTAGAGTTATTTATCGCTGTCCGGAGCTTCACAAAATGAAAAAGTCAGTAACGTGTTCGTCCACCTCAGGCCCTTATCCAAGCAGTTATTCGGCTTGACATGGATTGATAGAGGTTGTGGATGTCCTCCTGAGGGATATCGTGCCATATTCTGTCCAACTGGCGCGCTAGATCTTCAACATCCCATATTGCTCAGAACATGCTCAATAGGAGAGATATCCGGGGATCTTTTTGGCCAAGGTAATGTTCGGCAAGCACTAAGGCAAGCAGTAGAAACATGTGCAGTGTGGGGGTGGGCATTATCTTGATGAAATATAAGCCCATGGTGACGTGACATGAAGAGCAACACAACGGGCCTTAGAACTTCGTTGACGTACCGCTTTGCTGTAAGGTTGCGACGGATGACAGCCAAAGGGATACTACTATGAAATGAAATGACACCTCAGAAAATCACTACTGGTTGTGGGCCTGTCTGCCGGAAGACTATCAGCTTGGTATCACACCGCTGGCCGGAGAAGCTCCAGTCTCGTCTTCGCTGGTCATCGGGGCTCAGTTCAAAGCGGGACTCATCACTGAAGATCATTCTACTCCAGTCATTCCGGTGCGAATGACCCCGATACCGGGCTTGACGTTGTACAGAGGTCAAAGGTAGTCGGCGTAAGGGGCGCCGTGACTTGAGCCCTTTTCTGTGAGCCGTCTATGAATGGTCCTTGCGGTCATTGAGGCACTAGTTGCACGTACAATCGATGATAATGATGCATCTGGGGCTGTGATTGCCGCTCTGACGATTGCTCGGTCTTTACGTTCTGTGCGTCTCTCTAGGCCTACCGCTTTCTTCTTGACGCTGTGTGCGGCCCTGGTTCCCCCATTCCTGCCAACATTGTCTAATAGTCTAATCACCATCGTCATCGTCTGCCAACATCGCTCCTGTTCAAATGTCGAGCTATTCGCCGATAAGGCCAACCGGCTTCTGAGCCCAACTGCACGACGCCTCTCAAATTCTAACATCTGTGCATATTGTTCGCGCACCTGTATGCGAGGCATAGTTACTGTCTACGAGAGTACACGAAATGAAATTCGTGAAGAATTAATACCTGGAATCGTAACTTCTCTTAAATATCCTGCCAGTTGGGCAGATCAGATGCGCTGTAGCGACAACCGTTCATTCATTGGCAGCCAAAATGTAAAATTTTGCATTTTACGTCGAAACCTGTGTGCATGTCAATTTGTGTCCGATATGCTTCATATCTTCTCAGTGCGTCGTTTGTTTTGTCTAAGAGTGTATATATATATATATTGTTTCTGTTCTTGACAGCTTTCTAGAGAATTTCAACACTGCTAATATTAGAAATTGAATTATAGCAGCAACATTAGAAAAATTTGAACCTTTACATATGCTCGTGATAAATCAGAGATCTTCAATAAAATAGGCAAATAAAGATATCTGTGAAACTTTATAATGATGGGATAATAAAAACAATGGAATATTAAATCTAATTCTACATTACGTCATTTTATTTTAGTGAAAGAAGAACTGAAGTGAAAGAAGAAATTTTGATCAGTCTTCTGAAACCACAAATAAATAAATTTGCTAAAGGTTTAAGAATTTATATAAAAGAAGAAAGTGGACGCTTAATTTAGCACGAATGCTTTATTGTTTATAATCATTTTATAAACTTCCCCTTAAAAGTCCTGTCAGTATCATATAAAGTGTATAGTTTCTTTCAATAAAAAAAGTCAAAAAAGCAATTGCAGGAAGTAAAGGGTTTCCCCTCTTTAAACAAAATATGTGTCGAAAAATGGATGATTTGTTACCAACATTGTGAGGCTAGAAGATATACAAAAATATTGATTGTAATAATAAGCGAACATATACGACCTTTTTGAATACGGAGAAATTTTTGCTTCTATTTCTAGTTTCCGAGAAATTTAATTAAATTTATTTAATACTTGCCTTGAGAATTATTTCAGCTTAACTCTCTCTGCTTTCATTTGAGAATAAAAATAAAGTTTCACGTAAATTTATATCAGGTGTATATGCTAGCAGTGTTCGTATTGTGAAAATTAAACATCAGCTGAACAAAAAAACTAGGAGAATCGCTAATTTGGAAATGAGGGAATCGCTAATTTGGAAAACATCAACATTAACTGCACCAGTGTTCAAATTTTATCAGAGACTGTGATGCATCAGTAATTCATTTGTTAATTATACTTGAAAATATATTATTCTGTGGTCTGTATCAGTCAGGAAAATTTAATTATGCCTCTCTGATATAAACTGTTTGCAAACGTACCTGAAAAATGTTTGCCTTTCAAACCTTAAATTTGATGAATTTAAAAAATTTATAACGTGCATGCAGTTCCTTTCATTAGCTTAATTTTAACATTATCTCTAACTTGCTGTAACAAGTATTGAGTGTGAGAGGATACAATGGTGAACGAAGCAGATTTTTTAACAGAATGCTTTTAATTGCACAGCTGAAATAAAATCTATATCAAACGAAATGTCCATTTTAACAAAAATTTTACTTGGTATATAATTCTTTCCTATTCTTTTCAATATATAAATATTCCAGCATGTCACCTCTGTATACATGAAGCATCACATTCACTTTTCCACGGATCTATGAGTATATCTCATGTTACGCGAAATGAAAGGTCTGATGTGTACACCACATGACTTATTTGTACGGAATATTCAATTATACGCATTTTTTACTGCATTTCAATTAAACATATTTCCTTGAATTTCATTAGAAAGATATATTTAATTCAGTTCTCACTTCGCGACAAGGCAAGAAGTCATCAAACCACAAAATATCTTTATTGAAAATTAAAAAATATGGAAAAATATGAAACATAAATGAAGTTAAAGTAATTTAAAGAACAATTTTTACAATTAAAATTGGGGTTTCTACACAAAAAGAAGCAATTCGGTCAGCGGGCAAGAAGGCAGACTTTTCGGTATACAAAATTGAAAGTTTACTTCTGGTCTCACTAGGCAAAAAGACACTGAAGACGTAGAAACGAACTTAATTTGTGTGTGGACGCTATGCTGAATCAATATATGGGGTAATTTAATAATTTAAATGATAATTCGAGAAAGAATTAAGCATTATGTAATTCGCAATAATAAAAGAAGGCGTTATCTTTGTTGTTGCGAAGCTTAGTTTCTCTAGATTGGCAACAAATATATTATTCTCCTAAGTTTCAAATGTAAACAAATATGGCTGCTATAGTAAACAAACATTAGGCTTAACCGCACCGAAACAACTTTTAAATTGTTGATAATTGTACAACTATTGTTTTCAGGTTAAAACCTTAACCATAAAGAAAGAACAACATAATTCAATCATTTTTAATGCAAAAAATTCACAATTTACCAAGATATAAGAATTAAAAAACTGAGATCACGGAGCCAAGTAACAGAGTGGGTTTATATGTATGTATATATATACTTTCTGTATGACCAATTGCCACCAAAAAGGGGAGGTGCACAACTATATGCTATAACAGTCCTATATACAAAATTTCAACCTTCTAAAACTACTCATTTTTGAGTTATGCGAGATACATACATAAATCGGTTGCTTTCTGCGTAATATTTGAAATTTAAAAATACTTCCTTTTTATTCACATGGATGAAATTTATACCTCTTAGAGAGAAAAAATTTAGCCTTCTTATGAATCTACTTTCATGACTGTACGTCGCCCCGTTGGAGAATTATGCCCATTTAATTGCTAAAATTGTTGAATTTCGTGTCTAAAAATTTATTCTGCTAAAAGGGTCCATTTTGAGCACTTCATTCGTCAAGGTCATGTACTGCGTCCGGTTGCGTGGTAGGGTTGTTGCATTCTTTCCCTCACCCCTCCTTGTTGGCGAAGGGGGTGGCGAGGGTGGATTTTTTTTTTGGTGTGAAGAAAGAAAAACTAAGTTTTCGCAGCACTGTTTTGTGTTTGGCGAGATTTGCATACTAATTCACCAAATTTGGTGATTTTCGAAAATTCTGGATTCTGGACGATTAAAATCGTCGTGCAAGGCCATGTTCAGCCTTTTCGCCTTGGATTCGCAGCTGTAAGAAGACCCTGCATTTTTCTTCCTCTGGAAGAGCCCATGTTGACCCGGGGTGTCCGGTAGTGGACATGTTTACGTCTTGCTGGCTACCATTTTTGGGGAGATGGGGAATATGATAATGATGTACATCTAAAACGATGAATTGGAGTATACTCCTCCGCACTTTACCATCCCCGTGTAGGAGTCTAGAATGTTGTTTTTTTCTCATCGAATCAATGCGTTAACACCATAGTGGAAGCAACTTGAATCCAGCTATCCGGCTTCTACCTGATCGGTCACTTAGATCCGAGTACTACCATCAACTCGTCTGGATGGGTCTAGTTCCGAAAATTACGAGTTTCCACCTTCTTCACATCGGTCTATAGGTCCAGTTTTCTCGCTTCGAAACATCTATGCTTTTTTTCTTCATCTTCCTACTGGAATGGGCCGTCAGGACTGTTAATATCATCTCTGTGCGGGTTGGAATCATGCCCAAAGGAGAGCTTCGAGTTTCAACTTCAAACGGCTGCTCGTCTGGAGATTGTTTCATCTGATAAACTAGCAAGGCTTAATTAAGTTTTAAAATTCTTCCCTTCAAGTGAGTTCAACCTTTTGATTGTTAATTTCACCTGAAATTT
>KK122562.1:102870-125608 GCA_000611955.2 Stegodyphus mimosarum
TTGAAGAACAGCGAAAATCTTCCTTTTCTGTCCGTGGCGCACTTACCGCTTCAGATGAAACTGAATTTTTAGGAATAAATTTGAAGCAATTAATTATTACGTTTCAGGCATTATTTTTAAAGTTTAACAATGTTTTTATTCGAAACATTATGTACAGTGACGTTTTCAGTAATTCATGAGTTGATTTACTTCGTTAACTTTACTACCATGCTGTTGAACGAAGTTTGATTTGTTCTAAAATATAACGATAAAATAATTGGTCTTACAATTGATATAAATTGATAATTAATATAAACTTTATTTATTATTATTTAATTTCGTTTAATCTTATCGCCAATTCACAAAATATGTATACAGCTTTAAAGTTGAATTTATTCTCTGCTTTTTAATTCTTCCATTCTAATTACCTTTCAGTTCATACCGTAATAAGTTTCCCGCATTCGCGAATTCAAACAGTTAGAGAATCTGAACCTTAATAGTATTTCAAACAAATAAAAAACTTTCTAACCGTTACTGAAAGGAAGCGGAATAGTTCCTACAGTACGAAGATCTGGGAGAAATGGCAAATGCGAAGAAATTTCTAAGTCATAAAATACTCTAACCTAATTAAATCGAAGAAGAGCTGTTCACCTCCTTCTGCATTTTACTGGGATCTAAAAAGACCAACGCACTCTTGGTTGAGAATAGCATATGGCAGATGTACTTGCGAAAATAAATGTATTTTCGTGCGTAATTGCATATACATAGTTTTTTCCTCTTAATTTTCTCAAATTTTAATGAGATTCATGTAAAAGCAAACGAGCTCGTTTTGGATACCAAAGGCCTTGCTGCAGGTTTTGTACGAGAATGATAGGGATGCAAACGCATTTTTAGATAAACAAGAGGTTGTTATATAAAAATTAGAGAAAAATTATAAATATGCAAATATATCTCAAATTTGACCTGATTTCAAATAAGATTTCTTAATAAATTTAGGATAAAAATGTTTTAACTACAATCCTATATGAAATTTGTTGCGTTTTGGATACAGCTCGTATCTCTTATGAAAAAAATTAGAAATTTATTTAAAGGAGTGAACATTTCTAATACTATAACACATACTTTTAAGTATCAGAAAATAACTAACCAATCGTAATAATGTATTACAAGAAAATTACTCATATTATATCTCAGTTCTTTAATTTACAAATGTTAGTTCCAAAATAAATTGAATATTCAATATTACAAGTTATTTAAGAAGTTATTTGTGAAGTAAAATTATTTAATTAGATAATTATGTTTAATTATGCCTATTTATTAAAAGACTGCACAAAACGTTTGAGTCGGGTTGGTTAATTTTTGCTTAATTTTACTTTTGGGCAGATTATTATGACATTAATTCCATAATTAATCAATAATTATTGTAAAGCGCTCTTGACGAGTCCTTATTAAAAAGAATGAAATATTATCTCTGGTTCGCCAAGTTAATTTCCTAAAACTACAATTTAAATGACGATTGATGCACAAAATGAAATAGAAAATGTTTACGATGAATCAAAGTTGTCCATTCCGAAACATAGAGATTTCAAAACAAAAAAGGAGTTCAGTCGTTACGACAGCAAAATGCTGAAAATTTCCTAATACATTTACATGGCATTGATTCGAGTAACCAATCATTTTTTAATAAACGAGCCTAAATCTCTTGATAAAAATCTAAATGAAGAAAAGCTATATTAGATACTATTCCTAAATGCCCATTTATGATGTTTGACAGATTAGAAATAAAACAATAGCTCTCTGAAGAATTTAGTAGTATTTTTTTGAAATTCATAATAGCTTTGGTTCCAGCCTATAACTAAAACTCACATGACTAACATTGGAGAAATATATATGGTAATAGCGTATACAGTAATATTCCCTGTCTATAAAAATCGATTCATGAAAATTATACGTGCCCTCTTTTTCGAGTATAATTTTTATAAAATTCCAATTGATATCCAGATACTTGATTATAGAATTTGCATGGTAATTTAGTACCTAATGAAATATATGCTGTCTTCTTCAGTTTCACATTTTCTAATAAGGATAGCAACCAACAAACTTCCATTTGTAATGGCATCTGTCAGTAAAAATATAGATCGATTATTTTAAAACCCAGAATTTCTTTTGACTTCCATTTAAGGTTAATAAGACGTTATTTAAGTTATTTGCATGAATATTAGCATACCTGCTTATATAACAGATAAAATGAAAATTTAAAACTGCGTTAGAAGGAAGCATTATAATAGCGTTCCGGCTGAAGTATGTTATAAAGTGTTGGAACTAAATTGTTGGAGAAATTCTTAATTTAACTTCACTTTCAGAACATGTTACAATCACATTCTGTTTTTATAATATGAAATTAGTTGATCACTACGTCATGACCTATCATCATTTTTTAAATCTTTTTTCAAGGTCTAATTGCAGATGTAATTTTAGTATGACTGAAACACGAATTACGTTGAGAATTTGTATTTTGCTACTTACTGCGGAGCTGGAAAAAGACGTAATGAAGATTAGCTATTATTTGTACGAGAGTGGAGGCAAGATCGGCAGTCTCCAATTTTTTTTTTGGTAAAGCAGAAATATAGTTTAATTACGATTAACGCAACTTCTAGCCAACTAATAATCGTCGTAACTGAACGAATGCTATTCTCTCGATGATCTCAAAAATATTAAAGTAGCCCACAGCTATTTATTACATGTTGTTTTAGGTTGTAGAGACATTAGGTTTATTTCGAAGCAGGAGAATGAAAACTGAGCAACGCCTTCCCCGGGAATCGAACCACGGACCTTTCGCTTACGCGTCGAGCATGCAGACCACTACACCACGAAGGCATGCGAAGAAGGCGGGAGAAATACCTTAGAAGGTATATTGTCTGTAACGCGCTAGCTAGCGGAAATTTTTGGAACTAAATTTATCGAAATCTTTTAACCCATTATTTTCATTGTCTATCTTCAAATTTTCGAATCAATCCGGATTTTAAATACATCTACAGAGTGTTCTGAATAGACTAAGAATTATACAATCACCCTGTATATTTCAAAATTTTAGATAAACTGAAACATTTCCGATCTTGAAACTTAGGCCTGCATTCAGGAAACAATGCTTGTATTATTCTAAGTATTTTTGCAATAGTAGTATCTAGAAATTAAAAGCAACAATTATCAAAATGCCTGAAATAAGTCATATCTTATTTCACCAAGCACTAGTCAATGACAAAGACAAAATGTAACCATTCTTCTGTTTCTGCAAATGTAGTTTCAGCAAATATAGTTACTTCTGTTCAGCAAATATAGTTTTCAGTTTCCCACCTACATCTGCAAATGAGAGTCACTTTTGATAGCACATGTCCTCAGTCAATAACATCCTATTTTGAGAGGAAGTCTACCATGCTGCCTTTTTGTGGACACATCTTAGAACATGCTACTTGCAAAGATAATATCCATCATAGGCTTCTCTCCACGATTACTGTTCATTGTTCATGATTTCTGTTCTGAAAAGCCTTTAATACGCTCTACAGATTTTACTTTCGTGCTGTTCTGTCTACTTTTGATTTACACGGATTTAGTTCATTACAAATCACGATGCCAAATTATTTGACTATAAAAGGTGTTAAGAATTTGTGTGCATTTAACCTTTCAACAGTGATCGACGACCTCAGCTCGCATTCTAGTTACGCACCAGAGTTGGCACAAATAAATTTAGCTCGCATCTCAGATTTACGACTGACAATATTTGGGATAGTATTTGCGAAGAAAGAATTACATAATCGCTCAATAACCGAAAATTAATGGAAACATAACAACTGCTGTTGAATTTAAATGCTTATCATTTTGTGCTGAAACAGTATCTGTATAAACACATTCATGTACGCTGTCAAGTTACAGATTTTCGCAGGAAAAATTTCGTTAAAATTATATATTCACATTGTACAGTCCTCTTAGATTGATTACATTTTCCTCTTAGATTGATTACATGATTACATTTTAATGAAGTGTTTACGTTTTAATCAAGATTTTGTAACAGAAACTTTTGTCTTAACTGAAATCTAAGTGACTGTGCAAAAGTTGGAAACGCAAATGTTCACTGTCATGCTTATATATTTAGTACCAATTAAAATCTTTTATGGATTTGTATATTTGAAATTTCATGAGATTTAATAAGTATATAGTGACCATATATAATCCTGAATTTCAATTTCTGAGGGCAAAATGGTACCTAAGACGTTAAGGATCCATGTTTTAAAAATGCATTGCCACAAAACAAGTAACAGGTAAAAGGTTTTCTCTGACTAAAAATAAGCTTAAAGATAAATTTTATAAAATATAACTGAATATAGGAACATGTATACACTTACTTTTCCTGCGGGAATTGCAGTGTTTTTGCATGTATAGAATATTTTTTATATATAAAAGTATTCTATATAAAGCACAATAGAAATTTTTATGGATTTAGTTTAAAAATTGTATAGCTTATTTTTACAGAATATGTATCAAAAATTATTCTGATTGTTTTTCCGGCAACACCTCTATTTCTCACGGAATAGTTTGAGGGACTAAATATTACTTAAACCGCAAATGCAAAGAGGAAGCGGAAAATTTCGAATCTATTCACCTCAGTATGCATTTTTTAATTTCCAGAAACAAAACAAACCTCCTAAAAGTGGCTTGAGCAATATCTCTAAGCAAATCTTGTACTCCCACTTCCCCTTATTATACAAAAAGCGCTTTTGTCATTAGAAATGTCTGATTTTCACACAAATATATACCTGGATTTATGCAACTAGAATTTCGTCTAAAGTGAAATTAGGGTTTCTCTTAGTTTGAATATCCAATTATTCTAATTTTTGTTATCTTTTCTGAACTTGTTAATTCCCCTCATATTTTCACGCCAGGACACAAAAATTAAGTTAAAGTGAAGAAGAGCATTTAAACGGGCGAAAAGAGAAATTTAGGCAGAGCGTGATTTCACTAGTATAGCGCACGTTGCTACTTTGTCCTTCCTCCTGTTAATTGTAGTTGCATTGTAGTTAATTGTATGCATTCTGGTCTTTTATTAAAGTCTATGTAGACTGCTGAGCCAGCCTTTTAGTTTTAAGTAGTCCGCACTACTCTTTGCAATTTATTGTTAAATTATTCTTAAGTTCTCATTGCAAGTAGTCAGTGTTATTGTGAGCATAAAGTACATACATTTTGTTAAACAGTACAATCAAATAAACGGGCAGTTTTAAACATTTTCCCTGTGGGCCGTTTCTTCACGCCTGTTCGAGAACTCTCCTGGTTCATTGCTAAGGACGTTACTGTTACATGATACCATCGATCTTACGAAGTGACATGAAACATTTAATAAAAATCGGTTTTAATCTATATTTTTAACATTGAATATCCAGAAGAGAAGCAATATCTTGCGTATAGTACATCTGACGATACTAAAATAATGGAGAAGTAAAGCACAGGTGGCAGGTGACAGAAGACGAAGACACTAATAGTTTGTCGTCATCTTTGATGGTTAGATGATGTAGTCTTACACATGCCGCTGTGCTCGAATTTGTTTCTGGCTGTAATTTGGCGAAGAATGCAAGGAGTGGTACTAGAGGTGATGTATATGAAATACATATTGCTACAAAGATTTCTTATGCACCTGCTTAACCCATATCACACCAAGCATTGAAGAAATTAATATTTTTTTATAAATTCTTAAATATGTGTTTCTCTTAGTTTATGTATACATCTAAAACCAAAAATCTTAACAAATTTTTATTAGTTTGATCAATAAAGCCCGTCCTAAAAATAGACAATGGTATAATCCACTGCTAATCATACTTACGTAGGTCGAATGGGAGAAAGCATTTTAAACATAGTCCAACGTTACATTTTTTACAGATAATTGTTGGTTTTCCGGCCCAGATCTTTAGATGGCATCTTCTTTGTCTACTTTCTGTTTTTCTTGCAAGGACGTGTTCATTTCGAAGCTTTAGAAAATTTTCATTAATTTGTTGAACATCCAGTTTTCTGCAAGATGGATTTCTTGGAACAGAAACCCCCAAACAGGCAACTGTTCTGTGACTTTCAAAATCAGGCTGTCTCATACGATCATCACTAAATAATCTTTTGATCTTCCATGAAGCAAAAAAATGCTGTCTCATGAGGAAAAGCCTTCAGGATGCTTTCCAATTTGGGTTCACATTTTACCCATTTGGTATTTATATAATGTTCTTCAACGCTTTTTGAAATTAAAATTTCAGTAGTGCCCGTAACCTCTTTAAACCTTCCTTCATCACACATTATTTCTTCCATCCCTCTTGTAGGTAAATCGTGAATCTCCTCTGAGTTACTCAGTGCATCGAGATCTGGGGATAAAATCACGATTTCATTGTCTATGTCCACTAAATCACTGTAATCTGAAGTCCACAAAAATATAAAAAAGCAGTTAAAAGGTCTTTTTGTGCAGTTAAAATTTAAGCGACATAGTACTAACATTAAAATAATTTTCCGAAAGGAAACGCAAAATTCAAGCAAGTAAAAACGAGAGAAATTTAGTTTACTTCGATGACATTCAGAATAGAAACTGACTTCTTGAGTCTGTGTTTGAAACATTCACTCCACCCTCTTCCCCACATCTCACACACCTGCCTGACACGTGGATGTGCACCTGCCAGTTAGACTAAAGTTCATGGGTTAATTGTACAACAGCAATGTTTAGAATACAACAGAGTATACGTATATTTTTCTTGAAGCTCAAAACTTAAAAAAACTTATACATTGAAAACATAAGCAAAAAATTCTGCGAAAACTCCCATCTGAAAAAAATTATAAAAAATATCTTTACTAATTCTAACTTGCGATAAAGACAAATGTATAGTTAAATAAGTCTTAAATAAAATCGTGTTTAATTTGAATTAAATTATTTCAAAGATTTCATACAAAGACCGTTTATGTGTGCTGTCCTATTTTTAGGACAATGGCGAAATATGGGTTAAACGAGGAAGTATGTACCAGCATACAAATCCAGCCCATGTGTTGCCAGAAGGTCCAGGATTGTCTTGAGGTTTGTGAAAAATTCCTTTTGTTTGATAGGAACTATAACAGATACAAAAAGTTTAATTTTGTTTTTTCGAAATACTTTCAATTTCTTAATTACAATATATAACACAGATGAATAATTGACAGAGATTACATTAAAATATGAGGTATTTTTGGGCGTGGATAGGTTACTTCGACTAGTGATATATGTTCTCCGCTGCCTGTGAGTGCTTAGAATCAGATTGATGATTAACTATTATACATATACCTTGTCCATTCTAAGGTCCGTCCAACAGATACCAGTGAAGGTTTATGGGATATATATACACTGGCTTCCAAAAGCTAAGTTCGAAGTAGTGAAATCAACAATGACGGATTTGATTAACATCAAATTTCACATGAAGGTAGTGAATGCATTTATGAAAGGAAGAAAACAAGTGTTACAGAAAATGAAGCGTCATCGAAAACAATATTAATTTTCGTAAATTACATGATGACGCAACATGTAAGTTACTAAGACTTTAATATTTAAATTTAAAAACAAACAACCAAAACTTATATTAGTAAGAAATGTGGCTATCCGCACCTCCATACAAGCATCACTGCGAGTGTCAATGCTTCCAGTGATCTGGTTATGACGGACTGGCTGGAAGAGACATAGGTGCATAAACAGCAAACCCGAGGGCCTACCAAAGATTTTTCAGGAGGATTAAGATGTAAGACAAAGAAAATAAGACGGTCTCTCCACATGAGCAATATCGTCACACTTCAGGCAGAATTTAACGATACTGGCTTATGGGGACTGGGATTATCGTTCATAAGAAAAACTCAGAACCAATAGCTACTTCGTAGAATCTGGCAATAACATGTAGAGCAGCAACCCAGTACTGCGCGATCGTCAAAGAACCGTCTTTAAAAGTCTGTAGCTGGGTGCTATGTTAACTGAAATTCCAACCCACAATATGGAACTGCCATTTCTGAATGCTTGCTGTTCGATGACGGTCTAGGCCTACCACCTCGTGCCTCGTTTTCTCTGGACCCTTACACGTTTATCAGCTGAATCCAAGGAAAAACGAAACAGTCAGTGAAAAAGGTGTGTCAGTCAGACATAGTGTAATTCTCATGGAGGTCGTTCGTCGATTCTGCATGTGCACTGTCGCAATGTACCAAACTTCAGAAGTTCTGGTATTTCTTAGTCGTGTCATCTCAGATCTCAGGCCAATTGCTTGATTTGTTTGGAATTGTTCCTACATTGAAGAAAGTTTCGAATGATCAACTTCCAAGAAAATGGTAACTTTGATTCATTATTCTATTTCAAAGCATTCGACAGCGTGTTAGTGCTCACAATCTGCCTTCTTTCAGCCACAGCAACCTGAATTTCGTAAATGATATTATGTATGTTTGAACACTTCGTATGAGCATTTAGTTGAAACTCTTAAGCCCTACAGAATGCTGGCATATTAATTGAGTGTCTAATTAACATATATTATGAGAATCATTCGTGACTGGATGCAACGCGTGATATTTTGCACGCTGTCCAATTGGAGAGATTTTCAAGTATATTCGGCTCCAAAATTATTTATTTCCATTGAATCCTTAACATTTAGAAGCCAGTATATATAGTAATAAATCTACACAGAGAGCACTAGTAAAGACAATATTGCTCATTTGATTTAAAACTATTACTTAAGCATGTTAAACTTTATAATAACAATAGAGGTATTTTGTCAAAATAATTGAATTTGTATGTTAGGCTTTCAGCATATGTAAAAATGTAAGCAAAGTATCAAATATTTCACTTATAATAAAGCGAAATGTTTTCACAAAGAAAACAAATTTCCGTTTGCAGTATCGCAGCAAATTACAAAACTGGAATTTAATAGGCTCGTTTTGCTTTCGCACATATCTGTTAGCTACGTTAGCTTCGTTACGATATCTATGGTGCAAGATTATATTATTATTACTTTCACATTCTCACAAATATGTGATGCTTATTGTTGGAATTTTCTGAACATATATACATACATACACACACACACACACACATATATATATATATAAATGCAGTTCTTCATATCTCGTTCCATTACATTATTAGCTAGATTCATGGAAAGACACTATAAAAATTATCTTATATATTTCCCTTACTTTATAATAACCATTTTAGGCGACTAGTTGCGAAAACAGGTAATTTATATAAAAGGCTCAAATATCATATGCTGCATCACAGTTTCACCCTCTCCTATAATTTCATACCTCACGCTTTTATAATTAGCCGTTAATATTCCTTACACAACTATTTTATTTGTTTTCATCCAATGAGTTCAATCCTGTCTTTAAGCGTTTGTTAGATCATTGCAAATCATACGATCAAAATATGTCTCTCACCTTATTAAAAATAAGCTTTAATACTCTTTTATGTCAACTTCTCTACATTTTTTTTTAAAATTTACCCTAGAAATTTTAATTGCATGTTTAATTTTACTATCTTGATGAAAAGATTTTGCAATCAATTCTCCATTTTCTAGTTTTATTAGTTGCAGGATTTCTGATTATCTTAGGGTGATTTATGACTATTCCTTTCATACACCGTTTGATCTTTCACTCCCAGATGCGCCCTTTTGCACTAAGTTCGTTTGAAGTCTAATCCTTCGTAGTTTTATTGTCGATTTTCGCTGCTATTTACGAATTTACCGGTTTTTGCTAGCAGTTTGTTCCATGTAGTTTACAAAGCTTCATAAATAGTGTGACAAAATACAATTATTTAACTTTTCTCTTTTTATTGTAATTCGTGAGAATGAAATGAAAATGTATTTCTATTATTTTGCAGCTAACAAATGGAAATATAATACTTGTGAGAATAAACTGCGTACTTCCACTAATTTAAATAAGTGCCTCCAAAACTGTAAAGGAAATGTGATCATACTGTTTTATTTTTTGGTCCAAACTTACTCGATTGTAGTTCGTTAATATACCTATGACTGTAACTATATGTAATAAATCAAATTTGTTTAAGGGCTAACGTTCAGTATAATTATTTAAAATGAATTTATCTTTTTAAAAAACTCAATATACCATTAAAATGACATAAAATAATGCATGAAAAGAAAAGGAATTGAGAAATGTAAGAATTGTCCAATTTTATTCTTACTATGTCCCTAGTAAATAAGTAAATATATGTATACATCCATAAATACACTTACGGAAAAACAAATCCCAACACCAAGGAAAAATTATTGCAGAGTTATGAAATTTTTGCAATACATTTGTCTAAGTAACATATTTAATTGATTAAATTTTCAAGATCACATGTTAATGCAAGTGCGAGAAGTGCATTTCAAATGTGAAATGCTGGTGCATTAAACCGGTTTAACCGCCAAAATTTTGAATGCAAGCGCGTAAACGCGCGTGCATTGTGTCGTACAGGTGCTGGTGTCAGTTTGTGGGATGGAGTTCCATAACTGCTTTGCTTGGTCGGTCAATACAGGAACGGTTAAAAAGGTTAATGATCGTAGTGGATGAAGCTGAAGTTATCGTCCAATGATGTCCCATACGTGCTCGATTGGAGAAAGATCTAGTGATCTAGCTGCCGAAGGTAATAGCTGCCGAAGGTTTCGACACTATGTAAGGCATGTTGGGTCACAACAGCGGTATCAGGGCGAACTTTATCCTGCTAGAAAACACCTCCTTGAATGATGTCTATGAATGGCAGCAGTACAGATTGAATCATCAGATCGACGTTCAAACTTGGAATCAGATTGCATGGGATAACTGAGAGAGTGTTCCTACTGTCATACGAAATTGCTCACTAGACCGTGACTCCAGGTGTAGTTCCAGTGTGTTTAGGCAGCAGACAGGTTGGTTGCAGATGCTCACCTGGCCTCCTACTAACAAACACACGTCCATCACTGGCGCCAAGGCAAAACTGGCTTTCACCAGAAAACATAACACATCTCCACTCTGTCCTTCAACGAGCTCTAGCTTGAAACCACTGACATCACAACCGGTGTGGTTTGGAGTCAATGCAATGCGCGCTATCAGCAGTCTAACTCGAACTATCCCTCTGGTAACCGATTTGTTACAGTTCGTTGTGCCACTGTGATGTCAGCTGCTGCTCAGTTTTCTGTTGCAGACGCAGCATGACGCTCCACAGCTAAAAGCCAAACACTGAAGTCTTCCATGTCAGTAGTGTTACGTGATCACCCGGAACCGGTCTTCTTGAGTGAATACCTCACCTTAACCACTGCTGCCAAGAATAAATGCAGTGTGGAAACATTCTTGCCGAGTCTTTCCGTCGTATCCGAAATAAAGATCCACCATTTTCGTATTCCTATTACATGACCTCTTTCAAACTCACTGAGCTGCTGATAATGGCTTCTTCCTCTTCTAAAAGGTATTTTTGACTAACATCGTCTCACTAAGGTCAAGTCTCAATGATAAATAACACTCACGAACTTTACTGGGCGTATTTTAAGCAAACCTAATTTGCACACTCATATTGCAGCTAGGAACGCCACACTTAGGTTTCGCTTTCGTGGCTGATGGTTTGTCCCTTGCTGAAAAACGAGTTCGAACGCTCGCGCTGAAGCTCCAGATTACTGTTGTTTTTTGCTTGCCATCATCCGTATCATGGAACTTCGAAAGAAAACGGAAAGTTGCTCCTAGACTGAGTACTGTGCTGGATTACGAAAACTATTCCACAGTTGGAAGTACTCCACCGTTGGTGCTATAGAACAGACTTTCGGATTGGTCTTCTGACATGAAGTTTGGTCGTATATTGCTTTCGACGATTTAAAAAAATAATCCGAAATACCACAGATTGTTGAGTATGCGTCTTCCGTGAGTGTATTTTTTCCCTCTCGTTTTGTTTATTACTAGTGATTTAACTAATTTGGTGAAGTGAATTTTAATTTTTAAATATTTAATTGTCATGAGTTATCACTTGAAATTAAATTAAAGGAGAACAAATGTGAGATTCTATGAAGTAGATTCATTAATTTCTATATGTCCGAAGATAAATATACTGAGGTGTCACACGTGAAAGAATAATGAGTTCTAAATTAGCTTTACATGCTATCTTAAATTTCTTGAGTAACTATTTAAAAATTGAAAAAATTCTTTGAAACTGCTTGAGTATTGTTCATCGATAATTACGCAATTATTGTAAAGTACATAACTAGTAATTTTGGGTGCAATATTGATCGTTGCACAGATTGCCAAATGAAAAATTATGAGTAATTTTTGGATTATGTTTTGTGGGGGTAGTCTCCTCAGCTATCTATAATTATAATTTTTTGGAATATTTAATAAATATTTTTATTGATTCATTATTGTATGCTTTTTTGAGTTTTATCTTGTGGTCTACTGTAGGTCACCTACATGATCCTTTTAGAAATCATGGTTAAACTTTCCATTCGAACCTGGGTAGTTTAATGCGGGTAGTAGGAGATTTAATTGTGTTGTAACTATGCGATCAGATTAATTAATTTAGCTGAACTGGTGTTTGGCTTCATAGTGTGACATTTATCTTTCCCTGGTGTTTTGAACTGTTCTTTGTTATTTTTAAATCAAAAGTGTTTGTGGCTATCTATAGAACTGTACTGAAATTTATGTGTTTTCAGAAAACAGAGCTGATATAGTTTTATTCTAGAGCGAGATAGCATGTTGATGATTTTGATACTGAAATGCATTTTGTTTGATAATTAATCTTTTGATTTTACCAAAGCACCAGGAAGGATATTATCCTTTCTTTATTGACTTTAAGTGTTTCAGCTTAATCTGATAATCTATTTTATTCTGTTGTTGACGTATGCAAATTTAGTCCAACTTAAAGTCTTAGTTGGCAACCACCAATCTCTTAAAGAGTTCAGATATTTTTATGAGAGTTTGTTTGTTTATTTTTTTGTCGCGGCACCAGCAAGTAAAGTTAAGAGGACAGTCAGATTAAAAAGTAAATTATTATTATCGAGTTATTTTTTCTCTTTACAGCGACAGGTAGTTGGTCACCGCACCACCCGAGCACACTCAATCCTTGGGAAGTGGATTAAAATGTGTTTCTCAGGTATACCTCGAAGGGTAAAAAGTTGGTAGATACTTGTGAAACCATTTCAGATTGTCGAAGTCAGTATGCTCTGGCAGAGTAAAAGCCTTCCCTTTTGGAAATTACGTACCGAGCTCGTGTGTTTTATACCTCAAGAGCGTAGACTGTCAGAATACAGATTTCACCACTACAATAACCGACTCCGGAGGGAGATATTTCTGTAGTAAGTAAAATTAAAGAATTCAGAAAAAATATTTAGGCTTATAAGAAGTTAAAATTACGCTTTACCTGGGCGTGCTCTTCTGGTGTAACTCGTAGTATATCAAACTAACATCAGGAGATTTGCAATTCAAATGTTGGCAGGGGCAGAAGGGGTATCAAACCTAATAAATAGAACAGATCTTCTCTAGCGTCTGAACTAAGCAAATAAAGCGGTTTTAAACTCCGTAGTGATTGATCCTAATGCCAGAACTGAAATGTTGCGGAATATTATTCCTCGGCACCTAGGTTTAGTCGAGTGGGTTTTAACTTCTCCCAGCCACTCTTGCGATAAGAGAGGATGTTACGAATTGCAGTTCTCATGTTCAAGAAAACCATTATGCCTGTCGTATCATATTTTTTTTAATCAAGGAAAATTATGCGGAACCTGCATATGGCTTATAGCATACTTCTTTCTTTCTTTCTTTCTCTCTGTATATATATATATATACATTATTTTTTCTTTGTATTTTCTCCCTAGCTTTTAGGGGTAAGTCTGAAAATTTTCAAAATATTCTCAGAAATTTTCGCTTCCTCAATTCGTCTCACAGGAACAGTTCCCTTAAATTATGAAATGGATTCGTCTATGTAGGGATTGTTTTTATTTTTTAACGAAAACAAACTCTCACAAGTTATCTGAGAACGTCAAGCCGAAACTTTTCCTTCTAAGTGTTGATCAATCTCAGAGAAGCATCATAAATTGACATTCAGTGTTCGATTTAGCTGAGTCTGCTGTACATTTATCTTCTGTAATTATCTACGAGTGATTTGAGGCCTAAGGACTAACAGAGATAAGAATAAAAATCAGCGAGATTCAATTCACAATGAAGTAGAAATGAATTAGATATTGCAATGTTAATATTATTATGTATTGTTAATGAAATGTAGGTTTCTTTTATAGAAACAACATTGTGATAGTTTTGTAATTTCTCCTTGGCAACTTGTGCTTTGCTATGCTCTTATTGTAACCGCGTCCTTTGGAAATTAAATTAATTGCATAATTTTACTCTCACAATTTAAAGGGAGGGGAAACGTTATAATTATTTCAGTTTACCGTGCTAAAGTAACTTCTGTTGTAAAAATAGAAATTGTTAAAAAGAGAAAGTGTGTAAATTATTTTCGCTATAATCTTCAATTCTGAAAACTTATAAGCATTTCCTTCGGTATCATTAATGTGTCAATTTAATTAGTGCAATTTTTGCATAAATGTATTTCTACGTAGCATTCCTCATTAGTAATAGCCTGAATGTAACTGAAACTAAATATGAAAGTGAATAATTCGAAATTAGAAATACAGGAACAAAATCTTTTGAAATGAGAGTCAAGCAGAAATTTTAAAGGAAACTTTGTACTCAATACTAGAGTTTACAGTTTGCTTTACGAATGATGTCCTTTCATTTGAAGATTT
Organism: Stegodyphus mimosarum; assembly: GCA_000611955.2. NCBI lineage: Eukaryota > Metazoa > Arthropoda > Arachnida > Araneae > Eresidae > Stegodyphus > Stegodyphus mimosarum. The sequence continues at coordinate 117,621 of KK122562.1, forward strand.
GTTTCCTATTCGGGAAATCTTAATAAGCAAGGGCCGATATCAGATTTCTCCATCAGGTTTAGATAATAAGCGTATACTGTTTACTTTCTGTTTCATATCTAACAGAGTTCGAAATTTCTTCGAATTTGGAGTAATTGGATTGTATCATTTCCACAATAAATTTAATTACGATTATGTTTATTTTAAATTACAAGCAGAATATTCGCCCATACTTATGTTGTGATCTGATCTATTATAAAGTCTGATTTTAATTTTCATACTGATATATAAGACAAACATACCTTATTGATGACTGATAGAATAATATCACACGGTTAGTACATATACATTTCAATATTTATCGGTCTTCGGATTTTTGTAACTAAATTCACGTACTAAATTGCATGAAATCAATTCATAAGGAAAAAGTATTTTTTTTTTCATAAATCAATTTATATTGCTCTTACGCTTCTTATAAGCCAACACATTAATATTCTTTTATACGCTAATAATACAAATATCAGTTACGATATGTGGGATGTTTTCTGTTACAAAGTATTTCCTGTTTAGCTTATTTTAAACATTCGTGGGGGACATCTCTGCGGAAGATGGTACATATATTTTATTGAATTCTAGATGCAAATTACCACATATTAGCATCGAGAACAGATATCCTTTTCTGTAAAATCTGGTAAAAGCGGGATTAAAAGCCCACCAACGGCCTAGCGCTAAAGTTGCTGAATACTGGTAGTTCGGTCAGAGGTTCGAAATCCTCGAACGGGCTGGCTGCATAGCCGTTTTCGTGGCTCTTCCGTGCTTTTCCTGTAACGTGTATACAAGGCAGTTTCCCTTAAAAGGTTCTCCACGAAGGCATCCGTTTCCTAAGGCAGATAGCCTCGATTGCTTTGCCATAATCCAATAATTGAAACATAATAAAAAAATTGGTTGAAAATTAATATATTGGCATGCATAAATAATCATCATAATGAATGTAACTTATGAAAGAATAAGTATATGCTATTTAAGATTCCGCGATCGGAAAACAATAATTTGAAACAGTTACGTTAGAACATTCAAAACAGCTGTGGTAGTATTGGATTTCGACGCTAAGTAACCCAGCGACAAATACAAAGCTTCTGAACTGAGCATATGTTACACAGTGAATAAAAAGCAAAGCAGAGCTACGAACTTACACAGCTATGAACTGTATGCAAAGCTACTAATGTGTTACACAGAGATTTGTAATGCTTAAATTTTCAGGCATTTAGAAATATCGCATAAAGAGTTGCAAATCATGCTCGGTGTGTATGAGCGCTAATTGCAAAGAGAGGATGGTTTATGGGCGGGGATAGAAGAGAATAAATACAAACAAACATTTGATTGAATACTTGGGGGATATTTTGGGGGGATATTTTGGATGGAGGATATTTTGTTATAACGACTTCAACTAGAGTAAAACTGAAGAGGAAATAATTCAGTACAATCTCAGGAAAATGTGCATTAAATAATTATCCTTTGAGAAAACATGCCCCCTTAACTTCGGTTCTTTTTTGTACAAGATGCATTATTCCACAATTCAATTATTAGCATTTTTTTATTTTTACGAATTGGCAACAGTCGTCAAGTATTACCTATGAATGAACTATTTGAAATTTTTTCCATGAATGAATTTCGAATGAGCGTAATCCATACGACAGCAGTTTTCATTTATTGTTTTCTCTCTATTTCAAGAAAATCGTCATGATATTTTTTTTCATTAATTTAAATTTTTCGCTTCCTAGTGCATTTGTTATGTATTTTCATAAAAAATAATAAAAGCAAACACAATTTTACCTCTCACAGAAAGGATACAAAAACGAAGCAGGAAGGATAATCTTTTTTCTCTGAAGTTACGCTTTTTGAACTAAATTACAGTTTTCATTAAGAATACTTTAACACGTGTTCCTTGATGAAATTTAAGAATTACTCATTGTCAAATTCTTTCCATTTATGAAGCGAGGAATGAATAGTAAATTCATGTGTGCAAAAGGACTTGCATGAAACGAATGCAGAATTCTCAGAAAATGTTTCAACTTAGGAGTCACGCTACCTATGGCAAAATAATTAAGAAGCACGCAACTTGTAAGGTTCGGGAAGATAAATTAATTATTCATTCATTTACTTGAAAAGTTAATATTCATTGGAAAAGTAACATACATGTGCAATGGAATTAAGAAGTCTGTAATGTTCATGAACTCAAAAGGTAAACTTTATTCACTGTAGCAAAATGTCAGTGTAAAGTGTAATCATCATCAAAAGTCCAACAAAGATCTGCTACTTGAGTGGACACAAAAAGTTCCTTTAGCTTTGACAGACAGCTAGATAAGTTTCCCTTAAAATTTTAAGAACCTTAAATATGCATTAACAGGAAGCAGCTACATGACATGTAGCTAATATTTCAGCTTTTTGATTTTGAATCAAAAGATTTATGAATCATTGATATTTTCTTCTAATAAAGATGTGTTCCTGCAGGCAAAGTTTACTAGATTCGGTTTTAGTTTAGTTTATTATGTCAAAGCACATTATGGCTATCTGCATAAGGGAAAAGATGCCCTCGTGTAGAACGTTCTAAGGAAAACTGGCCTGGTTACGCGTTACACAGGTGGAAAACCTCGATAACACGCATGCAGCCAGTCCGTTCGTCTGGAATAGAATCCAAGTCAGAACTCCCAGTGTTTAGTGATTTTACCGCTCGGCCACTGTTGGACCAAAATGTTTATCAGAATATCTAATATAGAGGGTATTAAATGACATATATCAACAGGAAAGATTTGTTTCTTTTCCGAAAACTTGTCAATGAAAATACCGAGAAGTATATTTACAACTTGTCATTTTTGAGAATAAAAGAATTTCAGGCTCTTATCCGACGTATAATTAGTTCCAAGAGTGATGTGAGCACCTTTACCGATCACATGATATTTTATAATTTGGTATATGTTTTATTTTAACTTAAAACATTTTGCTTTCTCACTTCCTTAAATGATGTAAATAGCAGCCTAATGAATGCAGATTTATGAAAACCGAATATAAAATGAGTAACAATACAAATTTAGCTTACAAATATTTTTAAATTCAGGCCTTCTTGAGCAGATCGAAAACGCTATGCCACTCAGAGAGCTTTAGAACTATCTTAACGATATTAATGCGAACATCAGATTTGTTACTTGAATATCCCAAAGCACGAGAGCTGAAGGGAAGTGATACCGTCGTCGAGGAATTGCTAAAGGAAACTAGCTGGTATATACGTTACATACGGGGAAAAGTTATAAAAACTACTCAGATAACCTGCCCACTTAACCTGGCTACGAATGCGGATCTAACTATTGGTATTCAGCGGCCTGAAAACTATTCGGCCATTGGTCAATGCAAACGTCACAAGCCAAAATTTAAAATTCAAAACTTTCGGGTCGTCGTGTATTTGAAGTGTATCCTAGCCACACAGGCAATGTTCACTTACAGACATAAATCCTTGCACGGGACTAGACCCTAGTTCAATTATTATGGCAGCCAGCCGCCCAGAAAGAATGCTGTACTGAAGGGACTCAGATTCGAATATCCGAGAAGGCATGGACGATTTCAAATGTATAATGTCATTGTGGCAAGAAAGTACTCGATATGCTCTGCGAGACAAAATCTTCTAGAGATGATGGTAGGGAAAAGAAAGAGGTGGGAGATCCTCAGACCACACCCAGGTTGTTCTCCACCAGACTTTTATCTTGGGCGTAACCTTAACAGTTAAGAAGACCAGGCGATACTAATATGTCTACTTGGATGAGCAAGTGCCGCCCTCACTACAGCTTGTACCTCTATAACTTATGGCAGCCAGTAACGTTAACCATAATACAGATCAGGTTAACGAATCATTGGATATAATGTAACTAATCAAAAAGCTGATTATTATTCAAACTGATGAAAATACGTTTCTGTTTATGAACTTGGTAAAAAACTTTATTCTTCATTATATTATATCTTCTGCATTGTCAGAGAAATACCTAATTTCGAATCATGCTCTCCTGTGACAAACTGCCATTGTTACCAAAAGAACAACTCTCTTTATAGTAATCCCAAGATAGGGAAGATACTAAAGTTACATTATGGCAGAACACAGATATAAGATCTTTCAAGCACATCTCTACAAGAATATTATATGCGCCTAAGATTATCTACTTCTATAGAAAAATGAAATGCGAACAAAAAGTCTTCTTTCATGCAGCTCTCCCTGTTGGCCAGCTGATCAAAGTAATCTACAGAATACACCAAGCAGGCTGAAGCCAGTGTCCCAACCGTAATGCTCTCCAGGGGCGCATAATCCATTTACTGCACTACACGTTCACAAATTGGGTTCTCGAGTTGTTGCAGTTTTTATTCTTTGCTTAAGTTATGTATTTATTTGTTTTTATGAGCATTGCTCTGCCTGTAGTTTAACCTCAGAGAAATACGAAAGTAAAGGGACCAAATTTTTATGCATTTCTTTCGAATGCTAGGGCTTCAAATGAAAAGTGACTAGCGAGTTTGGAAAAGAGATATTTTGCAGGCACTGCAATGTAATAATATTTTGAGAAATTTCACATTCTTACTACCTTATATATTATTTTAGAATCCGATACTATACTATTAGCCGTCAGTTTTTTTATTTGTAATTTATTTCTGTTATGTAACTTGTTAGATAATGAATATTGGCATTTAATTTTTTATATGCTTAGATTTTAATTTAAAAGTAGTATTAAGATGATTTGAATTTATTGAATATTTTCAAGATTTTTTAGAAGCTAAAGATTTTACTGATATGAGTTGTAATTGTTTTTTGCTTAAATTGGTTATTGATAAAGATTAACCTTTAATAACTATAAATCATAAAATCTTATTATAGTTAATTACATTTGAAAACTTAATTATTTATTTAAGTTTCGTTTGATTTTTTTAATTAACTGATGCTTGATTGTTTTGGGAAACGAGATAGATATCTTTAATGTTTACTAATTTTTTAATTTTTATTTTTATTTTACACATGGTGTTTAAACGTAATTAGTTCACTATTTTAATTTACTTTAATATTTTACTCTTTTCCTGTAGAAGTCTTTAGTTTCTTGCTCAGCTGTTATTAAAACTTGTGATTATGATAAAAGTAATTCTCGCAATTGCAAATAATTAAGACTAATATTGTCAACATGGCTCCTACCGCCCACTAGTGAGGGCTTTAAGCTTTCACAGTGGGCGGTAAAGATTTTGGGGGATGATAAAGATCATAGAAGATAGAAGCACACTAACGCATACACGGACCGTAAACGTATATAACACGTGAAAACTTACACCTCTACATGATAGTTCCCTCGCGCGCAGCATGCTCCTGTTTCCATATATTTACGATAGCTTCATTTTTTTAAAGAAATTTTCTCTCACTTCTACATATATGCAAAGTATAAATAAATGGCTAAAAGTAACTATATATTTTTACTAACCCTTCCCTCAAAAATTACTTTGTAGTTGAATAAAATTAAGTTTCGGATCGAACCAGCGGGCGATAAGAAACGTTTACAAACTGAGAAGTGAGCGATAGATATAAAAATGTTGACTACACTTGAATTAAACCTTTGAATAAGGAAGCACTAAAATATTCCAAAAAAGAGTGTATCTACTATATTCCAGCCCATGTGTCTAAATTGCTGTCATCATCTTTCGTGTTATTTGGCTTAGTGCTTCGAAGTGGAGGCCTTCACTTCAGGATGATACCTTCTTGACAAAAGACTGTGGAATACCTTATGACTTTAGTCAAAAGGGGCCTGGTAGCGAGTTAAAATTTGTATGCGGTTACCCTGTTAACTTTGGAAAAAAGGGGCTGATCTTTGGGGTTCCCAGGTTGTGGCCATGAAAAAGGCGATCTGGTCGCGAGGCTCGCGGCTGTAATTTTGTTATTTTTCGCAACGTGGAGACAAGCATGCCTACGTGATGTGCAGAGTTTTGTCTTGTTGTTGACCTTTCCCAGAAACTTTGGTATTACGGGGTAGAAGAAGAAGAGATTGCACCTAATCTTGTAGATCCTCTTCTGACGATTTAATAAGAAGCAATTATTTACTACTAGTGCAGATGGCGGACCCTTTGGGTTTGCCTGAATGTAAATAGGTTGCTTGCTCATCAGTGAACAGCCAATCGTCAGCGACAAGCAGTCAGAAGAAGTTGGAGTCTGTTGTCGAAAGCTGGGAACATTTTAATAGCCACAGCTTTGTTGAGGGCCCGAACGAAGATAAAGGATTTATAGGTTACTCTGAATTTTCTTTATTTACACTAGATGGCAGCACAACACAAACCATTCCATATGTTTTAGACATGTTTAGTTTTTAAAGACCCTCATTTTTCAGAGAAATCTTCCAGAAATTTTTTAGGATATAAAAGGAATTCTTTGAAAGGAAATTTTTATGTTATTTTCTTGGCTGTATGCTAGTCTCCTTATTGGACACTAGTTTTAAATTTTTACCTTGAAATCTTACCTACAATCGAACGGCGAGCATCAGATGTGCCCAGAGTGGGATTACTGAGAGACTAGGGCAAGATCAGCAAATGTATCTTTGTTCCTATGCAGCTCGCCGGTCAGCTCATTCACAGTGGAAAGGTGGGTCAACATCTATGTTTCAGTTCCTGTTTTTCTCTTTTTTCGAGGAGGGGAAGGTTTTGCTATTAACAAAGAAATTGTTGGAGTGAATTTCTGAAGGTCAGGGGTAATTTTATCAATTAGCTGTTTGGTTTTTTCACTAAAGAAGTTCTCTTTTTCTATTTCGCTTTCGTTTAAAAAAGTTTTGTTAGCGCTCCGTTTTGATAGTTTTGTAGACATTTATTTAATTTTATTTTCTAGTTTATAATTTCTAATTGTAAATATAATATTAGTTTTTTTTAGGATTTTTAATAATTTTCCAAATGGATCGGAAGTGGCTGACTATTCCTGAAGTACTGAAAGTGCTACACGAATTGCCTTCAGATAGTGAATCTGATAATGATTCTGGTACATGAACCATGCAATGTTGGGTTTTTGTTTTTCAAAGGGAGTGTCACTTTCTTCGAAAAGTACTACCATGAAAAAATAGACGAAAGGGTAAATATGAACTGTAAATAATGTGAATGTCATATACTTAAATTACTTTTCATTTATACGCATGTCATCATCATATAACCAAGAAGAGCTTTTTCTGGGGGGGGGTGCAGAATAGCAGGCCTTTCTGCGGCACACCCTGGGTAATGCTAAATCTGCTACGGTATTCAGAATTTTAAATTTTACACTTTTCCTAGCAATGTTCGTTTCAGCACTCTTTTCGTGCCCAAAGCGCTATTTTTACAAAATTTTATCTGTGTAATGCTCTAAGCCTGATTAGATTACTTACCTTTGCTTGTCAGAATTCCAATTTTAAAACACATAGTGTCGGAGAGTGTTAAAGGAGAAACCGATTTAAAATTCTTCTCTTCTCGGTTAAAATCGGCATGGTGGTAGAAACTTATAAAGCTTGTTAAAAGATATTTGATATATTGGTTTTAAATCGGCAGAAGTCATATCTCTGGTGATTAGCTGATCAAAATAACTTGTCTTGGGAAACATAAACTGATGTTTTAATAGTGCAAGAATGTTTTATCTAAATTTGAAACTTATTCTCTTTTCCGCAGTGTTAATCGGACTGTATAGTTTTACCAGCTTGTTTAAATGATTCGTGTAATTTTCGGACTTCCTGATAAATATTTGCGGAGAAAAGTATTTATTTGTAAAGAAACTGATATAGTAATGTAAAAATATTATTTGTAAATGACGTAAAATTATGAGGAGGTCACCTTCTAAATAATATTCAGGGTATGCTACTTTCTTTTATTTTAAGTGCCAGTGTACACCAGCTGCGATCTATGAAAGTTTTAATATAACCCATGACCTGTAAACACATTTATATATATTAAATAAATAATAGGTTTTTTTTAAAATTAATAAGCTTGGTCAT
>KK122562.1:129809-152486 GCA_000611955.2 Stegodyphus mimosarum
GGCTAAAATAAAATTATATCCACGCTTACAATAGTAACTTAGACAAAAAATATTTTAGCGTGTAGAAGCCCATATAAAACTTGAAATATTTCATTACAACAATAAAATCCTACACGTTTTGGTTGAATCATTATTTGTATGATCCAATACAAATACGCACTCAATAATGCTGTGTAGAAAAATTAAAATATACATAAATTGTTTAAGAAATAACTAGTGGTTTGACAATATGTAAGCAGGAAAATATAAAGTAAGAGAGTGATATAAAATATCTTTTAAAAGCTGAAAATAATTAGGATAATAATGACAATTACGAAATGATAAGAAATTACACAGAAACATAAACTGACTTTAAATGTTTTAATATTATTTTATCAAATATAATCCATTTTACCCAAATCCAAATACATTTTATAATAGTATACCAGAAACGTATTACCGTAATTTTTCCGAAAGTATTAACTAGAAAATGCTTTTAATCTTTCACATTTTGTCATTTTGGTGCTTCATAAATTAAAGAATCAACCATAAGTAAATTACGAAATTAATTTATTAATGAAAACGTGCAGTAATTTTCTCCACATATGTAGAATCGTGAAGGCAAGAGCAAAGAAAAATTACCACTAGACTGCTACTATATAATATTATAATGGCATATGTTTCGATTTTATTAGCAACGGCCATCATTCATTACTGTGCTTAACTTCATTTTCGTGCGCGTTAATGATGCTTCAGAGTTCTTTTTTACTGCCACAAGGTAATTTAATAGTATTTTTTCTTATCAATGTAGGCATTCCATTAAACGGCTGCACAAGATAGAATTTTCGGAATATTTATTTTTGATCGCTCTTTGGAGGTTCTGAGAATTAGTATTTGCTTTATTAAAGAGTACAGTAACCTCGCAAATGTACACAGTTAAAATTAAAACAAGGTTTTCTCAACAAAGCGCTCTTGTTTTATACTGTTATTAAGATTTGAATCCGTTCTTATTGCAGTTTGTTTTCTCTACATTATTGTGGTGTTTTATACTGCTAATTCATTTATTTAATAATTTTAATTACTAGTTAGTATGGGCAAAATCTCTAGTTGTACAGAAATTATTTTGAATGTTTGCTTAAAGTGAAACTTGGGATGCAGCTCATGTGTAGATTAAAGGAAAGTTGCCTCATAAAGCTTTTCAAGAGTGATTCTTAGTCTTTTTCTTTACAAGCTCCTCAGTTATTCTCAATCTATTTCGTTGTGTTCCTATATTGTCTCAAATTTGTGAAGCATTTCTGTGTGAATATCCGTATTTTAGTTTACTTTAAAGTACTTTGTACGTGTGGGAAATTAGGATCGCTAGAAAAGAATTCTTCTCAGCGCTTACATTGTTATATCGTCCTCTTTTTTCTTAAGAAAACATCTTTTAAAAGAGAAAATATGCTTAGTATTGTGTAGGATGTATCTCATTTACTTCGTGAGAAATTAAAAACTTTAATTTAACTTCTGAGCTGAATCCTGTGTTAAAATTCAAGTCAATATTTCTTAATATGTAAGCTGCTTATACAGGATTTTACTCCCTGTGTCTGATAAATTAAACTTCAAATATTCCCCAAAACTCTGTACAAGTTCAGTTTTAAATAAAATAATTTATGTGAAATGCGTATCTTTCAGCTTAAGTTGGAATAACTATATTAAAAAGCTTCCAAAGACAAAAAAAATAATGATGATACTGACTAGAAAAAATATTCCAAGTTAGAAAATTTTATACTCCAAGGTCGGGAAAGAAGACAAATTTTCATTCCTATGGCTGAGCTCTACGACAGAATGTTATTCTATGTGTATTTTAGGTTCCGTTTTTAGTTCCTCACAGATCCAGCCATCATTTGTATTTAAATAACACGTGACAACGTAGATGTTCTTCTGCATAGTTAAAAATAATTCCGTTTCTACGTTCACTCAGCAAAAAGAAAAGTGCGACAGTTCTCTATATCTCACACTACTGGGCTGATTGAGGATACTTGACTTGCAATTTTTCATGTCTCCAAAGCTGCTACTTAAGATATAAATTAGATTTATATATAGAATTGTTTAAACATAGGTATTTTGACTCAAAATTGTACTTTTTGTGAAATTAAATACATTTTTTTCCATATTTTCTATTCACGACTCGAATTTTCCAAACTGCCAAGTTTTGCAACAATCGCAAGAGTAATTTAAAAAAATTAGCTGTAGAAATATCAATTCCTCAATGCTAATTCAATTTGGTATATATTTATTAGTCCTAACAGCGTTAGGTCAGAAGGGCTATTAATTTCGTTTTGGTTATTTGCGTTGATTTACTTCCTGCTTTGATTTGCTATCCGAACTGTTGCCACCAAATATTACAGCCTGTATTATATTTGAAGAAATTAACTAATGAAGTATCTGCGTAATTGTATGTGTTTCTCGAATTGTCATAGAACAACATTACCTAAATCAATCAAATTTTGAATAACGTAATTCTCCACCAAATATAGGCATCTGGAAGCCCTAATTTGAAATTTGAAATTTGTTTTATCATCGATTTTATATTTTGTCAGATATTAAAGAATTTTTGATTAACAAATTCAATGATTACAAAGCAAGGAATGGCAACATTGTACGAAAAAAAATTATCTCTAGCGCGCGAGAGTGTATATGGAAAATTCTAAAGATATGCTCATTTTAAAATTATTTTATTTTGCGATATTGCTGTTGAATTAAATTTTATGGTTTAAGTGAGAAGAACATGATATTTAATAATTAAAGGTAACACAAAAACGTTAAAAAACACCCCTTTGGGCGTAATGGAAAATATGATTAATAACTTTTTTATTAAACTTACTTAATTCTTTCTTTCATAGCTAGAAATTCAAATTTAATCAAAAAAAAATTCGAAGAAAATTTTTATTTGTTTCCAAAATTTATATTTTTCGTAATATTTATAAATTTTTCAAAAATATTTTTAATTATGAACTACAAAATGTTTACCATCATCTTAAATTATATGTATTTTTAAGCACACCAGCTAAAAATTAGAGATATTTGTTAAAAATGACCTAAGATATACATGAATTTACGTATTAGCGCGTTTTGAAATTTGTCTTCTTAGTTTTAAACAATAATAATGCCATATGTGGTTTACGGATCTAAACCATAACAACTATCATTAAAAATGTAATATAAAGAAAATTATTTGAAACAACGGAGGATGTAACTTATTTTTCGTTCGTATACAATGAAGGGGAAAGAAAGTAGTTTGCCATACAATTAAGAATTTCAACAATTGAATTATTCTTGGTGCGGATTGAAACTAGACGCAAACATTGATTTTTAAATTTCTCGGTAAGTTTCACAGCAGATTTTACAAATTAAATATTTGAGCCTGAGATTTTGTGTTGTAGAATCGAAATATGTAAAAAAAAAGAAACTGTATGTAATTTTAAAAAAATTCGACTTTACGTCAAAGTAGCTATGTTAGAACAATTCTGTATTAAAATATAATATGCATTCTAAGTCGCGCTTTCGAGACACTTTATCAATCGGCTCAGTAGAACAGGAGATATTGAACTGTTATTTGGTGTGAGTGTGTGCAGAGTGTACTTTGTTAGGAAAGTCAAGGCTGTGATAAGTTCCAATATATTATGCTTATGAGTCTCTGAAATTGACTGCGGAAACACGTTTGAATCAGTGTAATGTTTTCATAGGATGGAAATCTAGTTTTACTGTATGATTCGTAGTTAAAGTTAGGATGCATACCAAAAAATCCAACATATATTTGTAAAGTGTTTTTAGGCTGGTAATATAAATCAATCTTTCCGTTGAATAAAAGAAACTAAAAATCTATGCACATTCAATAAGTAGATTTACCATAAAATATCTGTGTAAATCTGCATTTATTTTTGGAGAAAAGGAATTATATGTGTGAAATGATTATGTTTTAAATCCAGGATAAAAGTAAATATTGACTAAATAAAATATATTAATAAGCTAAATTAAATGTCATACATGTTCGGAGAAATTCATTTTTCTACTATTTTGCTAAAATAATGCTTCCAAAAGCGTTCGATTTTTATAAGAATTTATTCACTCACTTTCCCGGAAGGCGTGAAACGGTTTCGGCATGATGAATCATGTTTACGTATGTACGTGTAGGCCTAATGGCATCATGGTTGTTTCTGCTGGTTGATAATGTCAAATAAGTGGTTTCAAGGAACAAATCGTAACTTTGTAGTATCGCTCGCCTCTCCCATACGAGACGTAGCTGGTTGGATTTTCAGTATTTTAAAAATAATAGGGTATATATTGTTATTAAAATAAATAACAGAAACAATTAAAAATAATTATAATGCAGCCTCCGGGCAGCCGCTCAAAGCCCGTCAATTAGAAAGAGTAGGATTTATAAATGGCAAAGAATTTCAACTTGGCTAGCGTTGAGTGGCACTGAGATGAGGACTGTATGTTGAGCTGAAATAGCAACAACATGTAAAGATTGGTAACTGACTGCTTTAAAATTTGTTTTAAGTTGCGCGTTTTTTGTGTTGCGCTGCACATAGAACTAAAACACATTTGTTACAAATTTATGAGATGCTGTATTAAAATAATTTATAACAACATTGAAGGCATGAAACAATAATTGCAGGAGAAATTTATTGCCCTCGTTATGTGAGAATATTCCTAGCGAAGGACTCTCTCTACTGGAGAGTTCAAGAGCATTCTGAGTTCATGCCTTATCTAAAACACTCTGCAGACTGATCCCGCTCTCTTAACTTGTCGGTTATATTTTAAGGCCTCTGATTCGCTATAGTTGAAATGATATCAAAGGGGAAACAGGAACATTAGTTCATCACTCACCCTGATCGAGAGCCTTTGATGATAGGCAGAGCCCAGATCGCTAATACCTTTGTCAATAGCTGTGAAGTTATGAATCTCGAAATGTCAAATTGAGCTGTAACTGAATGACTTATGTTTCTGCAATGCCAGAGCCTATCATTTCCCACTTTTAAATAGCTCGAACATTGCGACCTCTTGGAAACCGCACATATGAATTTCTTATCTTTCTGTGGCCCGCCGCAAGGGCTTTAAGCAAAAGGATTCATCGAAAAAATGCAAAATAAAAAAACGCAAACTCCCTAAATTGTCATTAAATCATTTCAAGTTTCTTAAGATTTTTATTACTGAATTTCAATACATTTATATCAAAAACAAAACCTATTGTAACTCAATGGCTTAATATAAATATAAATATAACTTTTAATTTGAAACCTTCTCTGCAAGGAAATATTACAAAAAAAATCATAAAATCCAAGTGCAATTTTTCTTTACCTGTATTTGTTTCGTAAAACACATCTACGTCACTTCCGGTTATCACTTGATCCAAGACGCCGACACATCAAAAGTGCCACTCCAGTGATCTCTTCTTATGTCATCTATTGTTCTGTTAGCTAAAGAGTTCTTTTGCGGCAACGTCGGCACCGCTCGGATGCGCGGTTATCTTGTTGTAGATTTATGTAAACCTTTTTTAATTGCAATTTCTGGGGAACTCTTCAAAAATTATTCTTTGACGATTTGCGAGATTCTGTAAGTTTCTAGTAAATGCATTTTCGTTAACTCTAGCATAATTTCGAACACAAATAAATTTTGCAGATGAAGTTCACCTGTTTAATATGACACATCACTGGAAAATAGCACGAAGTTTATTAAATAGTAAAGTGGAGCGGAAACCAAAAGTATTCAATGCAATACTTGTTAGACTCTGTGTTTTGTGTGATTAGCAATGGTAGAGACTCTAGAAGATGCTACATGAAGACTTATTTGTCAAATGTCAAATAATTCATGAAGTTAAAATCGCTAAACATCCTCGCAAAACTTAACAGTTATAAGAAAACAAACAAAAGAGGCAGTTAAGGAATCACATGTATCATGAACAGCCCGCTAATTACTTAGATACAGTTTCTTATTTAATGTGTTACAGAAGTTTCTCTCTTGCTGTAGCCATATATATAAATACAAGTTTTAAGCAATAGCGCAGACTAATATGTTCTCAGATGGATACGTGAAAACCCACCCGATAACGAAGCCATGTGAAATAGGATATTCATGCAACATACATAATAAAAATTAATTGAGAAATTATGCAAGCAAGATATAACTTAATGTGCTACAGAAGTTTCTCTCTTGCTGTAGCCATATATATAAATACAAGTTTTAAGCAATAGCGCAGACTAATATGTTCTCAGATGGATACGTGAAAACCCACCCGATAACGAAGCCATGTAAAACAGGATATTCATGCAACATACATAATAAAAATTAATTGATAAATTATGCAAGCAAGATATAACCAATAATTATTTACAATATAATAATGAAGTATTCAGAACACAGTATGTATTATATTATACAACTAAGTTATATAATGTAAAATATATTCAACAGTAGTATGCATTCCTCCTCGAACCTATGAAAATAAAAAATTCTGCCACGTAGCAGCCAAGTACAGTTATAGGTAGAATTTGGCATCAGGATAATTTCAACATATTCGTACAGGTACAAGTCTTGCCACGCTAACTATGCTGTTAGACGAGTGAGAAATGAAACAAATGTTGCTCTGGTGTTGTAAAGCACAGTTATTGCTTCAAAAGGAGATGGTAATAATACTTAATGACGTTTTTTAAAAGTAATAGCATATTTCTCAAGTTTCCATGCATTTGTAACGCTTTTAGTCTTGGTTTTGAAGCTCCTGTTATGAAAAATAGAACTTTAAAGAACGAAACATTTATGGTAACAATAAAATATTTTCTAATCGTTGACAGCCGTGACTGTCGAAAAAACATATTTATGACTCTTAAATTGGATGTGGGCTCAGCATTTAAAGGATTTGCTGCAACATTGAGAATGTATATAAGGCATGGAGCATTTCTATTATTTGTATATAGCTAAATTGCCCCCAAATGATGGTGCAGATAGACGAGATTACACTAGAGAACGTCTTTAAAATACTATTATAGTTTAGCTCCATGTCGGAATCTTGGCTTACAGAATTTATGAAACATTCAGAAATTCTCTTTTTTTCTATTTGTTTTTGTAAACTTTATATACAAAATCAGCGGACACGAAGATGCGATTGTGTTCTAATTTGAAGACAAGTCTTCAAAGTAATATATGATTAAACTAGAGCCAAATTCAATATTTCTGATAACATATTTAATTCTTTATGTAATTTCTTCCTCTTGATTAAATTATAATTACATATCATATCTCTGATTTGATTATTGCTTACATGTACATTTCTTGGTGGCATATATGTAGAATGCAGCAAATATATAGTGTTTACACATTTAAAAAATATTTCAATAAAGAATGGAATTTTGGAAAATAAAAATTTGAAATGAGTTTTGAAATAAAAAAAATCCGGCAACAACCTAATATGTGAAATGAGAAATATCATCTTCTATATTTAAATACATTCTTCTTTCAAAATATCGCATGTAAGCAAGATGTGGAATGAAGGATAAGCTTTTACACTTTCCGAAGTGAAATATATTTCGAAATAGTGAAATGTAAGGTATTAAAATTTCCAAATAAAATATATGCAACATTATTAATCGGAAAGGGAAAAACTTTCAATCATTACTTCTGCATGAAAAGAAGACTCCGAACGAATACCCGAAAAAGGTAAGTACTGTTCCCACTGTACTGTTGGTAACAAGGGAAAATCTGCCAAAGCCAAATTAATTGCGAAGTCTCTAAATACATTTGTAGCAACAATAAAAAAATAATAAACCGAGACTTATTACTTAAGAAAGCTAAAATCCAACATGCTCACTAGCTTTTGCAGAGGGCATGCGGCTCAGAGCAGAGCAATTCGTAGAACCCTGTATTAAAATTCTTTCGCAAGAGGAAATGCATTGTGACACGTGACGATGTGTGAGTTTATCTAAATCACTGAAACAAAAAAGAGTCTGTTAGTACCGAAGCCAAAGTGAAAAAATTTCGAAACGTCTTTCCATTGATGCAAATAAAATTTCAATAAGAAATTCATGATTGTCACAGGATTCTCTTACAAAGGGAAATTCAAAATAAGACCAGAGGAAAAAATTTTTAAATCAAAAAGTATCAAGTGAAAGTTTTGCGTCCTGCATTTAAAGAAACAATCCATGTCTTTATTCCAATTAATTTCAAAGTATGCAATTTCATCAAGACAAAGCAACAAGTCACACTTCGAAACATACCACTGCATTCCTTGAAAATTACGACAGATACATGTGTTGCAAACATACTTTTCAACGTATTACTATCTGCGTTTCACTGTTGATAACTGTATCTTTAGTCCCTTCAATAAAGCTCTTTCTATGCTCAAAGCCACCTCGACGGATAGACTCTGGAAAGTAGTGAAAGAGGAATGAGAATCTATACGCCTGAAAATTTTGGGAAAACTCCTTGAAAATCATGCAATGGAAATCACGATGCAGATTTATAATCTAGAAAAAACGTTATCATATCAAACATTTAAAAATATTCTTTCCGTATCGAACATTATTTAAACGGCCCGTAAGTAATTCTAAAATGTATTCAAATATTCAACAATTATTAATATTTTATATATGATTATCATATTAAATATCTGTATTAAACATTTTATATGTATGATCTGCGTTTTGATTCTCAGGAAATTGCTTGGTGAGAAGGGGCATTATGACATATTTTTTAATACCTCAGTATTTATTTTTTTATTATATTAACGTACAGGTATTAGTAGCTTACCGCCGTTTGGATTATACATTATTTCGATTTCCACAGCCTGTGAGGAAGAAAACAATGAAATTTCATCATCCGG
Organism: Stegodyphus mimosarum; assembly: GCA_000611955.2. Lineage (NCBI taxonomy): Eukaryota > Metazoa > Arthropoda > Arachnida > Araneae > Eresidae > Stegodyphus > Stegodyphus mimosarum. The sequence continues at coordinate 138,649 of KK122562.1, forward strand.
AGGGGTGACCAAATACCCTTAAAGATATGCCTGTATATTGATCTTAACTTTCTTTTCGCACATGATAGACATATGTTACATATGTATTCTTAAATTCTTATTCCAAATACCTTTCAGTAAACAAAATCACAAGCACCAAATAGTGTAAAAGTCGGGGGGGGGAGGAAAATAACCTCGCCTCTTGCGAAGAAAGACACATTCTGTCAAAGCACAAATAGCTTTAGTTCCGGCCAGGGAACATTAGCTCGAAGAAGCTTATAATTCCCCCTCTGTTAATATAGATTCATCCATCGATGAAAGTAGAGAGGCTCGTGAGGAATAACATCTCTTTGCTTTTATCTCTTACCTTTGTAGAAAGAAATGATTTTCTTCTTCACTGCTGTATTGCTATTTTGGAGAATTGCCAAGGTGCTAAAATGCGACGGGCCATTGGATTTCATTTTATTTCTACTTTTCTTCTGTGGAAGGGAAAAGACGATGATGCACTTCTGTAGGCTTCTCATTTTTTAACTCCAAATTTTTAAACTGCCGTTATTTTTCCTGCTTTTAAGCACTTAGCAATAGATTTCCTACAATAAAGATTGTTCTGTACATATTATATAAGAGCTTTGTCGATTGGTATTTTGACTGAATGCTTTCCTATGGAAAATTGTCACTCTTAAATTTGTTAGCACTTAAACATGTAGCAGTCTTTGATGAATTTCTGGTCCGGTCTTTATGGGACAAGAATATGACGCAACTTATCTTAGCCAATAAAAGGAAACTTCAGGAACTTATAAGAAAAAGAAAAATGCAAAGGAATTCCTAAGACTAATTTCAGCCAGAATGCTTTTCTGTTATTACAAAACACACAATAGCTAAAATACATAACTCCTTGATATTTGAAAATATTTAATTTTCATGAATCAGCGTGAGAATGATGTATTAATAAAATAGATATTTACATATATTTAAGAATTTTACGTGAAAAGCCTTTAGCATTTTATTTCATATTAGAGAACAAATTACACAAGTATAATTAGCAGGGCATAAGCGATTTATCTTTCAGATGAAATTTTAAATATTATTACGAATTTTGCATTTAGTTAGATATTTTTAATAGAATAATAATTAAAATTGTTTTATTTCCCCGTACAATGCAGCTCGTGACATATTTTAAAAGAAAGCTCGCCGGAAAAGTAAAATTACAACAGCACATTGTAACCGTATTTCTATTCTTTTTGCTTCTCAGAAATTGCTAGAAAGCTCACGCGCGGCTGATTGAGGAAGCTATAAAAGCTGGAGAGAAACATCTCAGCTCAGTTGTTTAAATAAGTGTTGCTGTTGATTGTAGCGAATTCGCAGTGAGATCGGATTAGCTTTCTCTGCTCTCTGGATTGCGTGGTATTTAATGTTTTACTAGTTTAAAATATAGCTACTGATTATATTGTGTGATATTGTTATATTGTACGAATATCTTTGAGGAAAAATCCGGCGTTTTGTTATTTCTTCTGATAGGCATAAATTTTATTAACTTTTTGTCGGACTTATGCAATTCAATATATTACAAATCCGTACGCACGTGACAATATCATTTTAGAGATTTCCACTTTCATAAACTTCTCTTCAAGACCCAATTCAAATAATTTACCATATCATGATTTCAGATGAAACAACATAAAGTTTTGGGGGTCTACATTTATTTATTATTGAGCAATATCCAGAGAAAATTTTAAAATATGTCTGAACGAAAAAAGGCAATGAATATATCTACATAATAAAATTTACGTGAGGTACTGAGAAAATATTTTATCACACAGAAAAACGAGTTTGAAACGTCATGAATGAAAATTAATTATTTACATCTCATAAAAAAGGACAGTCAAAAGCCTAAAAAAGAATTAAAATTAAACACAGTTGAAAGTCTAAAAACGAAAAAAAAATATGAAAAGGTCCAGATTTTAATGGGGACTCAGAAAGGTTATTTTAAACTATAATATGATTTAGCCGTGGCGATTATCAATAACGATGAGCTAGTGGAATAGCTAAACATTTTATAGCATGCTAGATAAATGTTCTTCTGTACATTTCAAATATGGAAAACCAAATATATTATGCAATTCTGTAAAAGCATTAAAAGTTTTTAATTAGCTATATAACACATTAAATGCATTTTTATTAAAATCCATAAGCTATTTTTTTTATTCTTTCCGCATGCCGTTGTGCTGTAATTAAAAGCATACTCGACGCGCTTTCGATAAGTCCAGAGTTACAGTTCCGGCGAGGCAACTGCATGTTTTTCAAGTCTACTGCTTCAAACCAACATAGTGACTCTATAAATTAAGGATATTCAAAATTAAAATACACAGTATTTATAAGAACTCAATCTATTGCCTTTAAATAGCTTAGTTTGTTAACTAACAACAGACAGATTCAGTACGAAATATAAATATCTTATTTTCTACCGAATGGCAACTGTTGTATTACTTTTAAACGTTAACATTTATAATTTACTCATGGGTGCCATGATTATACAAAAATAATACTAACATTACTAGAGTAATCATATCAACACTTACTAATGCACTGGATAAGGTGAAAGATGTGACATACATTAAATACAAAATATTTGCAAACTATTTGTGTACCGGAACAAGTATAGTTATCAAAACGATATCAATAATAGAACACAGGTGTAACATTTACATGTATTGGATTTTGTTCAGTTGCGTTGTGGTTCAAAATTATGCACAAACCTCTTCAAGCTTAAATTGATGCAGTGTTCTAAATTCAAGAGCAAAACACACAAGTTTAGAAAAATTAAAGCTCAGCATTTATTTTGTATTTAACAATAAATATCTACAACATTTTTATAGGTGTTTAACAGAAGAAGTCATCTACAGTGACTAAAGCAGGAGACAAAGGTTAGATTGACAAATACGAAACGTACCAGACAAAAATATTTGGTTTTCGTCAAAAAGCAGTGAAACTTAAGTTACATGGTCAGGTGGTGGGACATAGTTCAGTAGAAACATAAAAAATGAATTCACATACCTTAACAGCTTTCAAAATTAACATTTTAGAGGATGGGCCCACCTCTTAGACTATGAAAATTTCACATTCAAAGCATGGGGTCAATCACCTATTTCGCTGAACCGAAAAAACACATTCCCCAGCTAGCCTCGCACAAGGTGTCACTCTTATAAGGGTGGAAGCCTAACGAACTCCAAATCACCCCAGTGACAAACCCGTGCGCAGCACAAATGTATACAAAAAAAAACTTTAGAAAGAGCGCAAAGAAAAAAATGAGCTTTTGCTAAGGAATTCCTAGACAACTGTGTGCCCGAGATAAGCATTCTGAGAATCGGAATTGTTTTTTTTCTCCAGGGAATTTCGAAAACAAGTCTATTAGTTACATTTCATCACAAAGTAATAATTTAGGAAAAATGAATTGCAAAAATCTGGCATTTGATTAACTAAATTAAATTAAATACAGAAGAATATTTCTACAGTTGAAATATAATAATTACACAGCTAAAATTATGTTTCTTCAAAACCATAGTCGACTTTACCACCAGAGTCAGAAAATATGAATTCAAAACTTTACCAGAAAGAGGGGTACGTTAAACAAAACTTATTATAATTTATGCACCAAACTAGTCTAATAAACAGAGAACTTGAAAATTTAAAGTAAAAATGACCTTAAGGGTCAACCTAACCAGTAATTAAACAAACAACACAAAACCCAACTTAAGATTTTAAGTTGAAGAACAAAATTTAATGTTTAACCAAACAATACTTAAAAGGATAAAAGAAAAATTAACGCAAGCAAACTTAAATTTAGAGTTACCCAAAAGTGCCTTTTAAAAACCTATCAACAACTGCTTTTCAACAGAGCAAATTAAAATTAAACTAATAAAATAAAATAAATAACTTTGTGGGGTTTTACTTATTTAATTCCAATGTTCAATCTTGGAACCCGGCAAACACTAACAAGCGAATAATCGATTTAATGTGTGAATAAACACGTAAGATTTAAGAAGGGTTAACCACCCTTTATTTCTCAGAATAATTAGAATCAACTCATAACAGGGAGTATACACCAAGTCTCCACTTGGGCTTCAACTTAAATTATTATGATATTAAACTAAACTAGCTTAACTAAAGCTATCTGAAAGTTATTGCCAAAGCTATCAGGTTTCTAAGTAGATGGCCCCTAAGTATTAATTAAATCAGCGAAGCCAAGCAAGGGCCTAAAGTATGGCTGAGCGTAGTAGCTCAGAGAGAACGTAGTCAAAAAGCAAACGCGCTCTAGTCAGGAAATCAGACTCTCTCTGCTGAAGTCGGTTAAGTCACGACTTAAATAGTACTTAACGAAAGATCATAAATAGTTCTCTTACTCATTTGCATTAATTGCGTTTCTGAAATTACATCAAAGTTTTAAACTTGTAGCAAGTGTGCTTTCTTGATTTCATCATTAAAACTTTTCCTAACTAGGGCCAACTTTACATAATAATTAAAGCTATACCAAAACTAAGAATTTTACATTCACATTTTTATACAAATTGACTTGTGAACAAACATTTTCTTCTCTGTTGAACAAGTTTACGTAGTCTTTGTCATTCCACATTTTATCTGGAAGGAAATCGTATTAGTGGTGTTCTTACAAATAATTTCCACTTTCGTTACCAACACTTTTTATTAATATTATATTTGGCCCTCAAACACTTTAATTCACACCAAACTATAAATCTCTTCCTCCCACGTTCTCCAGAAATTGTTCTCAGTGAAACGAGCGTATTATTGTTGTGTTATCGCGAAGATACACTAACAACTATCCAACAGCTATGATTTGTTAGAAGCCTGACTTTCCAGACCTCAGAAGACTCCTTAAAAACAAAACTAGATCTATTGTACTGATAGCTTAATTTAATAGAAATGGTAAAAATAGTATTAAAAATGAACTGTCATATGCATATAAAATTGCATGAACGATATATGTGTAATGATGTCGAATTGAATGAAGTGAGAAAAATGACTAAATGTTTAAAAGGAATCTTAACACAAAATAAAAAACAATAAATTTGTATGAAAATGTATCTGCTAATAAATTATGTAAAGAACCATTAAGCATTTATACGAGTCCATATATAACCGAATAGGTTCATGTAATGTCATTGAGGCTTCCAACATCACTCGACTATTTAACGCAGGGGTCGCCAAACTTTTTTGATCATCGCCCCCTATATAATTTTTCGAAATCTCCATAGACACCCACAAAGGTAATTTTCAGGTAATTAAAATAAAACTATATATTAGTCTAAATATTTAATAAATCAGAAACAGTAAGTAAAGTAGCTACAGATTTTTTACTTCTTAATGAGATGAGTGTGCCGGGTGTTTCTTGGTAAGGTTCGCTATATTGGGTTCGAAATTAGTCAATTTTAACCGTAAATCCCCTCGAAGCTCCACATTTAATTTATTTCTGTTTTTAGTTAAAATTGAATTAACGTGACTGAAATCGGCTTCAACCATATACGAACTTGGAAACGCCAGCATAAATGGCTGAACCATTTCGTAAAGTTTCACATATTTTTGCTTTATATTTATATTAGTCCAAAATTTATGTATTGTCAAATTTTTAATAAGCGTTTTTGCTTCAAGATCGGACAATAGTTCAGCAAGCTCCTCTTGTATGTTGATGTCGACGTTATCAATTTGCGCCGAAAATGGCGCAATAATCCAATCAGGGATGTCGATGTTTTCCAAATCAACAAAGCGCAGTTTAAAATCGTCACGGGATACATACGAAAACACATAAGGAAAAAAGGGGCAGATTGTTTTCTGATTTATTATTTTATTTTCTATGAAGAATATAATATTAAGTCAATTATAAAAATATTTTAAATTTTTACGTACGCAGTTAGATATGTGTGATTTGCGTATTAAGAACTGTTTTTCCTTAGAGTCGCAATAGACCCCCATTCGACCCCTTGAGTCAGATAGACCCCTACTGTTGTTAAATAGACCCCTAGGGGTCTATATAGACCACTTTGGCGACCCCTGATTTAACGGTTCAGATAGAGAAATAAATGCTGTTCAGTGCTGACCCTCAGCAATGACTGTTGTTTAAATACAATGACTGCTGTTCAGTGCAGCTCTTTATGGCTGGCCAAATGCACAATCTAAAAATAGCCTATGAACGACAATTTTTTTAATAAAATAAATTGTTTAAAACTAAATTTTGAATTTTATTTAGTAGACATTTATTAAAACATACATGAATGGTAATAATAATGATTGAAAATAAAAATTGGAATATATACTAATTTTCTACTGAGAAATAAATGGAGGTATCAGGGGGAAAATTCTGTTAGTTATATTTTGTGATTCAAGTGAATTGACAGCTGAATACGAAATTTTCAAACTGACATTTCTTTTGAATATTTCTAATATCTTGAATAAAACGCTAAATACCTTACTTAAAGTGAACAAATTTCCCAAGTAAGACGAAACTTGAGAATTCCTAATCACAACCTATTCTCTTTCTTTTACTTACTTAAATTTTTCTTCGGTACATACATACAAATATACGCATTTTTAATATAATAATAAATTTCTTTACATCTTACTGAACTCTTAGCTACAAAACCTCATGGCGCTTCATCTTGGACAAAGTTTGCAATCTTAGAGAACATTTGCTAGAATCAATCTTCACCAAGAATTAAAGATGCTCATCAGTCAATCAGATTCTTTTCTTTGTAATTTTTAACTTGATGAAACAAAGTTCAAGTTTGAATGTACGCACAAAGAGAGCTTTTTTCTTATCTCAAAAATTCGTAGGTAATTAATAATTTAGTCAATTAATTAATTTAATTAATTTAGTTAGTTAATTCATTCTTGAAATTGAATCCAACAATTCCCTCCCCTTCCTTGATATTCTTATAATCCGCAATGAAATTGATTTTAGCACTACTGTGTACCGTAAACCCTTTGCAGTTTGTTTACTACCTCATGCTAAGTCATGCCAGCCTGTTAAGCAAAAAATTGCTTCTTTTTACTCTTATGTATTTGGCTCGCTAAAAGTTTGTTCTTCAGAATATTTGCTTACCAATGAACTTAATTATTTGAGAACAGTTGCTATTGATAGAGGATTTTCCCCCCTGATCATTGATAAAGCCGTTAAAAAATTTTCAGATTCCCATCAAAGAAGACATTCCACTGTTAGAAATAATATTAATGACCTTGACGTGCTTCCATTTTATCCTTCTGTTAGTTATAAAGTTGCACGGATTCTCCAGAAATTCAATTTTCAAGTTAGTTTCTTCCCTATCAATAAAATGCAGGGTTCGACGCTAAAAGATAGCGTTTCTGACTTTTAATTCTTGGGAAATTTATAGTATATCGTGTCCATGTGGCTTGAGATATATTGGCCAAACAAAACGAGAGTTAAAGTTTCATATCAAGGAACATGAATCTTATGTCCGAAAGGGCGAAGTTAACAAGTCTTCAATAGTCTATCATAGTTGGAAATTTAATCATAATTTTGATTTTGGATCTACAAAAATTATCCAAGAAGCTTCTTCCGTTGGTGAATTGGATTTTCACGAGGCTTTTCATATTCACAAGGATTTAGCATATTTAGTAAGTGATTTCAAGTCCAATCCAGTCCTTCGTAACGCTTTTAAAATTATATTAACATAATTGTTGGTTATTATTTTTTCCGGTAGATAGCGTTGTCTCCTCGTGCATGGTACTACCCGAGGGTATAAAATGCCGTTACTGAGGTTGCTCTCCCTTTCTAGAAATTTCATTCTCCTGATGAGGAGGGACCTGTAGCTGCCCTCGAAATCGATTGAGTGTTTTAATAAATGTACGCCAAATACAAGGTTGTTTCAGCGAGTTTTTATAACTTGCTTGTTTTTAGTTTAAATTAAAGTGACTTGTTTAATGATTAATTGCGAATTATTTGAAATAAATATCAGGTTGAAAACGTAATATTTATCCCTCAATATTATTTCGTTCGTATCGGTTCGTAGTAGATTGAATGCCTATAGGTCTGGATGATAAGTTGATAAAATTTATTTTATCAAAAAAAAAAAAAACTTCAGAATTCTGGAATATGTTTACAGAAATACTCATATAGGTGTTTACAGACTCTAATCCGTAGTTGCACTTCAAATATTAATGACATTAAACACAACTCCATGCAAAGGGTACCTAAAGAGGAAGCTAACACTTAGGTATCTCAATACTTCGAACTCCCACTGAGCCAAATAAAATGATATATTATTTGGCTCAGTGTTATAGTTATAACAACTGGAAACAACAGTTATAACAAACTGGCTATAGTTATAACAACTGGAAACAACATCAACTCAGAGCAGATTCTCTCTCCGGTATTATATAGTTTTCACCCAGCCGCTGAGATATTTCTAGTACTTTCTGATTCTGCAAATTACTGGAAGGCAGGGCCAATAGAGTTAAAGAGAATCTAAAATCAATAACAATTATTCAGTTACAATATTTTCTACGATGATACATTGACCAGACCAAAATGTCGCCAAATGGTTAAAACGTTTGGTGACTTTTGGCTATTTCTCGTCAAATTTGGCGACCAAAATAAGGCACCAAAACCGCTGCAGCTTGGAGATATCCCGATAAATTAACGCGATAGCCATTTACACAATGTTAAATATACATTTCCCTGCATTCTTAAGCGCCCACCAGCGGCAGAGCTGTTTTCATGTTACATACAGAAAATCACAATCTCACATATAATTTCACTAAAATTATCCGTTTATGTACAAAATTCGTAACAATATATTGTGTAACCAACAAAAATGCCTTGCTGGTCCAAACTTTAGATATCCTATAAAAAATAGGAATACATTTAAATTCTTTGCGATATTATTATTATTCTGAATATATAATTTGACATAATTTAGCAACATAAATTTAAAATTTATTTAAAATACTATTAGTTTTTAAAAAAAATTCCTTTTGTTTAAAAAAAAGTATAAAGAAAATCTGACCAATTAGCTGTTTTCAGATCTTGCATTCGGCTCACATGCAATATTCGTTACAGACCACTGTATTAGACTGCGTAGAAATAGTTATCTTAAAAAGGTAACAAATTCCTTGGTTATTTTCCAAAATACATCAATGAACCTGAATAACATATCTCATATTGATATAAAGAGAAAAATATTTAAAAGCTTTTTTTTTGGAAAATATATCTACATTATATACTTGCACATATATACAGAGACAGCGACAGGCAGACAGAACCAGAACTGAACTAAATATTTCTTCAGAAAGCCTTTCGTTAGTATTTAATTTTCCTTCCGAAACTGAACCACGAATCTTATAAATAATAGAGTATTATACAGTTTATTCTTAAACATTAAATAATACTTCATTTAAAATTTTAGTTATACTCTACAAAATCTTTTACTGCAATAGACAGAATTAAACTGAACTTGATTTCTTTTGTTTCGATGCTGAGTTTGATATAATTGGAGATTATGCAACTGTTCTAGTAAAAAATATTGTTTTAAAAGTTTTGCAAATAAAATACTTTTCATTGTTATCGCAAAATCGGATCGAATGTTTTTAATGATCATAATCTGAATGCCGAAACACGATCTCGGAAAACGTTCTTAAAATAATGAAGAGACAAAGCAGTAAAAGAATTAAATAAAAGGAAAACCTTCCAAACTGTTCACGGCGAGTGACCAGAAGCCACATTAGGATGCGACAGACGCTTGACTGAATCGCTCATTATTACGCTTAACTACGTCTTCTGTATGCAGTGTATCATGCGACTCCAAAGGCTTAAAATCGTAAATGTTGCTTGGAAAGTCATAATAGAAGCATATCAACGAAACTGCTCGTAAACTCTGGTTTTGCAGCTTAACAGAGTTTTTTCTATAGTACTTACTGAAGTTGAGGTGCATTGTTAAAGGAGCTTTACATAGAACTTTGTTAAGGAAAGTAAACTTACAATTTAGTTATTAATATTTTACAAGCGAAATACTGATATATTTAAGTATATTATATATAGCATTATATTGCACTGGAATTTTTACATTTTAGTTATAGTCTGCTATTCGAAAATTAAAAATAGAACTCTTTTCCAGGTAGAAGGTATAGTGTCATTACGTATTTTTGAAAGCAGAAGTCATGAAAAATGTGTAATTCCCTCACCGACACTCGACACCTCGGCCCTCTCGAATACGCGCTGAATGTGCTAACGATTTTACCAGGAAGACATGCTAAGAAGGCGGAGAAATACCTTATAGAAGAGCAAGGAAAATATATAAAGTTGTCAAATACATTTAACAGGAAGAAATATTGAAACTAGCATCAATTCTAAAACATTAAGCTTTTGAGGCTAAATTAACGGTAGTCACATATTTTATTATAATCTTATCACATTTTATCACATTGATTAGTCGCCTGTAAGCTGAGGACTCCACTTCTAAATAAAATAAGCAAATATATCTGTTGCAGAACTTTTCAAATATTTTAGCATCGTAGGCCGCTTTTCTGCAGTTTTCCTGCTCATTCAACAAGGCCAAACGCGATTACCTCAATTAACAGCCAACATTTTGTGAACACTGAAGAAGACATAAAAACTTACAGCGTAACTGCTACTGCGTTGGAAGTGCTGTGCCGCTAAGCCTCTATTGTGGTTAGCGACGCTAATTGCCATTTAACTGAACCCGGTTTCGAATCATTGAGAGGGCATGGATACTTAAAAGAGTATACATCTGAGAGAGTATAATATAGCATATGAGCGGCAAGGGGCATTTAAACTACACAACGAGCCGAAAGTCCTCTTGAGGGGTGTTAGGAATACCCTCTGACACCTACCGTGTGAGAAAGAGGGAAGACCTTCCTAGGAACTGGGAAGGAGATTGAACAGTTAGCTAGGTTCATGAGTACCTCAATCACTTGTAGTCTAAGGAGGTGCTGGCTTAGCTTCTACGTGTATATGTGGAATATGACGCCGTCCAGATGATATAGGAGTTAGTGCCGCTGAGTGCCGTATCATAGCTGCTGGGTTCGGATTTCGAATGTCGGAGAAGGCATGGATGTTTGAAAGCATAGGATGTCTTTTCGGCAAGTGGATTTTCAAAATATGCGACAAGCCCAAAGTTCGTTCGAGTTGTTTGATGGAAAAGCGGGCAAGGTAACCTCCGTCAGGGACGTGTTTGTGGCGGAAGTTTGACAGTTACCAATTATGCCTAGATGACCTATAGCTAATTTGCTTAATAAGGCTATATCTAATACATCTAGATGGATGGACAGTTCTAGCCTTGCTTCAACCTGCTGTGAAAATAGTATTTTAGACATAGTACCTTAAAGCAAACTAATTCCTTGCCTTCCCCTTAACTTTCCAGAGAATAGTCCTTTTTATTCCCTCATGAAAAGAAATAACAAAAGACCAATACAGCTTTGAAACATCCATTTAGGTTCCCTTATAATTTAAATTTAAAACCCTATGCATTGCACAGCTTTTGGGATCTGTTTACAAAGACCTATAATTAAATAGCTTGCATTAGCTAAATTTTTAGCTCAAAGGGCGTTAGCACAAAAAGGCTATTAATTTCGTTTTGGGATTTTGCATTGATTCACTTTTCAAACTACTGCCACCAAATATTACTGCCCAATAAGCCAAATAGTATTGTATTTAAAGAAATTAAATAATGAAGAATCTGCATAAATATATGCATGTTTCTTGCATTGTGATAAAACAGGGATACCTAGAGCCATCAATTATTCAGTAACGTAATCCTCCACTGAATATGGGAATCTGGAGGCTCTAATTTGAAATTTGGAATATGTTTTATTATCTATTCTGTATTTTGTCAGACATTATCTCCAGCGCTCGAGGCTATGGATCGGAAATTCTAAAGATGTGCTCATTTTAAAATTATTTTGCGATATTATTGTTGAATTGAATTTTATGGTTTAAATGCGAAGAACATGATATTTAATAAATAAGGTAACACACAAAACGTTAAAGAACGCTTCTGTGGGCGTAATGTAAAATCTGAAAGCTTTCAGATTTTTTTAATACTTTTTTTTCATTTTTTATTTTAGTCCCTGTTTTTTTTTAAATTTCCATTTATTAAGATAATATTTATATTATTAAAGGCAATAAGAAATTAAAATATTTTAAATTATAATCTAATATACACCAAGTGAGAAAAAAATTCGTAATAAGCAAACCCAGAGATTAAAATAGTAAACAGGATTATATTTTCTATTAAAATCTCTGAGAAAATAACCATAATATTTTCCATTGTGCTCACATCTCAAACAATAATTACTAAAAACGCTTAAATGCGGCCTGTTTGGCCGTGCGCATAACAACAATTCTATTAACCCAATCAAATAATTTTGAGAGAATCACACGGTTGTAAACAATCTTCTCCTTCCTAATTGCGTACTGTGCCTCGAAGCACATCTGAATTGCAGTCACAAAATTGAGAAACTAAATCCCTTGAGAGCATCACTGTTTTTACTATTTCCTTCATTTCTGAATTACTAATATACTCTGCAATGGGGCTTGTCAAACTTGGGCAGGTGTAGCGACAATTATATTTCACTTGCTGGATTTACACATAGGTCCCTTTTAACTGGGGAAGAATGTAAGGGATTTTTTCCTTCCTAACTGCGTGCCTTCGTGGTGTGATCAAAAGCACGGTCGGCTAGCAATCAAAAGGTCCGTAGTTCGAATCATGGCCAAAGTATCACTGACTTCTCGTTATTTTTCCTCCAATAAATACCTAGATTTTCCACTACTTACTTTTACGTACCTATTTGGCAGTACGTCTGTTGAAATTTAGCAGGTTTTGTAGTACAACCTTCAAATAAATAACTAAAGACCTTTTTTTACCTAAGTTTTGCAAATCAGGTGTAGTAGGTTATTCCGAAAAGCCACGGACACTTGCACTTGGAAGCAGCAAACCTTTTTGAGGTATTGGTTGTAAACAGGAAACAAATTGTAATGATTCTAAAGGTAATTTTGGAATATACGTTAAACAAATTCAGAAGAAAAGCTTAAATCTTTTGCAGTCATGATAAGATAACTTATAACGCTTAATTGCGCGTAGTTCAAAAATCACAGTGTCTGATGAGTCAGAATACACCATGCGATAAATTTCCTTTTAGTAGATCATGAATTAATGTATGGATGTAATCTCTAACATCTCAGTTCTGACTAAAATAGATGTACATATAGCTATTATTTTAACTATTAATAAATCGATAGCTTGTAATAATTTTGTGTGTATCCCTCTTTCTCCTAAATTGAAAATGTTTTACAAATGGGCCCAAAATAAACATCCCTACCTCAAATACCACTGTATTAGTGGCATACTTTTGATAAAAATATTTCGTAGATGTTATGATATTTAATTGCAGCTTGCAAAGCTCTTTGTAAATACTTAAGTTAAATAATTAAAATTTAATTATGTTTATTAAATAACGAGGGTATTAACAAACAGCTCAAGTTAAAGTTTAGTTGAATAAATTAAAATTTTACTTTAAGATACATATGTTATGTATTACTTATTTCAGTTGTGATTTAAGTTGTTTTAAAGGTAATGATTTAACTTATTTTGCTTCAGACTTAAAGTTTAATTTGTTTTAATGTTTGTAGTTGAACTTAAGTTTCCTTGGTTGTTTAAAAGTAATTGTAGTCATTTAATTTGTTCTATTGACAGTTTTGGTTAACGCTGATTTTAAGTTGCTTGTGTAATTAAATTTTCTTCTTTACTTTCGGTTGGTTAACTATTTAAATTCTGTTTAGTTAATTATTATTTTTCTTAACTTTGGTTGTTAAT
>KK122564.1:13738-65659 GCA_000611955.2 Stegodyphus mimosarum
TCTTTCAGCATTCCTTTCTTCGGTGTAATTCTAAGGACTTGTCAGTCACATCAACTTAAAAATACTACCCAATTAAAAAAAAGTATCCCTGAAGAGCTAAATAACATCTCTTGAGTTGTTTATCTTTGGAGTAAGATGTAACTGTTTTGGGACCTTGCTGTGCCAATTGGGGTACAAACGTTATAAATTTCAAGCAGTTCCGAAAAGTACTAAATATAAGTTAATTCCCACTGAAGCTAAATCGCTCAAGCATTTAGAAGTATTTTCACCGTTGCCAGATCCGCGCTGAGTAAAAGTACGCTACATTTTATTCTTTTTGTTGTTGCATCCACCTCCCCAGTCGCTGGCTTCAATCTCTGTTGACTGTTGACACTCTGAAACGCGTAAATGTTTTAAGAAGCGGCAAGAGTGGGGAAAATCGTGTGTATAAATACTTTAGTTACGGTTATTTTTCTAGCGTCTGTCTTTCCGTTGACGAAAGTCTTCATTTTTTACTTACGTTTTGTTGTGGGTCTGAGTGAAGCCTTAAGGCATTTGAAAGAAGTAAAGTTGGAATACATTAAGAATAAAGAGATTTCTAAATTTTAAGGAAAGTAAATTTATAGCGCGGCTGTATGTATTTTAAACATAAATATTAAAGTATGATAGTATTTAAATATGGATATAGTCAACAAAGTCATAAATACAATAGTAATATACACAAGTTATTTGAAGGTATTTTCTCTTATTTCGAAATAATTTTGTTGTTTAAAACAATATTTTGAGTATTAGATGATCTGCTGTAAAATTTGCATTTCTTAAATGTTTTTGATTTGCTGTTCCCATTTGGGTTATTTTAGAACTAAAATTCAAAATTAACAAACCATCTACTACTACTTGCGGGGGGGGACTCAAACTAACGCATTTTAGAATTAAAATTCAAAATTAAGAAACCATATACTACTACTTTGCAGGAGCTCAAACTAATGCTAGTATTTAATGGATAAAAACACAATTCAAATTTTACTTGTCAAGTCTCAGCTTCAACTAGTTTCTAACTTAGTTCTTAATTGAAAGCAGCTGGATATTAGCGGCTGAACTTTCAAATCGCTGAACAGTGGTGGTTCCACGCAACTAAAATCCTGGGGAACGAAATGGCTGCATCAGAGTTTTTGTCCCCCACCCCCATCCTTTCAATGTGTAAAGTAAATAGGATCTGATTTCTCTTAAAAATCACATGAGGAAACATTCGTTCCCTTACGCAGAGAAACGTCACACATTTTTCTGTCATCTAAATAATTCCAATCTAATCCAGAACTCAACTTTCTATGGGATAGCGACTTTTCACTTTAGAGCTGATGACCAGGATACGCAACTAAGTGCTGCCATTCTGCGATCTCTAAAATATTGCGTACTCTAGTTATTTAAACTCAGTTTGCATTCTAGTGAAGTTTACAAGGAAATACAGAAAAGAATTAACATAAAACAAGTGGATTAAATTAATCTTAGAGGAGTCAAGGAACACATTAATTTAATGCATTTTAAAAATATTAGGTTGCAACGGTTAAGGTTTCGGGAAAAACATTTAAATTAAAAATAACTTTTTTGTGTTCCGAAAAATACAATATTTAAATAAATTAATTTTCCTACTTTGTTAAATAAGGCATGCATTTCCATTATTAATTGATTTGTTTTAAAATAGTTTTGTTTTCGCGAAAAATTGCATATATTATTTTTTGTATAAGTAAATACTTTTGGGTCCTTACTTGAAGCTTTTACGTGTTATCGCTTCATTTAATTATGATTAATCAAAAAGTTTGTATTCATTTCGCTCTTATAGTATCGACCCTTCCTGTAGATCCTAGCTCAAAAAATTTGTGTTTCTCTGATCGGTATTTAGTAGCAGCAGAAAAACTGGAAGATGCTTATCTCAAACTCCTTGACATTTTGGTGTTTAGTCTGTTGCATTTTCTTTCTTCGAACTCATTCACTCAAGTCTCTTTTTCTCAGACGTTCTGATTTCTCTTCTCTATTACAGTTCCTCTTTTCTCCTGTCATTTATCATTTCCCTTTCATTTTCGCTTATTTTTCCTCTCCACTTCCATTTCTTCTATCTGTTTTCTGGCGGCTTCTTCTTTTTACCCTTTCGTTCCCTTTTTACCTCTCCTTTGATTTTTTGTAGCATTCATTTGCTGTAGAAAAATACCATTATCGTAATACGGCTAGTGTCAAAATTCGTTATGTTTTGCACAGTGTAAATTCAGATGATAAAAATATCATAAGCACGAAATCGAAAATGTAGCTCAGTTTCTTTCACCTCTTTACCACTGCTGAGTATCTAAAACCAATGATTACTGGTTAGTCATATTGGATTTTATTCTCAATGACTGAATAGGTTGCTTACATTGTGCTTTCTATGTATAATGTATATAAATACCAATTAGATTTCCTCTTAAAATTCCAACACGCAAGCATAAAAAAAAACTGCGTAGGCAGGTAACGAGTACTTTGCCATAGGTAATCAATTAATTATTCCTGTCGTATGTGAATAGACCGTTATGTTAAACCGCACAATGTTATGTTAAGCTAATACGTTATCCGAACATAGCAAATTGTTATTAACCTAGATTATCCAAACTCTACAACCTGGATGATGGAAGACGAAAAAGAAACACCCCGAAGTAAAACGTAAAATTAGCAAACAGCAACCAGGCTGTTAGATTTCAGTCAAGACTATCGATTTCGAGAGAACATAGGAATGTGTTCCTCTTCATCAGGAGCAAAGAAATCTGCAACGAAAGGATAGCCATGGTTGCATTTATACTCAACAGAACTAAAGCGAACCGAGAAGGTAGCGCCTTCTGTCGGTAGAAATAGTGACGAAAGCTGAAAAATTATTTTTTTAGGAAGCGTTAGGAAGGCCTGGAGTGGAATGAAAGCCTTTAACTAAACAAGATCTTTGTGAATGGGAAAAGTTTCAAGAAAATCCAGTTCACCAATGGAAGAAGTTTTTTGGATAATTATTCCAGATCCAAAGTCAAAATTGTGATTACATTTCCAACTATGATTAGCTATCGAAGACTTGCTAATTTTCTCGTTTTCGGACATAAAATTCATGTTCTCTGATGACAAATTTTAGTGCTTTTTCAATTTTCATTAATATTTTTGTCTGCAGATGGCGCTACCTTCTCGTTCGCTTTTCTCCTTTTGGGTGGCTTCGTTGCAGATTTCTTTGCTCTTGACGACAAGAGACCGATACCTGTTTACCCTCAAAGTCGATAGAGTCTTGACCAAAATCTAAGCCAAACTTACGATTGTTGCTTTGCTAATTTTATAAATGAAATGAATGATTTTGGACTGATGGAAATTTTGCGCATTATTCTCAGGCAAGTTTTAACACTCTACAGTCACAACTACATTTCAGGGGGAAGGGGAATTTTCCGGTAAATTACATGCTTAGAAAAAGGAAACATATTTTTTGCTCAGTATTCATGTACACAGACGCGTGGACATTATACGCGAAAGTGCAATCTTTTTCATTCGCGTAATTGCTTATCGTAAAACCTCAGTCACTGATTAGCCTTCAATGAAAACTGTACAGTTTATAACTCTGCATCTTGAACATAATTTATACATTTCGTTATTTTCGTTTTCCAAAATTTTCACTCAGACAGCCTAACTTTTTTTACCATCAATGGCTGACACTTTTACTTGCCTATAATGGCATTGGCCACTACTAAGAAAAGAAATAGTGATATTTTATATTGGAAGCACCTTATAGGCGGCCATCGTTTCTTCCTATGAAGAGACACAATTTTACATCCATGCCTTCTCCCAGGCCCTTCGCTATCGCAGTCAGGCTCCACGAGCCGCTATACCGTCTGGGTGGCTATGAGCTGCTTTCTTCGGGATCGAACCCGGGCCCTTTGGTATCGGACTCAGGCTTCCCTAACCACTATACCGTCTGGGCTGCTATGAGCCTAAATGTAAACAGCTATACTATCCACTGTAGTCAAAACAAATGTCTTTAAAAAACTTTTAAAGCTTTTAAAAAAGACATGAGCGGGAAATCGCTGGCAGACAAAATGTTAGGCGATACAGCTTATGATAAACGACAAATGTTAAGCGATAAGATATTGATCGATCTGTGGTTTCGGATAATATAATCGATCTATGGTTTAGAATCTCAGAAAGCAGAATCTGCAATTACTATAATCATCTTCTCTATCTGAATGTGAAGTAATAATGAATCAACTTTGGTTGCGAAGTTTGAAAATAATAGCGAAAATCGTGTCCATATTGAAAACTGTTTAAGGATTCAAAACAACAACCGAAAGTGAACTGTCCCAATCTGAAGTTTACAGAAGATTCATCAGTGACCCAGTGCTAAAATCGCTAAACATTGGTATTTTGACCTAAGTTCAATTCCAGGCGAATCTGCTGAATGCATAGGCATTTTTGTTTTCGCATTTAAAACTGGATACGAGGCAGTTTTCCTCCATAAACACATCCCTCCTCTTAGGCAGATAGCCGTTTGTGCTGTAATATAATTAACCAAACCAACTAAAGTCTGCAACACATTTGAACTGATATGAAGCACACGATACAAACGGTTAGTTAATGGCAATTTCCAGACGTCAAAAGTCGTCTCTTATTTGAAGGCTCATACTAATTAAAATTCGTTTCCAACTTCGCGCACTAATGTATGTTATTTTTGCTAGTGTGAATTAAAAAAACATGAAATGCTTAAGATAGATTTTAGTCATTCCGAAATAATAAAAGTTTAACAGTTATTCTCACAATAAGCATTTATAAAGTCATATTTTGAAACATCGATTATCAGAATTTTTCAATTCTCAGACCAAATTCAGATTTTTAATAGTTCAGGTAATTGGGAAAAAGAGTTTTGCTTATTATAAAGAACCATACCTCTGCTTGATCTTCCTCGAAATCGATTAAATTTTATTGAAAATCTATGTCAAACCAAGTTTACTAACTAACCAAACTAAACTTTCTATTTCGGCAATTTTAAATTTTACCATTGATTACTATTTTGCCATTTTACCATTGATTCAAGATTACTTATGTTCTACTGTGAAGTTAATGCGAAGTAGTTAGAAAGCTTTTTCTTGGAACTGGTTTACGATTTTCTTTAATTTTAAATTGAAATATGAAAAATATAAAACTCTATTCAATATATAATATTCCTTGCTAATTTGTCTGTGATAAAATATCGATGAACCTAGTGAACTAAGTAGCGAAATATCGCTGAGTTCCAGTAGTTACTAAAGAAAAATTAAAATACCCTTTTATTCACTTAAAGAAATAATAGCAGATGTCCCCTTCTTGGGCTTACAGGAAAGCCTCCACTTGAGCTTTTTAAATCAGGATAAAAAATAAGAAACTAATCTAATACTAAACTAAATAGACTTAGCCGAGCTAGACACAAATGCCTAACGTAGTTGGCCCTTAAGTTAAACTAGCCGGCGATTATCAACAAGCACGTACACTGCGGGAAAAAAAGGCAGTTCTATATCTCCCGTTCTACTGGGCCGATTGACGAAATTCAACTTGCGTTTTTCATGTCTCGAAAGCGCGACTTATGATATTTATTAGGTTTATATATAGCATTGTTCTAATATAGGTATTTTGACACAAACTCGAACTTCTTCTGAAATGACGTGCCAATGTTTTTCCATATTTCGATTCTACGACTCGAATTATGCACAACTGCCAGTTTTGTAAAAACTGCGCGAGTAGATTTTAAAAAGTTAGCTTTCAAAATTTTAGCTCCTCAATGCTAATTGAATTTGATATATATTTATTAATATATGTTTTTTAATTGAACTTACTTGATTCCTTCTTCTAGAATTCGTAATTTAGGCTTAATCCAAATATAATTCACCATATTTTCGGATTTATTTTTAAAATTTGTATTTTTAAATACTTTTTACACATTTTTCGGAAACATTTTTGTATTATAACCTACAAAAGTTTTGACATCATCTTAAAGTGGATGTATTTCTAGTCACACCTGCAAAAAATTAGAGTTTTTGTATTCAAAATTTTATAAGATATACATGAATTTACTGGCGAGTTTTGAAATTTGGCATCTTTTGTTTGAGCGATAATAACGCCAAATGTGATTTACGCACTTTGAAGCGTTTTTTTCGCTCATCTACGATGAAAAAAAAAAGTAAAGGAAAATAAGTTGCCATAGATTAAAAAGTTCGCCAAGCAAATTATTCTTGGCGCAAACAGAAAAAAAAATGGACCAAGATAAGTTTTTGAATTTTTCCGTAAATTTCTCACCAAATTTTACAAAATTTAATATCTAGGCATAATCTGAGTCGTAGAATCGAAATACGGAAAACAAATGCCATGTCATTTCAGAAAAAGTCTGATTTTGTGTCAAAATACTTATGTTAGAATAATGCTATACATTAATCTAATATATATCGTAAGTCGCGCTTTCGAGACATGAAAAACGCAAGTTAAATTTCGTCAATCAGCTAATAGAACGGGAGATATAGAACTGTTTCCAATTTTCTTTACTTGCAGTCTACAATACGACCAAGCCTAATAGGTTCAAGAACGAAGTAGCCAGAAGGCAAACACGCGCGCCACTAAAGACTCCTGAGCACTTTTTTTGAAGTGAGTTGAACTTCTTTTAAATAATTTTTCTGTATCATTTGCATTCAGTGCAATTCTAAAAACTCATTTTGGAAGGGCATTGTAAGTGAGAAACAAGAATTCAAAATTGAAAATAACTGTTTTAAAATTAAAATGCACCTTACAAATAAATTTAATGGCTATTCCTATAGCTGATGCAGCTACGATTTCATGCGTTACATCTGTAGACTACGAGAGTTTTCTCTTCCTTTAGAAACATCCACTTGACTGCAGTTCGCTTTCAGGAAAGATCTGTTTCAATACTTTGTTTTCAGTCCGTGGAAGAAATAGAATTTCATTTTTACGGTTTGGAAAACTAGCTACAAAAACAGAAATCGTCAGTTATTTTTTTATGGTAAAGGAAAGTGTAGCTTTAATTGCCAAAGACATTGAGGATATGGCATATACAGGATATATTGATTTCCTACGAAGAACTTGATGATTGAGAATGTGTATCTATCTAAGCAGTGAAACTATATTGTCATATATCAAGTCATTCAGATCAGTCAGAACAGGCGACAAACATTGACTTTCGATATTAAAGCAGAGTACCGTAGATACTTCTAAGGCAATAAATGACGATCATATCTGTGTCCTTGTCCGCTTAATGTTCCATTGCTTTATTTCAAATGATTCAGCTTAACGCAATAAGTTTCTTGATAAGCCTCGCAATGGATTCGCTGTCCTCCATATTTAAGGTATTCTTGCTTTTAATAGTATTTTAGGTTATGTGTTGTTCAGTAAGTTACGATAAGTCTGTTTTGAAAACAAGGGAATGTGTAAGTATATTTTCACATATAAATGAATTGTATTTTCTTCTTTGCTTGATGCAGTATCGATTTAGGAAAATATTTCAGGAATGATCTACTTGCTTTAAACAAAAGAAACCTGCACATCTAAAATATGTGCTAAGACACAGCTGACTACAGCTTTCCCAGTCTCAGTTTTGTGATCATATTTCTAGAAAGGTTTTACAATGATTCGTTATATAGTACGCTGGAATTGGCCGCCATATTTCTGTTATTGCTTGGTGTAAAACTTACTGGTATGCTCATAGCTTTCTACTCAAATTTCTAGTACTTTTAGTATGTAACTATGTAGAGACATTAGGCATTTTTGGAAGCAGGAGACATGAAAAATGAGCAACGCCTTCGCCGGGAATCGAACCACGGACCTCTCGGTTACGCGTCGAGCATGCAGACCACTACACCACGAAGGCATGTGAAGAAGGCGGGAGAAATACCTTATAACTATACTGATACAAAAGTAAAAGTTCTATTGGCTTTGGAAAAAGTCTTGAATCGCGATTTAGAAATGGAAGGCTTAGTAAAAATAGACACGTGCTACAAAATGATTATTTTGCAGGAAAACAAAATGTATCAAAATTATTTTCTTACAAAAATGCTATTTGTAATCGGAATTACATGTTAGTATCATAATTAAGATATAAATATTGCGTGCATCTGTTTAATACAAGAGAAAGTTACTGGAATATCCACCAATTTTTAGTGATTTTAAGAGAAAATAATATATATGGAATTAGAGCATAAGGCATTTAGACATAAAGCTTATCAATAGTGAGAATAAATTCAGTCTTAAATTCCTTATTAAAATAAATGCATGTGTATGTTGTTCGACAAGATAACTTGAGTTATTCTCTTTTTTTTGTTTGTTTGTTTACCAAATCACAAGCGATGCATTTCTATTATAAGTTAATTCATATAACATATGCATTCATATGAAATCTGCGTTTCGTTGTGATTTGATAAACACCATGTCAGCAGTTCAAATGTGATTACGAATTCAAAAGCTTAATGCTATCTAAAAAACGAAGAATCAGGAATTTTATTTATTTAAAAAAAATAGGCACACGCTTTAGTGGTTATTTCCTAAATATAACAGGTGCCTCATTGTGTAGAAAACGTTAATATCGATATACAAGGTGGCATGCTCCTCTTTGGCTATTTGAACGGAGCAATTTATAACAAAAATGCACTTTTGTAAGGCTTTCCTAAAATGTTCTAATTCTTCGAACTTACCTGCATATGGCAGATACCTAAGAAACCTCATTTTGAAGCCGTTTTGCATATAAGCAAAAGTTCTTCCTTTCTAAAAACCACGGTGAAAAAAAATAGGAATTGATTTGGTTTTCAATAAATCTGAGTTTAACGTTGTATTTAAATAAAAGAAATTTCTTTTTTAAATATCCTTTCAAAGGTGAAACCACAGAAAAACGTTTATTTAAAATTTATCTCTTGTGTATATGTGTATCTCTTAATACCATTTGCATTTTGTAAAATCTGGTAATCTTGCGAAACATAAAAGGAAGCTAAAATTATATTTTGGACCTTGACATTATTACCATAATAAGAACTATTATTTATACATAATAATAGTTTATAAAAACAAACTAGATTTAATACGTAATAATAGTTTGTTTCTTTTTTATAAACTACACAAAACTTAGTAGTTTCTTTCCATTAACCCTCCGGCGCCTTGCATATATTTTCTTAAACGATTAAAGGCACAGAAAATGCAATCTAATTAAACGATACTGATGGAACCAGAGCCGGAATAATAAAAGTTTTATCATATGCTTGTAAAAACTATTAGATTTTTTTGATATGCACTTGTCAAAACCTTTCTAAAAAGTAGAAGGAATTTGAACTAAGAAAGCATTTTCTAAGCAACAGTGGCAGAGGAGGATAAGTTAATTATTGAAAATAATCGTTCTGCATATTTATCATGGAAAAACAATCGTAATTTTACACATATTATATAATCTAAATTTTCGATTCTTGGAAATTATTTTGGGATTTTGTATATACTATGATGCGTTTCGAAGAACAAAACTTGAAAAGTCATATTTGCACTGTTTCCTGAATTCTAATCACAGATGTTTCATTTGCTAGCTGAACGTGCTAAACATGAAATCCCAAAAGGCATGCTGGGAAGAAATGTTGTAATTCTTTCTTTTAAAAATGAAATTTTTAATTTTTGCACGCAGAGTTGAAAACATTTTCATACTGTTGACAGTGTTTTAAATTTGATATAAATTTTTAAGTTCATTTCTGAAAGATTGAACATTAACGCTATAAAGAAACACGGTAAAAGAATGGAATCTTTTGCATCTTGAAAATTTTTATTTGTGGGAATAATTATTAATTATGTATTTTGTAAATATAACTGCATTTTCCTATATGTATCATTATTTTATGAATTTAGAAATATTATAATATGTTGAAATGTTGTATTCTTCTTCTATAGAATTATAAATCATTATTTGGAATAAAGTCTCGCGTTTGCCTTTTGAATTAAAGCTGTGTTATTTAGAGTATTTTAGCCGATACAAGCAACTGAATGTAACTTTATGATCTATACGACGGATTAACTTAAAAATGTAGGAATCTTTCCAAATGCTATTATCAACTAAGAATATAACTGTTACAGTGTATGCTTTTGCCTCGTAAAAGATCCCAAAAAATCGTTTTTGTAAAGGAAGTGCTTATGCCTTTCTTCTAATGACTCCTTTGAAATTTCTGAACGAAGTCAGCAGCTGTTTCAACAAAGCCGCATTCTCTAAAAATAGAGCTTTAAATTCGTCCGCCATTTACTTTCCAACATCTCGTCGTCCATCTATCATTCTGGGTGTTCCACCTCAGCATAGGTTTTGCTGATACAGGCTTGTCGCTTGTCCTCTTGTTGGCCATTGAACAAAAGCTCTTTCAATCGTTTAAATGGCTGTCTTTGATAAAGTACTTTGTGACTAGAGCAGTCATTATAGGAACTTTGATAGACAGCATATCTTACTTCGATTAAGAGTCGCTTTTAAACATATGTTAATAACATTAGTTATATCCAGAAGAGAAGAACGGCGATATGTAAATAACATGAGAAAGACTTTACCTTCTGGAAAACTTAGGAAGATTAAAAAATTATAAGGTTTCAGCCAAAGTACAAATAATATCAAATTCATAAGTATTTGGAAAAAATGAAAGAAATCACTCATAGGCTACATATGAATCTTTTTCATATCGCATTTTCAGCATCTTTACAAAAAGAAACAAATTATTCAATTGGAAGATGTCAGTTAAAAACAGGAAAATTTAATGCAACTTTATATCAGCTTTTTTTTTCTAGAAATGTGCTACTTATAAACAAGATTAACAATGATAAAGGTATTTACAAAGGTATTTTGAAGTTCGCCGTTGCAAACTGGAACCATCTAAAGAGAATGTTGTTATTTGTCAAAATGTGTGTTATTTTAAGTTTGTACTAGAAAACACATGATGCTACGTAGGTAAGATGTGGATATCACAACCTTATCTATTATTCAGAAGAATATAAATTATCAGAGAATAAGGATATTATATAATGAACAGTGGGAAATTATCTGTAATTTCAAATACTTTATTTAAATAGGTTATTGTCAAAATCTTGCCCATCTATATTTGAACTTGCTGAAACTACCCATATGTGTCCCAGTATCATCTGCAACAAGGCTTGCTTTATTTAAAAATATAATTCTCAGTTAGCATGTATAATTATCACATCTTATTAGAAAATCTTACGTTGTTTGACTTCTGAGCGTTTAAAAACAGTAATACTTAACTATGCATGCTAAAATAGTATTTTATCTAATTAAATGTGTCTAAAAATCACGAGTTCTTAATTTGCAAAGAATGTCTCCCTAACTGTTGAAAGTGTGAAGCTTCATCTTTAAAAGTCTTGATTTCAGGTTAATTTTGAAAGATTATAGTTTACAATAATTAAAAAGAACGTATTGATTCAAATATGAAAACAGCTTATTGATCCAAATATAAGATTGCGTTTACTTCCTAAAATGCTCTTCGGAAAACCGTATTCGTCTTATAAGTTGAACTTAAATTTTAAAAATTATATCACTATAATTATTTTTAAATTTCTGCATGAGGTGAAATCATGCCTGTTGTTTCGCAAATATTGTCCATTTAAATGGTTCGCAAATATTTAAGTGGTTCTAAAACCATTTAATTGGTTCGATTTTAGAACCATTCAATTAGTTCAGTTTAGTTGGTTCGTTTTTAGAACCATTTAATTAGTTCGGTTTTAAAACCATTAATGATTCTAAAATTAATTCTCAAACATTTAAATAGTTCAAAAACGCAAAACATTAAAGCATTGTTTTTGGACCATTTAAATAGCATTCGTATTCAGACTACCAGCAGTATATCAACCTTACATATATTAAGCTATGTTATACACAAATCTTTCCTTTTTTCCCTGTAAAACAACTTCAGAAAAGGAAGTTTACTAATATCAGGATGGTACTTTTAGAGCTGTGAATGTCAGTCACATACTGGAAAATCGAATTTAATGTTCAAAAATATATCTGCGTCAGAAGGTTATAAAAAGTAAAAAATATATATATAGTGTTTCTTTTCGTAAGTTGTTATAAGTAAGCTACTCTGATACGCTGAAATTTGCTTATCTTTTACCATTAATTAGCAAATAGCATTTCTACGTATGCTTTGGCTGGATTTGGTTTGGTTTTCCATCTCACAATCACATTTTATTTATGATGATTAATTAGAGTGTAACCACTACCTTTTTGATAGTGTCTGTTCTGTCTTTTTAAAATTTATCTTCTGTATGAAAGAACTACACTTATTTAATTTGCTGAGTTCCAGTGAAAATATTTTTTCCCTTCGGCTTATAATTATTCTTCTGTAAAAGGTTTTCTTTGGTTTATTTAAATATTTTTTTTAATTTATAATCAAATATTTTAAAATAAAAATTCCATATAGGCAATATAGGTAATTTAATGCAAAATATTAGGAAATAATCAGCAAGATAATTTAGTATTTATGCAGTTGTGGTTTAAAGCCAAGAGGAAATAAATTATTAAGTTTCTA
The DNA here is from genome assembly GCA_000611955.2 of Stegodyphus mimosarum. Lineage (NCBI taxonomy): Eukaryota > Metazoa > Arthropoda > Arachnida > Araneae > Eresidae > Stegodyphus > Stegodyphus mimosarum. The sequence goes on from KK122564.1 coordinate 26,284, forward strand.
ACAAGCAACTTGTTCAAGAAAGCAAGTTAAATTATAGAGAACAGTAGAGAACGCAACGTAACTGAACATTTCTTTCTTTCTAAAAGCTTATGATTGCAAAAGTTAAACGTTTTAATCCACAAAGGCACGTTGTTAAAATCACATTAAAATGTTTCTTTCTTTCTGTATGAAACAGGATAACTGCATCTCAAATGACATACTTTTTTCACTAGTCAGTGATCTTGACTACGCGGACTTACAAGCGATTCTGAATGACATTAAAATGTTTCTTTATTTCTACATAAGACAGCCACAACTGTTTCTCAAATGACATATACTCTTGACAAGACAGTGATCTTGACTACGCGGACTTACAAGCCCTGATTGCAGCTTTAAGTTCATAAGATCCTGAATGACATTAAAATGTTTCTTTATTTCTACATAAAACATCCACAAGTGTATCTCAAATGACATATACTCTTGACTAGTCAGTGATCTTGACTACGCGGACTTACAAACTCTGATTGTAGCTTAAGTTCGTAAGATCCTGAATAACATTAAATGTTTCTTTAAAATGTTTCTTTCTTTCTACATAAAACAGCGCCAACTGCATCTCAAATGATTCATACTCTTGATTAGTCAGTGATCTTGACTACGCGGATTTACGAGATCTGATTGCAGCTTAAGTTCATAAGATCCAGGTGTAAGACCGCAGATTTAGGAGACAAAACTTCATCCTATAACTCCTCATAATCCTATTTTTCTGTCATAGAAATAAGGCTAGAGAAGCATTGGGAATCCAAAAAGGAACTAGGAATCGGCTTCTAGACTATTTTCATAAACAAAGTGAGCGATAGTCTGCAAATGTTGCATCCTGTTATCAAAATTTTAATAAGGAAAGGAAGTACGTAATTTCTCTTCAATCGTTAAAGTGCTTGGAAATGTATTTTTAAGTAATTTATTATGGAACTTAGAAGACAGTTTTTGTAACCGCCAGAACAAAATTTAATAGAGTTTTCACTAAAATATTCGTAGCATATTCGCAAGTCAAAAAAAAGCCTCTGTAAATTCTATGCCTACGAGAATAAAATTATACTTTTCTTCTGCATATACTGGGAGGTGGGAATATTGTCATACATGAAATTAGTCGAAAATAATTTTTATTTCAATCACTAATCTGTACTATGAAAATCTGTGCACGTCTGTTTGTTTGTTTGTTTCTTTGTGGCATCATAGTCTCCGGAACGGCGGGGAGTTTGGAGAGAGGTACTCCTCCCGTATTCCAAAAATTCGTGGGAAGCCATTTCCATCATTCTCATCTTCGTACGACTTTAATCAGCCGAGATATTAATTAAAATCTTTGGAAAGGCTAATTTTCACCCTTATTTTTGGAAGTGGCCACAGTCTCGCACGCTGGAGTTAAAATTCTACTTTATTTCCAACAATGCTGCCACTGCTCGCTTTCAAATCATAGAGTTTGCAAGTAAAAAGTTTGTAAGTTTTACAAAATGTTAAATGAAAATAGCATTGCCAAACATTAAATGTATTATTATTATATAACATCATGTTCTGATGTTGAAGAAAGCACGCGATTTCATGGGGCGTCATTGTATGTCGAAAATTTTCCTTTACTCTCAGCATTTTAATTAAATAGCTGCTTTTGACAATCTTTGTGTTTTTGATTAAGATAATTGACACAGTATCTGATTGCCACGCTATTTCTTTTATTGATATTAAGAAAAAGTTGTTATATTACATTAAATTTAAATCATGACGTCATATGTACACGTATTAACCTGAAGTGTCCTGAAGTTTTGTTTCCTGGTTTGGCAACAAAAAAGTTATTTTCAAATTGGTTGTTGCTTGGAAGAAATGAACTGATTTCATTCATATTGAAATGTTTTTATACGCTTTCTTTTCAGGTGTACATAGAGCTAAAAAATTTTGCTTTCGCTGCAGCTAGCAACTTTGTGTATCATAGTACATTACAGTAAATGCTGGCATGAAGAAAATTTTCTGCTTTGCAGACATTGTAAGTTGTTAGGTAAAGTAAAACTATTATTTTTCTTACCTGCGTAACAGACTAACCTAGAATCCATTGACATATGGGAAGAACCTAAAAAATCTATGGGTTCCTGTAGGAGAATTTGGGGGTTAGAGTGTTCCATCCCATACGGTGTCGATAAAAATTCTACAAAGTAATTTACGGTTCAAGGAAATTTTAAAACTGAATAAAATTAAATGGCAGGAAGTAAAAAAGAACGTGACATGTAATACCGTTTTGTGAAAGTAATGATACGTGATATCAAGAAATATGTTTAAAATCTCATCACGTTAATTCAAATGCTTTATACATTCAACTTGCATCCAACTACACAAAAACACGTTGTGCTTTAAAAAAGTCTAAGCATTACAATGTACATTTAAATTGGGTACAATTTGGAAACAAATGAGTTGTCAGATGGTATGCATTCATTCAAAAAAAAGGTAGTCTTTACAAAAAGGTAAACAAGAAAGGAAAAACATTATGACAATAAAACACGATAAAAGTATTCTTCTATCGCAGAGGGAGAAAATAGTATAAAAAACGAGAAAGAGAAAAAGGACATTAACATCCAATTGGCCGAGCATTAAATAAAATCCCGCGTTGAGGCTATTTAAGCTATGCCCAATCACAGACAGTTTGTGAAGCAGTAGTCCATGAAGTAACATTTAGAAAACGACGGAGAGCTGCAGTGAAATGATTCACTCTAAATCTTTTTTTAGTTTTTTCTATCCTCATTTTTCCCGCCTTTAGCTCACTTTTTCTCTTTTCTTTTATCCTTCATTGGTTACACAAAAGAACAAAGATATAAAAAAGAAATGGCGGGGGGGAAAAATGGCAAAAAAAGTCGGCTTCTTAAAGCGATCGCGTGAACAAGCTACCTAGCGCCTTTCCAGAATAGGAATTGATAACCTAGCAGGTTAAACGTACAAATCCGTAAAGTAATTTTTTGCCCATGTTCGTTTGTCCATTTTTTGCCCATGTTCGCTAGGAAGAATTTTCTTTCTTTTTTATTCCATTTGGCAGCACTTTTTTTAATATTTTTTCAACTTTTGTTAAAGTTTTTTTCTTCCGGTTGTACTTTTTCTTATTGTCGTCATCGTAACGGATATTATTTCGTTTCTATGGCTAATCTTTCGTGAAATTATTTTGTGAGTATGAACGACAATAAAGAAATATTCTCTGTGATTACCGTGAGACGAGCGATGGACATTCAAAAGCGCTTAAAGTAATCATGCGTGTTTATTGCGCTCTTTATTCATAATAATGTCAGAGTTGCTACAAGTGCTCTTAAAGGTCATTAGGAACGATTCTATTTACTCTGAATTTTGTCTATTTATTTTTCTCTCTTAACCATATTTAGCGAATATAATATGAAAGCGTTTTTTACTTACAAAGAATAGTTAAAAATCTAAGCATTCTGTTAATTTCTGTGAAGTGCATAATTTATTTCAATTAATTACTTTGATTTTTCATGGTTTATATTTTCAGCTCAAAGAAATAACATGTAAATTTAAATGAATTTTAATCTCATGGATATCTGCGGTTTATATACCGTCAATATCAAAGCAAAACTACAAATCTGCATTTTTGTTTTGCTGATTTCATTACCATGCAATGTTTTTAAAAATATTTGACATTATTCCAAATGAAAAAAGCATATTCTGTAAGGCATATATGTAAGATAAAATTGTATATAAATATAATTTAGATTAGCAATAGAGCCTTTATACTTAGGTTTAATTTAGTATTTCCCCTCTATATTCTAAAAATAGTATTCCTTTTCTGCACTGTGTCATTTCGAGGTTAATGCATGTCATGACTGACTAATCTATGTCATAACCCTGGTGATGTAAATGGAACTAAAGCTCAAACAGCCAATAATAATTTTACAGCTTTATTAATTACCCAGTCACATGCATTGAAAACCGAAATCAACTCATTTTGAATTAAGATTTCACCCTGAACACGAGTCAGTTGCTTTCTACACCTTCGGCCTATTTGCTGCTTCTCTTTTTGACGTAAAGCTGTCCAAACTGTAACTGTTGTGGAAAAGGCACGAGTAGTGTGCTAATTTGTGGCTGCAAAATGTTACCAAAATAAAAATGGCTATTTAAACTGCTTCTGCAACCAAGTTTGCTCTTCATTATGTACCAACATTCTGGGTAATCACTATTTCTACAACATCATTCTCTACATCAACGTTTGCTTCTTTGTAGTGAGTGTCTTGTATGTTACATATAGTATTTAAATGAATTATTTTGTGAAAGTCATATTTTTTTCTCTAAAGCAAACGTTTGTCAAACATCTAATGCCTCTTTTTTCTCTTAACAATGATTTTCAAAATTACTTATTTCTCGCTCCCGAAATATTAAAAAGCGTAATTTCAGTTGTAAGAAAATTCTCGAAATTTATTACTTTCATTATTTATTCCTTGGTCGTACAATTTTTTAAATACGTGTCTGTTAGTAGACAACGGAAGTATCACTAAATCGTAATGTATTTCGATCTTTCAGTTCCTACTTGTGTTGCCGTGTTTTTACCTTGCATCTTTACTGCGATTCATCGAGTTGTTTCCTCATTTTCTGCTGATGATTCAGCAGTCTTTTATAAAGACTTCTTGGTAATTTTGATCCTGTCGGATAATAGTTCCTGAGCAGTTTTAAAGAATTTTTACTGCTGTATTAGTCGATCGCATCTACTTCTAAACTGTGTTCCCCTTATTGGCATAGTGGTTAACGTTGTTGGTTGCAGTATGATTGGGCTCGTGCTTGAATCCCGAAACAGGCTTGTGTGTTTATGTGCATGGAGTACACATAGAGAGTACACTCAGCAGTATACAAAGAGAGTTTATGTGCATAGAATACACTTATGCACAGAGTTTTTGAGGCATGGAAGCGCTTAAGCGGCACGGCTAGCCGAAATCCTGTCAAACAATTTCGTAAGGTAGTGGGAGACCCTAACACCTTTGTACCGGGAAATTGTAAAAATTGGGACGGAATGGAACTGGAATAGGACAGAATTGGGAACAATGTCACCTACAAGATCTTGAATATCCATGTCACATTCAAACGTAATATTACGCTTCTCGTGAAGATAAAATTCGTTGACTTGTTCTAATGTTACTGTCAGACAAGCGAGATAAGTTACAACTTCTAAACTTCTTAAGTCTTCTAATAAACTAGTGATGGGCATCATGTCAGTCGCTTTCACCGGTAGACCAACAATATATTTTGAGGTGATCGCCTTTATTAAGCCGTATGCATATACTAAAAGAAACATATTTATGGAACAGCTAAGGGAAGCCCGCTAGACGAGAGAACCAGTTTTCACTATCCAGGCGAATGTGTTTACTCGAGCAAGTGTTTCGATGAGTATACAGACGACACAGAACGTGCAGTTCCTGCAAGTCTTGTAGACCACATCCTTCACAAAACCCCAAAGAGAAAAGTGTAGTGAGTTATGTCGGAGACTTTGGGGGCTAGGCAATGTACCTCCTCGACCAGTCCAGCGACCTAGAAATGTGCCGCCCAAAGCCTTCCTAATGATAGCGTCCCAATGAGGAGGGACATCGTCCTACAGCAGCTGGATGTCAGGTTGCGAGTGTTGGCTCTATGAAAATGCAATCTGTTCCAACATGTCCAGGTAAACAGTCACTATAATTTACGTCTCTGGAACGAAAAACGGTCCCAACACACGGTCATGAAGAAGACAATACCACACGTTTACCTCTGGACTATCGTGCACAAATTCCCGGCTTGCGGGGGGGGGGTCTTCGCACACTGTGTCGGTTTACCATTCCGGATAAGTGAAAGCACGCTTCATCCGAGAAGTATCAACTTTGTCAGAAAGTCTGGGTCGAATGCGATTCAGAATCTCAAATGGAAATATGCTTTGCTCTTTGGCTTGTCAGTAGACTAAATGCATACAGAAGTTGCAAAATGTAGGAATGAAGCTTCAGTCGCTTGTAGCACTGGGCTCCGTGGTCACCGTGCACCGTGGTCATTGGTAGGTGTAATTATCGAGACGCTTGATGGACTGATTTGGTTAGTCTCTAGGTAAATGTCTTTTGCAACCGTTCCACATCTGCTTCAGTCGTGCTCGGATGCCCAGAACTCGTCCTCTTCATGACGCATTCGTTTTTCTTGAACATCGTGAACCACTGCCAGATGGTCGGACGTGATGGGGGTATGCTCCTGCCGCTGGAAGGTCTGCTGAACTTGAGTAGAAAATTAAATGTTTATTCACTGTCCCACACACTGTGTCATCGTTTTTTTTGGGGGAGGGGTTGAGTGACAATGGCCATTTACGCCAATGTCTTACCTGCAAAGGTAAGAAAAGAGAAATCGGAGAAGAGAGATTTGTTGGAAGTGTCGGTATAGACTTCCTTTAAAAACTTCCTACAGAAAAACGTCAGGTTCGTGTGAGCATTATGCCGCAAAACCCATCTTTCTATCTATCCCAGTTTCTGATTTCTACGCGATGAAATCTGGAAAGATCATTTTGTAACACCCAGTATGAAAGGCTGCAATAGTTGCATCGTTTCGTGTTAGTGAAGTGTTAGCAAAACATAACTAATATTTCGTAGAAGGAGAAATGACAAAAGAAGAAATTCTGGAAGCCAGCGATTCATTATTTGATTCATTCCAGAGCAAAAATGAATTATTTCCACATTTAAAGACGTCCAACTTTTACTTAGAACAGTCACGTGTCGCGCAGTATTAATCAATTCTGATCTGGTGGAACAGTAATTGATGCTGAACAAGATGTCACTAAACTACGAACTGTAGAACTGAACAAGATATACTACGAACTAAATAAGATATCACTAATTGCATTTACGTTTTCTTACAGTTATATGAAACGAACGTTGATATATTCATTTAATGTTATGAGCGTGAAAGAAGAATTATTAACAATATTTATCTCTAGAGAAGAAAACACGAGTTGAAGATATTTACTTCGCTTTTAAAAACTATAAAGAGGTGAAAACATTTCCAATCTATAAAGTTGTATCGATGACAACTAATGGGGCCCCATCAAAGACGGGACCATTCTGTGGATTTTTGGCAATGTGTATCAGAGACGATAACTTCCCAAATTTCCTTTCTTATCATTGCATTATTCACAAACAGACCCTTTGTTGTAAAATTTTAAATATAGGTCATGTTATGGGAATCTGCATGAAATTCTTGAACTCAGTTCGAGGAAGAAGTCTCTAGAGAAGAATATTTCGAGCTCAAAAGTATCATGCAGATGTTCATTTGTTTAAAAAGATTTTTAAAAAGATTCAGGAACTTACTATAAGATGTAGAAGATTTTTTAGAATGAAAAGAAGAAGCATAAGTTCAACTTAGTGATGACGTTTGCTTGATGTATTTAGCTTTTGCTGTTGGTATAGTAAACCATCTTAAACTGAAATTGCAAAGGGAAAAAAATCAAACAATTGTTGAGATATTGGATCTGTTAATTCTCTCTAAAACAGGTTAAAGCTAATGTATTCTCGACTGCTGAGAACGAACTGAAAAGTTTCAAAAATACTTCTGTTGAGTTGTTTAAAACCGGAGATACATTCAACAAATAGAAATATTATGAGAAAATAATAATTCTTCAATCATAATTTTAGAGACCGTTTCAAGAATTGAGACTCGAACGAAAAGTAAAAATGTAAATAATATATTCTCTTTGTCTGAAGAAAATACAGTTATTCTCCTTCAAAATGACGTAATTTTAAAAGCACATAGTTCAGAGCTTAAAATAACTTTTGGAATCTAATGGGCGAGGTTAAGCATTCCTATTTAAAAAAGATTACATTTCATTTGATATGGTATTTTTAACTCTGCCTACCTGCGCGAATTTGCATTTTCGACGAAAAATATAATTAAGTCAAAATATCGTTAGCAGTTAGAAATATAATTATTATATACCGAGATATTCCAGATTAGCTGAAAGTATGCAAACTATATTTCCGCTAACTGTAATTTCCAAAAATAACTTCAGAGAACACGATTCATTTATTTTTATAATTTTCAATGACTTTTTAATACATTTAGAATTTTTTGGTAGTCAGTAAATCATTTGTAATTACTATATGGGTAGCTAATGTTATTATTTTTCTATCTTTCTACTTTCGAGATTTAGATACGGTTTCCTTACCGGACGCCTTTAAAAAGAGAAAGTATTTTTTATATTAGTTATGCAGGTAAATATTTATTTTAAGTTATAATTACTTATTATTAAATTATAATAATTAACTGGCGGACAGCGACACTTTGAGAAAATTAGAAGTCCCCCATACCCTGGAAACCCTGCCCGTTCCTGAATAAAATCATGCATATAAGCAAATCTAGCACTCATTTGCATCCCTTCAATGTCATCTAAATTGGTTAGTTCCCCCCCCCCTCATAGTTTCTTGAGTGAACTTTAGTAGCAATCAAAACAATAAAAAAGATTGAATTAAATTTAAGGAACATACGAGTTTTAATTAATTATGCTTTCAGCATCCTATGATAAGGTAGGTACATAATTTTTTTATAATCTAAAATCTTTCTTCTTCATTTTATTTAAAAATTTTAATAACTTTTGATTATAATAATTCTTTTGATAATAACTTTTGATAAAAGTTTCCGAGATCGTCACATCATCTAAGGATTAAATCTTCATTCGATTTTGATGTTAAAAAACATCTATAATTCAGTCTTTTCCGTATTTCGAATCGTGGTATGATTATAGCACTGTTCATGTATTTTCGCCGTAGCCTATTAATTATACATGCGGCCTGAAAGTTACTTATTCTCTGATCTAATGTTACTTGTCACAACATCTTCAACTATAATAAGCCGGATCTGTCAGTAATTTAAAATACTTAATTATTTTTCTACCCTCTAACAATCAAGGATTTTTCTATTAATATAAACATAACAATATGAAATCAGCATTATTTAGATCTAATTATATTTGCTATTATTTATGATCTAATTACACTGTTATTCCGTCGATTTTTTAAAATTCTCCTCAATATTTCAAAAATTTATGCTTCGATTTTAATTGCTAATTATGCTGACTCTGTTTCCTTCTTATTTATAAAATTCATATTTCTTATGATCTAAGAACGAATTTTTCCCTGTAGTTATTACTTCTTAAGATCGCTTGCATTTTATGATCTACTTACACTATTATTCCATCGATTTCTTAAAATTCTCTGCAATATTTCAAACACTTATACTTCGATTTTAATTGCTAGTCACGCTGATTTAGTTTCTTTTCTATTTATACAATTCATATTTCTTATAATCTAACAACGAGTTTGTCTCTGTAGTTATTGCTGCTTAAAATCACTCGCATTTTATGATCTACCTACAGTGTTATTCCATTGATTTCTTAAACTTCTGTGCAATATTTCAAAATTTAAACTTCGATTTTAATTGCTAGTTACGCTTAGTTTCCTTGCTATTTATAAAATTCATATTTCTTATGATTTAACAACAAAATTTTTTCTGTGCGTCTTGCTGCTTAAGATCAGTTGCGTTTTATGGTCCACTTATAATGTTATTCCATTAATTACTTAAAGTTCTCTGCAATATTTCAAAAATTCGTAAGCTTGTTAGTCTGTTTGCTAGTTACACTGACTTAGCCTATCTATATCGTTTCATAATTACAGAAGAAATACATTTATTTCTTCAGAACATAAAAAAGAGTTATAAAAAATAGGTGGTGAAATAAATAAGATTTTATATTCATTTATTCATTCATAAGTTTCTTCTTTTTAATCAATACCCATAGTTATTATTCTGCACAGAAGTGTTTGTGGCATTTAATTTCAAATTCTGAAGTATCTGAAAATCCTTTGAAGATACTACGGAAATTATAAACCAAATAAAATTTCAGAAATATTAATGCTATCCATAATTTTAAAATAAATATTTTGAGGTACAACAGTTCAAGATTTAGTTTTAAGCTTATTTATTATTCATTCCAATGCTTTCATCTTAATTATGCTTCTAAAATGCTGTTATAATAATGCTAAATAAAATAAAATAATTCTTAATTCATTTAATAAAGATATGAAATTGTCTGAAAATATGGCATTAATTCTATTGTTTTAGTTTATTAGACAAGTAGAGACGACGACGACAATAAAATAATGAAGAATGATTTGAAGGTTTTGAAAGCTTTCTTGCAATAGATGCAAAAGGTCTAAATTAATTTTTAATGCTTATGTTTGTATAATTTTTGCAGCGATGTTATTAAACATAGCAGGTTTATTTCTAATGAGATTAAAATTTTAGCCTTTTCTTGTAATTGCTCGTAATTAATTACATTTAAAATCTGAAACAATATGTGAACTAAATTACGCCTATTCTGTCAGATCACTTTTTCATCAGAAAATTTATTGCTAACTCGATTAAATTCTTTTTACATCAATTAAATTACTTTAACATAAAATAATTAAGGAAATGCTGTCTTTAAATATGAGGTATATTTTATTCAAAATATATTTTTAATTTCTAGGAAAAAAATTGCCTTTTCTGAAAAATCTTTCTTTTCTGATTTCTAACTACCTATACCATTAATTACAAATATCTGATTTGTAGGTTGAATTTTAATTATCTTTCATAGCATTACACAAAATCAGTGCTAATAACATTAAATTAGTTTTTCCCCAGCTCTTGATCATTTTACTTCTTCATATATTTAAAACTTGGTCTTTTATTTTTAAAAAAAAAGGTTTTCTCTGAATCCTTTAGTTAAACTGTATATTAGGGAAGTAAAATAACTTTTTATTTCTTTACGTTTGCACATGTATATTACAAAATACATTTTATTAGAAACCGCTACAATCTTGGGAAGAAAATTTTTCAGTTTTGTTCAAAATATTCCCAAAGCCTGGATCACAACCCAACAGTGGGTAAGAAGAAAGTTTTGAATGTTTTATTAATGCTCTTTCCCCCACTCAAAACAAAGATAAAAATTTATAAAAACATAAGAAAATTTGCTTATAAAAACTTATTTTCCTGTATGGCCCACTCTCTATTGATCGAAGCCCTGCTTTTAAGCATTTCAAAACGATTTTGCTGTGTAAGTTAAACTTGAATACTCCTGAATGCATCATATTTTGTACGTGCGTATATACATCAGGGAAATACGTAAGACTGTCATATATTCGTTTCCCAATACTAGCCAGTTTCCCTTAGAAGTCCTCCACGAAGGCATTCCACCCCTTAGGCAGATAGCCCTCATTTATTTTGCCGTAATAAATAAACCAAACCAACTAACTTTACTGATCGGGCTAATCCCGGAGAGGACTTAAATCATAGTTAATAGGTAAGCAGTTAAAAAAGCGCAAGAAAGAAGAATAACCCATGCCATAATTGATAAAAAAATACAATTAACAATTTGTCCGTATTTCCAAGCAGTTTATTATGCAGAATAAATTTGTCAGCCATTTATTTGATTACGCAAATTAAATAGGAGGCGCGTGCACCACCTGTATCTAGTTCTTCCTATATTTTATCTGTGTATCTTACTCACTTCAGTTTGTGTTTCTGTTTACATTACTTTTGCATTTCGATAAGAGTCGATGTAAAATAGAAGATTAATGGTTGATATACCGATTTATTTTTAAGACTGAGTAATTTAGTTTTAAATGACGTTTTAACAATTTTATATATTGAAGATTACGCGGAATTACATTACTTACAAATGTGGATAAAAATAATTCACTGATACTATGATAACATTGTGAATCGTTGTTGTTAACTCACGTATTTTTTTTTGTAGTTTTCGTAGGCAGTTTTGATTTATGCTGATTGCGTGTAATTATAATTTTTCCATAATTTCACATAAACCACGTAATTTTTCCTTACATAGGATCCGGATAATCAAGAGTTCCCTATAAACTGCACACACTACTGTATTAACTCGTATGCGCATATATTATAGTTCCTTTATTATATTACTATTTTATTGTACGTCTCCTTTTTCTCGCTCTCTTTTCTTTTACAATAGAAACATTAATGTTGATGACGATAAATTGTCCTTATAAAAATTCCTAAACTATACTAAAACGTTTTCGAAGCCCTGCTTTTAAGCATTTCAAAGCGATTCTATCCTGTAAGTTAAACTTGAGTACTTATGTATGTATCATATTTTATTCGTGAGTATACACTAGGGAAATACGTAAGTTTAAAACTGTCACATATTCGTTTCCCAATATAAAGATCGGAATTTATGTGAAGTCGTGTTGACGCAAATGAAAAAGTATTGCGAAGTTAATTTTACTTGGAATAAAAAGGAAACGTTATTTGTTGTTAAACCTCTACCGGTTAACAAAAAATTTAATATTAAGTTTCATATTTGTTCAGCATATTTCAGAATGAATTTAAAGCTAAATGTGGAAGGTTTAAATTTAAATTAAAGATTTATCTCTTGTTTTGTTCTCTGTATGTTTTTTCCGCGCTCGTTTTCGTGTATATTTCACATCAGAAGCATGGAAATGCAAATTTATTTCTTCCACAAGAATGAAATTTTTAGCCACACATGTGACTGCAGAACTGTATTTCCTCGCAGAAGTCCCTTTAGAAATATGCAGATTTATCTGCACATTTCATTTAAAGTGTGTAAACTTAATCTTACAATTTACTCTAGAAGTCTTCAAATTTAATTGCTATAAATGAAGACGAAGTACGATTTTGTATAACTGCAAACAGCTATTGGCTATTACTATGTGAAAACGTCCTGCCTTATTAGAAACTTCACATTCGATGCTTTGCATTCCTACCGGTAATCAACTGACCAGTTTGAGCTAACAGGTGGATTCCCTAACCTTGGATTGTAAGTGATATTTGAGTAGCTAAGAATTTGGTAAGAGTTCGTCTGTATCCCGTTAATCTAAAAGCATCTGCCAACTCTTGCTACTTAGGGGTATAAGGTATTTTTCCTGCCTTCTTAGCATGCCTTCGTGGTGTAATGGTCAGCATACTCGGCAGGTTCGAGTTTCGGCGAGGGCATTTCTCATTTTTCACATTTTCTGCTTCTAAGTAACCTAATGACTCTACAGGGGTACTTAGAAATTTTCTGTTTCGAAGTGCAGTAAATTTTTAAGTATAATTGTTCTTAGTTCTAATCGCTAATCATTGTTACTCGAAACTACTTTACTGGTCCGAAAGGACGCTAGCCCAGAAGAGCTATTAAACTCAAAACGGGATTTTGTGTTGAATCACTATAAAAGTCTGAATCATTTTTGAAATTGTTGCCACCAAATATTATCGCCCTGTATTATATTTTAAGAAATTAAACAACAAAGAATTTGCATGAATGTATGCATGTTTTCCTCATTGTGAAAAAACAACGGCCTAGATCCATCAAATTTTAAATAACGTAGTCCTCCACCCGAATGTGGACACCTGAAAACCCGAATTTATTGCCCGTATTTGTCAACTGAGACCTCTGGCGCTGATAACTCGTCCAGCATTATACTCTTCAAAGAGTTATTTCGTAGGGCTTGACTTATTAGATAAACAAATATTATTTTTTGCAATATTTATTAATTTTCAAATGCATGTTCTATAACATTTTTATTAATTATCTAATCGATTTCAAAATGTTACGAAAATGGAAACAATACAAAATGGTAAAATAAGTAAATAAACGAAAAGGAACCGTAATTCTCAATTTTATTTGAAAGTTGCGTAAAATTACAAAAACTCTTTGAATTTTAAGATCTGCAGTAGGGACATTTTAATCATTTATTAAAATTATTACACAAAAGGCCTAGTAACTAATTGTAATGTATGATGCATGCATTGATTGATGTTTTATAGCTTATATTTTTAGTTCTTTCGCCCACCAGCCGCCGAGCGCTAAAGTAGCTGAATACTGGTAGTTCGGTTTGCGTTTCGAATCCCGCGTTCCGAATCCTGCATGGGCGTTTTCATGGTTTCCCCCGTGTGTAACGTGTATACAAGCCAGTTTCCTTTAAAAGGTTCTCCACGAAAACACCCCTCTCATTAGACTTACGTTCCTCGAGTCTTTAGCGTAATCACATGAACCAAACCTTTAGTTCTGTCTCAAATTAAGCCAGTTTCGTTTACTCTGAAAGCAGTAAGCGTTTACTGTAAACTTCCAACTCTTAATCAAATATCAAGTTTAAAAAATAAGTTTTATATTTGAAAATATTGCATTTTTCTGAGAAGCTGTAATTTTTGGTATTAAAACTATTGAAAATTTTATTGAAGGTCTTTCATACGAAAACGTTAATGTACACTTCTCTGACATAACACCGAAATTCATGCTTGATGAAATAAGAAATTTAAACACGGTTTTAAGTAACAGGTTTAACTTTTTGACACATCATGTAATAGAAAAATGTATTACTTAATTTTATATTCTAAAATACCTTTTTGACCCCGATCTCAATAACTTAAATAATGAAAATTACTTAATCTTTAACAAAATTAGTAAAATTTTAGTTACGAAGAAAATCGTGAATGAAAATGAATGCATATATAGTAAGAATAAAACAAATGCTACTGAATTCTCAGAACTGAAATTTCTGAAATTCCATTCGCTTGTCATCTACTGCTGCGTTATTAACGAAAATTAAACTTCATTTCCTAATGCAGATAAAAAAGGAAATTTCCTTTGAACACTGATAAAAATTCAGAGGAAGAATATTAAATCAAGTCGTTAAAGGAATTAAGTATTTTCAGAAAGAAGGAAAATTAGTGGAAAACATATTTAAACATATGACTTTTTTACGACTTCGTTTGGTTTATTTGATTGTGGAAAAGTACTCGAGTGCTATCTGCGATGCCTTCGTGAAGGACTTTCTAAGGGAAACTGGCTCGTATACACATTACGCATGGGGAAAACACGAAAAATGCAGCCAGCCCGTTTGCCGGGATTTGAAATCTGGATCGAACTACCGTTGTTCAAAGATTTCACCGCTCGGCAACAGGTGAGCCCCTAATGACTATTAGACCAGTAATTGAAGACTCTGAAAAGATTGGCGAGTAGCTGGCTTACTTTGCATAAAAATTAGATGTTAATTAAGACACTAGAGTTCAGATAAATTGCGTTTTTTAATCACCTTTTGTTAAAAAAACTCTGTTGATAAAGAAAAGAATCTTAATTAGATATGTGAAGATTTTTTTTCTAATTACACGCGTTAGTCAAGATATTTTTCAGTAGTATCATGGTAAAGACCAGTTTATGTGTATAATTTGGTTACATATAGAGCATGAATAATTTATTATTATTTTTACGGTCATGCATTTTTTGTAATATCTAACATGTTTTAAATGAAATGTTTATGTTTTTTGTTAATTATTTTTATCTTACAAAATCATTCCGGTAAATTACTGGTAAACCGATTTCAATTGTCATGCTTACCGAATGGTCAGCACTCCAAACAATTAGTAAATTTACAATCCCTAGTTATGTTCTGAATGGAAATCTGAAAAGAAGAAAATACTCAGTTGTTTTAAATCTCATTTAATCATTAGATAATGATAAATATTGCAGTAAAATTAAATAAAATTAGACACAAGTTTGGATGCAATGTAATTCAAGTATAAAGGGGTGGGATAAATTTCCAAACCAGGAAAAAATATTCTTGTTGAATACAGTAGAAATCAATATAATCTTTAAAAAATGCTCTCTGTGAACAAAGTAATGAGTTAACTTCAGCCTAAGTCGTATTAACGGAAGTAGTTTTATCATTAATAAATTATTGTAAACTACCTTCGATTATATTTTTTATGGAAATTACAACCGCAAATATTTTTTTGAACTAGCCGTGAACTCAATGAAGTCATTTTTAAAGTTAACATTAAATAGCATCCTCTTGGCATGTGACTGAGGTGGAGTGAAATGAAGCAAGTGAACAGATTTTTACGAAGCCATACAAGACAATTTCAGTGATTCAAAGAGAAAGGCTAGGAGGTGAATTTAAAGCAAAATTTTAACGGCTCAAAAAAGTAATACTTTTAGTTTTTTCCCCAATTTCTCATACTTTATTACAGTGTTAAATGGGCCCATGGTTCAAAAACGATTTATAACTTCTCTCAAGTTGGTTACCTTCGAGAGTAAAACTATCAAAGATATTCAATAAAAGCATTTATTTATGTTCTCAAAAACATTGTCCATTGTTAAAACTTGGTCGCCAAGATGTTTCATTGCATTTATCATTGAAATTTACGTTATGTTACAGCTGTTATTTCAAGCGGAATGCAGAGATTAATGATGCAGATTTGATAGGACGTCGTTGTTCTTATTTTGGAGAAAATTTCGATCAATTTAAGTTTTATATTGGAACAAAAATTTAATTTTCGGTTATTTTATATCTTTCTAATGCAACATTTCGCAATAATTTGTTTTAAGGTAATTATTCTTCGTCAAAATACATTTTTTAGGAAATTGAGCATTGTGTTTATATTTTTCTAAAATAACTTCAAAAGGTGACTTATTTAAAGTTTTCAGATAATGTCTGATCATTTTCCATTTTCTAAGTGCGAAATACTGGAATAGAAATTAAAAAATTCTTTTACAAATCAGTCTTTTTATGAACTTTGCGAATTCTCTAAAACTTGTGGTTAGAAAACTCCGTTATTTGAATACTGAATACACTCAAGCCTGTTTTGTGCGGTGGATAGGAACCACATAAACAAATCGTTCAAAACTTCACGAGTAGCTATAAAAGATAGAGTAAGAGTCGTTTAGAGTTGACGTTTTTGAGTTACCATGTAGTTGGTGAACAGTTTTTGCGACGACTGTTGTTTGTTTGGACGCTTGTATATGTCCCAGTAGCCAGATATACAAGATTGAAGCTTTTTTTTATTGATTATGTATTTTTTATTGATATCTTCGTCAACTGTGTTCCAATTTGATTGAAATTTTCATAATCGTACAAATAAAATACCGCCCAAAAATAGGTTTGAGTATATACGAGGGTAAGTTGAAAAATAAGTTTCCCCTGTCGACTGTGGTCAGAGTTGTGTATGAAAGTCAAAAAATAGAATGAGACATTAAAGATATGACATACCTTTATTTTTCCACATAGGTACCAAGTACATTGAGACATCTGTCATATCGCTCGATAAGCTTCAAAAAGCCCTCCAGGAAAAAATCAGGGCTTTGCATATGGAAGAAGCGTTGAACGGCATGTTTCACTTCAGTATTGCTTCCAAAGCGCCTTTCCCATGCGTTGTTCCTTGTGTGTCGAGGTCAGTTGTCGGGGCACCCATCGTGCTGACACTTTTCTGTATCGAAGAATGTCGTGGATGATGTTTTGAGCTCGCTCATGTGAGATTCCAAGTTCTTCCGCTACTTCATCGATGGTGATACGCCGGTTCGCTCTAATCATGTCATCCACCTTCCTGACATTTGCATCTGTAGTGGCCGTGCGCGTCCGTCCAGCTCTCGGTATGTCCTCCACTTGCTGACGTCCATCACTGAATGTGCGACACCATTTGCTTCGACATCACACCTGGCCCATAGACTTCCACGAGGCTTTTATGAATTTCTGTTCCTGATACTCCACGTGCCCATTCATGGCGGATAACCGCTCTCACTTCCTCCTTTGACCACGAATTCAAAACGCACCTTCTCTCCATACCTACCGGGGCTCAAATGAGAGGCTGGTCTCCGCTTTGCGCAGGCACTGCAACAGCGCCATCTGCTTGATTTGCAGCGACCTCTACCCAATGGTGTATCGGTGACTTGCGCGTTTTCCTGCTGTGTCGCCTTTCGCCCATAGCCGTTCAACGCTTCTTCCATATGCAAAGCCCTGAATTTTTCTTGGAGGACTTTTTGAAGCTTATCAAGCGATATGACAAATGTCTCAACGTACTCGTACGAGAATAATAAAATAAAGGTATGTCATATCTTTAATGTCTCATTCTATTTTTTGACTTTCATACACAACTCTGACTACAGTCGACAGGGGAAACTTATTTTTCAACTTACCCTCGTATTTCTGATTCTATAAAAACATCTTTCTGACCATACGCAGGGACACTAACAAAATTCATGCTGATTAAATTCACAAACGTATGAAATGCGTGGTATTTTCTGTGTTATAGACTAAAGCATTGAAATGTGTAATGTCGTTCACAGTCCGGAACGCGATTGCTTTACGCTATGGACGCTAACAGGATTTCCTTCTTCGTTGCTTGTTGTTGCAGATTTTCATTCATCCGCGTTAGATCTGGTTTTCACTATGCTTGAGCAACATTTAATTTTTAGTGCCTTTCAATCACTTGGTTAGTTTTCATCGTTAAATGTTTCTCTAAAGTCATCCTTAATAATAAATTCATTGAATGCATTTACGAAGTAAATGTCTTTAATATACCTTCATTTCTAGAGCTAAGTGTTTTAAATTTACTCTCAAATTTGAAGCAAAGAATATTTACAAACCCCTGTCTTACGGGATTTGCGGCTACATGATAAGTTGCAGCATCTTAAGGCAAGTTGTTTATTCTCTGTGGGTATTTTCACTAATGGAATAATTAACTATAGAGAATGCATTGGGTGAATATTTCAAAATTTCTTCCTTATTTTAATTAAACGGCTTCCGTTAGAATGACTAACTTTTGCACAAAATTGCCTGACAGCACGTCTGTCTTTTTCTTTCGGCAATTTTCTCTCTGTACTTTTAGGGAGCGTAAATTTTCAGTATTAATTTCCGTTGTAAGATGAATATCGATGTTTAATTTTTCTCCAGTCACTGATAATGCGGCTCTGTTTCTTTCGGATCTAAACAGGGAGGGCCAACTCCTGAACATGAGCAGCAACTTCTGAATAATGCGCTAATAGCATTCAAGAATACAAAGTTGTAGGATTTAGACTAATTAAAGTGCTTTTGCTTTGACTTATCAGTATACTTACATCATTGTTTTCCGGGAAGGTAGTTTCAGGCAGCCTGTCCTCCTTTAAAATTCGCAGGCCAGTTTAAAATGTATTTTAGCGCATGGACGTCAAGCATTTTGCTCAACTTATGTTTGAAAATAATCTATAATAATAAATACACGTTACTTCAAGGTAGTAATTACATTTGTTTTAATTTTAGCTCAATAAACACTTTTTGAACATAATGTTATGAATTTCATATTTAGTTACATATTTTTTAGTAAAATTATAATTAAAAATGTTTTATTTTCCCCTGCAGT
This sequence comes from Stegodyphus mimosarum, assembly GCA_000611955.2. Taxonomy (NCBI): domain Eukaryota; kingdom Metazoa; phylum Arthropoda; class Arachnida; order Araneae; family Eresidae; genus Stegodyphus; species Stegodyphus mimosarum. The sequence goes on from KK122564.1 coordinate 45,475, forward strand.
CCAGCGCGTGACAAATTTTAAGAAAAAGCTACGCCGGAAAAGTAAAATACAAGCACACGTGCATTTAACATTGAATAAAAGTTTATCTCTGTAATTAATAGGTAATTTAAATAAATGTAATTGACTACTATATTAGCGGTAACCGCACTTCTACTCTTTTTACTTTCCATAAATTGCTAGAACTGTCTCGCGCGGCCGATTTAAAAAACTATAAAAGCCGGAGAGAAACATCTCAGCTCAGTAGTTGTTCAAGTGAGCTGTTGTTGTTTACTTAGCTACTGTAATTTTTTCGAACGGATTGGCTATCTTTGCGCTTTGGATTACGGTCTATTTAATGTTTTAGTAATTTAAAGTATAACTACTGATCATATTGCGTGATATTGTGATATTGTACGAATATCTTTGAGGGAAAATCTAGCGCTTTTGTCATATTTCTTGTGATAAGAATAAAGTTTATTAACACTTTATCGGATTTGTGCATTCAGTCTGTTACCAACACCTTCGCACGCAACAATAATATAGTTTTGCAAACGGAACAAATTAGAGACCCAAATTACTAAGGTAGGAAACTGGAAATTCTCTTCTGATTTTATATGCAGTATAATGTTTATGGTCTTAGATTTTGGAGCTTGAAATGTTAAGCAACTTTAGTTAACTAAAACTGTTTGGGTATTCTAGAGAACCAAAAGTAACAAAAGCTAATTTTTAACAATGCTGCTGTTAACAATTCTTAAACGTAGTTAGCAGAATGTTGCTTCCTTTTTAATGATTATTATAGAAAAATGCGCATTCACATGAGCTTCCCTGATTTCAGCTTCTCAGATAAAAAATGCAACTCACTGGAATATTTTCTCCTAACATCAGTTCAATAAATTCTGTCCAAGGCGACTGACAATCCCGTCCAATTAATTATAATAGAGATGATTGCCACTTACCTGTGGAGTACAAAATGTTGATAATAATAAATCTGAAAGCTTTCAGATTTTATGTGACGCTCAAAGAGGCGTTTATTTCATTTACATGCACATACACGTTTCGACAGCATTTGGGCTAATATTCCTTTGTGTTAAAAGTATTTAAAAATTACCTATCTTTAGAATTTCCGACAGACAGACAGTCCGATAGTCAAAAATTCATTAAAGTTTTACAAAATTTGAAATATACAATCAAATATTTAAAAACAACATATCTTTAGAATTTCCGATAGAGAGTCTGGCGCGCTGAAGATAAAAATGTTTTTTTCTGGTACAGTGTTGCCATTGCTCGCTTTGAAATCATTGAATTTGTTAATCAAAAATTCGTTAAAGTTTTATAAAATATGAAATAGATATTAAAACAAATTTGAAATTCAAAATTCGGCCGTCCAAGTGCCCATATTCGAGTGGAAGACTACGTTATTCAAAATTTGATGTCTTTAGGTGCCGTTGTTTTTCTTCAATGCAAAAACATGTGCACACATCTTCAATATTTATTTTCTTTAAATGTAATATAAGGCGATAACATTTGGTGGCAACAATTTCAAAAGTGATTCAGATTTTTACTGTGGTTCAACTCAAAATCTTGTTTTAAGACTAGTAGCCCTTCTAGGCTAACGCTTCTTCGGACTAATAATAATAGTGATAATTTTTTTTTAGTCTTGTAGCCGATCACAGGAAAGGAGCTCACAAACACTAATAGTTTATAATGTTCAAATGCTGTTTGGGTTTCAGCTTAGGTAGCGATATTCTGGTGTATATGATTTTGTCATAAACCTACAAAATGGTCTACATTTTAATTTGCTCTCATAATAGTTTACATTACTAACATAGTCTCCTAGAATAGAGCTTTCAAGGAATATTAAACTTATGACGGCATACTTATTATGCAAACAAAGCAATTATTATAGATCACTCAAACTCTTGTTTTTCTATTAGCTTATTTAACGTCTTTGTAGTTAGGTACTAAAACAAACTGCGTGCAATTTGTCCGACACAAATTAGTACCAATTCTTTAATAAAACCCGGAGTATTTTAACCCAAGGTACGATGACGGCATTCCATTAAATACTGCTTCCAAAATACGCTGCCCTTCGAGCTCTTCAAATTGAGCGTCGCCAGATGAACAAACAACGAGCTTCAGAACTGATGACTCTTTTAAATGAACTCTTTAGACTCTTCAATGACTCTCCAGATTCATTCGGTGACAGTAAGTATGACAGAACATAAGGCGGAATAAAGAAAAGGAGGTAAGACAAGCCAGCAGACGTCGAAAGGAGCATGAAACCGTTGCCAGAACACCCTTGCTTGATTAATGATCCTAAGAGACACGGCGTCGCGGAAATATATAAAGCACTAAGTGGTGCGGGATTTCTATTTTAGATTCGGTTTTCAACAGCTGTTCATTTGGCTCTGAATAATTGCCATGCCGCAAATGCTTTCAAGCATTCAAATATTCTTAATTGTGTGGGTGGTGAAAATTAGAAGGCCAAAAAAATTTCGTTATAGAAATCATTTTCTGGGTCAGGAAAATAGGTAGGCCCATTCATCGTTTCAAAACATTTTCCTTTTACGCATTACCCTAACTTAATTCTGGTTTCCGGCTTGCTAATGAATAAATTTGTTTTTATTGTAATGTAACTCAATACATCTACTCTTTACAGCATGATTTGATTTCAGGAAATATAAAAAGATACATTTAAAAAACATTAAGTATTTCGCTTCAATGAAAGAAATCACTGTAACAATCAGTATATGATACAATTTCAATGTAAAATTATTATTAAGTCCAGCGCATATATGTATATACTTTTGTGCTCACTAAGATATAGAATGCATACAAAAATATAATATTTACTCTAAATCTGACATGGGATATTGCTCGGAGAACAGCCTTGGTTGCGCCAACTTGGCTTCTTTAAGGGTATGGGCGACATTTCATCATGCCAACGGAAGTAAATACTACAGAATAAATACTACAATAATAAGTACTACAGTAATAAATACTAATTACTATACTACAATAATAAATATTTATAATAATTACTGCAAATAATCCCTTAGCAAGGGAAAAGTATTACGGCTGTCTCCTTAGACGAAGTACGTCATAGAATGACAACCATTGCCTGCCATACCACAATAAGCTGTTTCTCCCTTTTTGGCGTCAAGGCTGTTTGTTCTCCGAACAACCTTGACGCCATGTTCCCTGACATGTTCACGTTTGTGGGATGTCGATTTCGCGTTTTGGGATGAAATGTTTTCAGTCTGGTTGCCGAGGAAAATCTAAAAATTATTCTGTTAAAAAAACAATAATTTAAATACATACTACGACCGTTAAAATTATTTTTAAGTTAAAGCTAAATGTTTAATTTGGTATGTTTTTAAAATGTTTAATTTAAATGAATAATAAAAATCATTCTAATGCACAAACTAAAGAATGTCAATAAAATGACAATTTTAGGAAATACAGCATAACTCCACGTATAAATTAAGGCAAATATAAAGCAAAATAAATAAATAAAAGCTAATAAAATATAATTCCACGTACTTATATGGAACTTTAGTCCATCCAGATATTCTAAAAATCCGAATAATTGGTTTATATATTTTCTGTAGGTAGAATACGTATTTAGGATATGAAGAAATTTTGTGTTTCTGTTATCATAGTTATTTAAAAAAAAGGCTGTATTTTTGGAATAAAGAAAATACTAACTAAGGGAAACCATATTTGTAAGAAAATTCACAACATAAATTAAGCGCAGTTATCCGGTACACTTAAGACAGTTCTTTGCGTGGAGAAAGAATTTGAGTAATGTCATCAAGCTGTTTTAGTCTCTTTTTAGAACAGAAGCAGTTATTATAATCTATCAATAATTCTCAGAATAAGAAAGAAAAATAGTTATTTGTTCAATTCGGAAGTGCTTTTCCTTATAATATCTATATGCTGCGTGTTTCTTAAATATTACAAGTCTATCAACGTATTGCGAAGCTTAAAACAATTGATATGCTATTAATGTTGTAGCTTTTTGCTTTATGCATTATGTAGACTGTACTGCGTTTTACGCAGTATCGACATGTGAAGTATTTGGTTTAGGAAAAGGAACAAGCGATCTGGGTGTCTGTATTTCCAGGATCTTAAGATAATCGCGTAAGTAAAGCTCTAAAGTATTTTCCGTGATGCCTTTCCACGTTCCTTTGTATTGTGACTGTGTAGCATGTCCGGCTCATTGGAAAGTCCGCAGTTGAATCCTGGCGAGGGGCATTGCTCATTTTTTTACATTTCCTGCTTCGATAAGCCTAATAGTCTGTACGAGTTGTAGCCGAACGAAAAGGTGGTTGGCGATAATTCGTAACCGGCAGGATTTGGTGACTGGATCTTCCTCCGCAATCGCCCTATTTAAGAGGGGAAGTATGCAAAGTAATCTCTCCCTTCTTAAACCGTACCTTCGTGGTGTAATTGGAAAGAACGATTGGTTAGCATCGGAAGGTTCGGAGTTCAAATCCTGATAAGGGCATTCCTCTTTTTTGACATTTCTCGTTTCGATATACCTAATACACTTTAGAAAGCAAAGTTGCTCCGGCTTATGATGTTTGGCTGAAAAAATTTTAGCTGAGGTCTTTAATGAATATAGCTTTGTACCAAAACGTACACCAACTTTATTTTCATTCTAGTGAAAAAAATTAAGAAAATGTTAACTTATCAGCGGAACGAAAAGACAAGACCGATGAAATAGTAATCAAAAGATCGCCTAGAAGGACGTATGCTAGATCATGATGTTCGTAATATAATGTGCAGCTGGAGTGTGGAAAAGTCAGATTATTTAAGAATGGCAAAGCAAGCACGGGCTATCTGCCTAAGAGTAGGGATGGCTTCGCGGAGACCTCTTTATAGGAAACTAGCCAGTATTTATGTTTTACACGCGGAAAACCACGAAAGCCAAACATGTAGCCAGCCAGGTCGAAATCCTAGTATTTAGCGGTATTAATCACTCGGCCACTCATGGGGAGATAGAAGAAGGAAATAAAGCATAAGGGGAGACGTAAGACCAGCATTTCAGTGAAAGTAACTACACAGTGCACATCGGTTCGAAAAGCGCCGAATTTCTGCAGCTGCATCGTATATCCAGCAGATAATACACAGACAACATCCGAACAATTTTACTTTCATATCGGCTGTCAGCAAGGAAATTTTTGGAATTTCCCTCGTGTGTAACATGAATGCGAGCCAGTTATCCCTTAAAAAGTCCTCTCCGAAGACATACCTTCCTGTAGACAGGTATCACTTTTCTGCTTTGCCATTAATTTTAATAAACGGTGCCAGATTTGCTTGATATCTAATCATTAGGAAATAGGAAAATGTTCGAAGTTTAACTAGGATGGTCGATGAGTTCGACATATAACATCATGTTACGAGCATTGGTGGTATTTCGAACTACAGGAGGAAATGCAGTAAAGTTTGAAAATGGTCGTCCAGATTCATCATGGTGATAGAGAACCGGTCTTTTGTTACATGCATATAGCACACTTCTAAATTGTCATTATCACATTTCATCGTGGCTAAAAGATTGTAATGCAGGAGATTGGTTTGCTCGGCGTATTTGGTATTTGCCATTGTCTTTTCTGTGGTAACGGGGACACAATCATTAGGGAACTCAATAATCGAATAGGATGCTCTTTATGTATAAGAGGTAATTTAATCTCTTTACCGAGTTTAAGCATTTATTGAAAGCAAGGAGTATGCAATCCAGCATCATCGAACAAGCGGAGTTTCATGTTAGCAGCCGTACAGAACTTTATGTTTTTCAAGGAAACTCAATAGCTAGCGAATGTTATTGTACTGAAGTTCTTCTTTCTTACATGTATCTTTGCCATGGTGCGGAGAGTCTTTATGGACACTACATTATATACAGGGAATGTCACAGAGCTGCTGGAGCCTGGAAACAATCGCCGAATTGTGGCCGAATCTAATTGTAGTCTAACATGTGAGATCTTCTCCACAGGCATCACCAACTTCCAGCAATGATTCCGCTGCTGAGTTCTGTGATACAACAGGAATTGGTCATGATGCCTAAAGAGCATGTTGATGGCCTCGTAGGTAGCATAAACGCATCCTGCATCGCAGTTAAACGTGATCATATCTTTATTAAGGAATGCATTTTTATTGCTTACTGCCTGTCACATGGAGGCTCCTGCTTGCTGTTCTGCTACGCACTTTTGAATAAAGTTTCGTAAAATCCTTTAGATTCCTTTCCTATTCAGTGTTGTTCGAATCTTACGTCTCGAAGATGTTTAAATATGTAAGATACTGATTTGAACTGCGGGTTATTCATCATTAAGTTTGAAAAACTTGTATATTCATTAGTTTTTTCTCACCTGCAAAAATTTCAATGCGTCATTCAATAAATAAATTTCGGTAAAGAATTTTCTTTTACTAACTTCGAGATTTTTTTAAAGAACATTTTGTGATACTGTTGTTTGTGATACTGTGTGTTTAGCATAACTTTTCGAAGCACTCTATATACTTCCAAAAACGCTTGCCTATTCTGTATCCTTTTAAAAGTTCGGTAGGTAGTTGCATCCCATTCATTTTCGACTTCGGTATATTTTCAGTTTGTAACTGAATTATCAAATATACCGTAGAATATCCCTAAAAGCTTTGCAAGAAAAATTTTCTTTGATATGAGTGTAAAATTTCTGAGCATATGCTTCATCCCGTTTGCTTCAATTTTTACAATACTATACTCATGTTAAATCTAGAGTGGAAGAGTTAATATTTTGCAAAAGTTTGCTTTATTAATCTGTAATTTTATTTCTCATTTAGTGACTCACAGAATGATTCAAAGAGAATTAATGAATTCTTCAGTTAGAGAGCTAACCATTGAAAGACACAAATGGAATCTGAGCATAAATATTTGATTTCTCATCTAAATATTTAATTATTATTATCTATTTAATCATTAACTGGGATGACTGACATCGATGTTTAATTTACATTTGTATGTTTTATTTGAATGATTAAAACCAATATCTCTCAAAGTCAGAATGATTTTATGATGTGTCAGCGTCGTATCATGAAAACAAACAATAAAATCTGCTGTGTACTTTAGAAGTGAGATCTATTTAAAATCGTAATTCAAAATTTATCTTACAATAAGTTCCGATGAAAATACATAACAAATCATAGATTTGGTTTATAATACAAATTTGTTGCTCTAGTTTGTATTCAGCGTTAATTCAGACCATTTCTGCTATTGAGTGAGAAGTGTTTTATGAAAGTGGGTAGTCTCATTTAAATCCTATGAACAGCATATAGTTTTAGTTCCTTTGGAAGATTTTATTCGATTCATGAATATTTGATATCTTAAATTCTGAAATATTTAATATCTATTCTTAAATATTTGATTAGCCACTCAATACATTTTAAATGGAGATGCAAGAATACCTAATTTGTCAAGGGAACATTTTTATTTTTAGACATTGGTGTTTACATATGGCAGCAGATACTACAATCAAGAAAACTTAAGGCCTTAATCATATAATTCGAATGCTATTTTAAGTTGAATATAGCAAATTTAAAATTGCCAGAACACTGCAGATGCTTTCTTTTGTTGTACTACGGAGTAATACTTAATGTACACTGCACCAAAAAAAGAAAAAGGACAGTTTTATATCTCTCGTTCTGTTCGGTCGGTTGACGAAATTCAACTTGCGTTTTTCATGTCTGGAAAGCGCGACTTAGGATATGTATTAGATTTATATATAGCATTGTTCCAATACAGGTATTTTGACACAAAATCGGGACTTTTTTTTTAAATGGCATGCCAATTTTTTTTCCATATTTCGATTCTACGACTCAAATTATACCAAACTGCCAAGTTTGGTAAAATCTCGCACGAGTAGCTTTTAAAAAATTAGCTCTCAGAATCTTAGCTCCTCAATGTTAATTCAATTTGGTATATATTTATAAATATATTCCTTTTTTTATTAAACTTATTTGATTCTTCCTTTCACATTTCGAAATTTAGGTTCATTCCAAATAAAAATCGACCATTTTTATGATATGTTTTGAAAATTTATATTTTCAAATAATTTTTATAAATTTTTCGAAAAATGTTTTTAATTATAACCTATAAAATATTTGACATCATCTTAAAGTACATGTATTATATCTAAGCATACCTGCAAAAAATTAGAGTTTTTTTATTCAAAATTATCCTAAGATATACGTGAATTTATATTTTGGCGCGTTCTGAAATTTGGCGTGTTTATTATAGGCGATAATAACGAAAATGCGGTTTACGCAATTTGTTAAACTTATTTGAAAGTATGAACGATGATTTTTTTTCTGCTCGTGGACAATGAAAAAAAGGAAAGGGAGATAGGTTGCTATAAATTAAAAAGTTCACCGAGTAAATAATTATTGGCTCAAACTGAAAAAAGTGCGGCAAGATAAATTTTTTAATTTCTCCATAAATTTCTCACCAAAAATTACAAAATTTAATAGCTAGGCATAATTTGAGTCGTAGACTCGAAATATTGGAAAAATGGTATATTATTTCAGAAAACATCCGATTTTGAGTCAAAATGCCTATGTTAGAGCAATGCTATATATATATATGGAATATATATCCTAAGTCGCGCTTCGAGACATGGAAAACGCAGTTTGAATTTCGATAATCGGCCTAGTGGAACGGCCTACACAACGCCTAACGCAAGTTGTTGCTTCACTTTTATGATGATCTGCCATTTTACAGCATAATATAATGTCTATGATATTACAGCTAAAATCAACGCCTAACACGGGCTGTTGCTTATATTATGATGATCTTCACTATTATGATGATCTTCACTATTGTGATCTTCACTATTAGATGATCTTCACTATTATGATGATCTTCATTATTATGATGATCTATAAGATTACAGTTTAATATAATGTCTATGATATTACAGTATATTTTGTATATTTAGTATACGTAGTACTACTATTTCCATTCTGTATAACAATTTTGTTATATACTCGTACTTGAAAGGTAAAACGATTGTAATATATGCCTTAAAATGTAATTGTACGCTTTGAAGTGAATAGTAGGCTATAAAGGATTCGAACATATGCCTTATAAATGAATGTTAACATTATTATATTTACATTTAAATTTTTGTTTAGATGTATATCATTGTGTACAATTGTGCGCCTCCACCTTATTTAATAGAATACTCTGATTAATTGTAATGCAAACCACAATGATGTTTCTACATTCAAAACATGTTCTGTCTTCAAGAGCCTTGTATACTCATGTCATTTCACTAATGGTTTCATTCTTAACTTCAACATGCATTTTATGTAACCCAGAAGTATATTGGGAATTGAAATGTGCATTTTTATTGCGTACTGTAATGTGCATTTATATTACATAGCACATACCCTGTCTCCCCTTTATGTATTGCATTACTCTGTTTATTAGTAGTACAGCACCTTAATAGAGTTACTCGCTGAAAAATTGTACCTTCTTCAAGAGCCTTGTTTGCTCATATTATTATTATTATTTATTAATAACATTGTGGGTTTTACTTATTTAATTCAATGTTCAATTCTTGAACCCCACAAACACTAACAAGCGAATAATCGCTTTTGTGTTTGAACAAATACGTAAGACTTAAGAAGGGTTAACTACCCTTTATTTCTCTGAATAAATACAATCAGTTCCTAACTCGGAACGTACAGCAAAGCCTTCACTTGGACTTGAACTTAAATAATTATGAAATTAAAATAAACTAAGCTTAACTAAAGCTGACTGAAGATATAGCCGAAGCTATCAAGATCCTAAGTAGTTGGCCCTTAAATCGGCGATGGCAAACAAAGACCTAAAGTATGGCCGAGCGTAGCAAAGCTAAAAGAGACGTAGCCAAAAGGCAAACGCGCGAGAAACTCGGATTCTCTCTCGAAGTCGATGAAACATCGACTTAAATAATACTCTTACTCATTTTCATTCACTGCGTTTCTGAAATTACATTCTGGTAGGAAATTGTAAGCTGAAACTAGAATAGATAGAAAAGATGCATAAACTTAAAATAACTGTTAATAAAGTAAGCGAAAACTTTACATTTTCCCCCACCGGAATTTAACTCCTCGAAGAATAAGGTTTCAAAACGACCTTGTTTAAGGGTGTAAATTCTGCAAAATTCTTTTTCGTCAAAGTTTTAAACTTGTAGCAATTGTGCTTTCTTGAATTCATCATTAAAACGTTTCCTGTTTAGGTCCAACTTTACAACACTTTCTAAAGCTATACTAAAACTAAGGAAAATATATTTCACAAATTTTTACAATTTGACTGGGGACAAACATCTTCATCTTTCTGTAACAGTTTATTGAGTCTTGGTCCTTCTACTTATTTGTAAGGACACAATGTTAGTGGATTTTTTTCACAAGCCATTTTATTTTTCTTACCACTATTCTTTTATTGAAATTATTTTGGCCCTCAAACACTTTCATTCACGCAAAATTTAAATCTCCTCCCCCCCCCCCCCACGCTCTCTAGAAATTGTTCTGAGTGAATTGAGCTTGTTAGTGTTATGTATCGGCGCATTACTTTACCGCTTATACAACAACTACTATTTGTTAAAAGCTTGACACTCAAGACCTTAGAAGACTCCTTAAACACAAAACTAGTTCTAATGTAATAAAATTGAACTTAAATTCTTAAGTGAAGCCTGGAACTTTAAACACATTCAGTCTATACTTTATATTAATTCATCTATTATACAAAGTATTTTACAGTCATGCTTGACCAACACTTACATTTGTACAAGTTTAATTTTATAGTAGTTTTAAAGCTGACATTAGCATTTCTACTTTCAATACAACATTTTAAAAATGCAATCTTTTAAAATTCATTTTACATCACTCGTTATAGTTGCTGTACAAAATCTACAAACTTTTGCTGCAATCTTTCTTTAAGTTAACACATTTTAGATTGAAGTCTTTCGACTAAAAATATTCACAGATTAGTTTCTCGCAACTTGAGAATTCTTAAAAAAGGTATTTACAAAATAAATTCTCGCAAACTTGCGAATTCAAATGTTTGCTTTAAAGAAGTTTTAGCAATTTTAAACAAAGTGACATAAATCGAACTTTCAATGTAAAATAGGAAAGAAGGAAAATTTTCACTTATCTTTTTTTCTTTCTAAACTCTTCTATTCTCATGAAGCAAAACTGTTCGAAAGTCGGATATTTCAAAACTTGCAATCTTCGTTTTTGGTTTGGCTGGCTTGTCATCTCCGCTGGGACGCTTTTCCGCTTTTTTCCTTGCTCGATGAGTCGCGCCGACTTTTGGATGGGTTGAGGATTCTTGAAATCTGGTCAGCGGCAAGTAGTAGTAGTAGTATCATATAATGTCTTGTACGTATTTATTCCTATCCTGTCCAGGTACAAAACTGTAAGCTGAGTAATACTTCAGGTTTCATAAGATATGTTCTTCATCAATTTACTAGGAGCCGTTTCGTATTTATGATATCAAAATTCTCGAATCCTTTAAAATGGAAACTCTGAGCACCGTTTCCTTCGGAACTTCTAAATGATTTAAAAATGGAAACTCAGTGCACCATTTTCTTCAAACTTCATTCCATATTTTTTAGAAAATTCAGTAGCATGCAAAACGGCTGTACAGCAACGTGAAGCAAAGATTACGTCAGTGACAAAACCATAACTAAGATGGTCTGACGTTGAATGCCATAAACCCGCTATGTATTTGTCGTTGCTGCTACGTATACTGATAAAACCCGGTTTCTAGATTATACGTTGTAGCTCTGAATAAACTCCATTTATTTATTACCCTTCCATTTGTTATGTGTTGTTTTTTAAGCTATATTATGCACATACCGGCTATGAAACGTAGTGTAAAACGTTAACATAGTATAAAGTGCCTACGTAATGTTCGATCGAGATGGGTGCCCAAACTTGCTTGGGAATTATGTTATCTTACCACGATATAGTACATATTTCAATAGTCTGTAACTTGCTCTATCACTGTTCTTTTTCACCTGCAGTTGTTTTTATCCACTGAAATCATGTTACTATCGATCTAATTTATATCATCATTATTACCACAATGCCTATGTGATTCTTTTGATCCCCAGATTTTCTTATCTCCTCCCTCTAATTAATTTCCTCATCTTTTAGTTGCAGTTATTTTCGAAAACCTTTAAAAAACATCGCGCAAAAAAAATGAGTATTCATTACAGGTAAGCAGAAAGTATCGATGAAGAATTATTTTCATCTTAATCGCTGTATGGAACTCTTTTCATCTTTGAGCTTAAGAAGAGAAGCTGAAACAATAACAATTATGAAATTAATAACCATAAAATAAAAATAAATGAAACAATAAAACCATCAGTTAGAAATCGTAACCTATACTCTTTTTTAAGCGACGTTAATCTGGTGGCTTGAAAGAAAATTAAAACGAAAAAGTAAGAGGAATATTGAAGATCTTTTCTGTGCATTCTAACGATGCGACTTAACTGCAACTGTAACCTGAGATAAGAAGGCAGCGAAATATTCGGTGAACTGATAATTTTCTCCACTTAACTTGGAAAATGAAAACAAAAAAGTTATTTCTCTGTAGCTTCAGAAGTAGAAAAACAATATCATAATTATCTTCTTCGATAAACTTAATTAAAAGTGTTTTGACCTTTTTTTTCGATCTGGATATAATACATTCCATTTAATGCGATAAATGCCATTACATGTATGTTAATTAAAATGGAATGTTGTAATTTTTTTTCCAATTTTTTTGCCAAAGCCCAAAAAAAGACATTGTTTATTTGATATGCAGCAATATTGCTGCGCTTATATCCCTACTTAAGCGCGCTTTCATAAATTTTATTCACGCTCAAGTGCCTTCCGAAATATTAATTAAAACTAAAAGCACAATAAATTAAAGTGTCATATTCCTTCAGATGAAAGCATTTGCTCTTTCTCAGAGCAATGATTATTTTCTTTCACGTTGGATTTTTAACGATAGAATCAGCACTCAACTTTCTTGAGTTGGATTAGTTAATTGATATGAAAACAAGAAAAAAAAGGAGTTTTCCCTTTTTCGTCAGCTCATTGTACTGTGTACAATTTACTCTTACTGTATAGATAGATAATTTGATTTACAATTTGGAAATCAGTCAGCTTAGTGAAACGAAAAAAATTAATGCAAAATTGCGTGTACTTTTTATAGGGATCTATTTCGCATTTTTAAAAATGAATTTTATTTAAATGTATGCTGAATTATTTTGCGTAATTAATTCAGACGTTCTTCGTACTTCTAAAAGGAATATTTCGCAAAAGAAGTCAGAAATTAGAGAAAGTGAATGTAATTCTTTTATATAAATAGGGCATAAATTATTAACCTTTACATTTATTTAAAAGCGTATGGAATTCGGATATTTATTTGTATTAATAAGTCAGAATTTATTAATTTTGATCCCAGCCTATTATTTTCCGGCCCACGAGATTCAAGGAATTATATTGCATAGATAAGCCGACAAATCAAAATATGTTGCAGAAAAGTGAGGATTAAGAATTTCTTTTTAGCAAAGAAGTGTTCTTTGATTTTAGAATATTTCTTATCGGTTGCGTCTAAAAAGTTCGTAGAGTATTTCATATATAATAAAATCCTCAAAATTCTTACAATTAAATTTTTTAGTGTAAAAATATTAAGAGGACAAGTCATTTTGCGCCGAAGTCAATATCTTAAAACGTAACAGATAAACAGGAAGTAAACGATAAATGTTCTGTTTCTCTGACAAGTGTTATTCCATAATTAAAACTGGAATTAATCTAAACTCCGGTGTAAAGAATGTTATAGAAAACACTGTAAAAAGTCCCTTATAAATCAAACGCTACAGAATAAAGTAATTTTCATAAAATTAATCAAACGAATAACGTCATAATCATTAAAGAAGACAACAAAATTTAGCCTCGCAATCATATTAAAAAATGTACATTTGGAAGCTTTAAATAGTTTTTGCTACGTCATTAGAAATGCATTAGCATCAAATCCTGAAGTAAAGAAAATATAGTAAAATATCAGATTATAAACAAGAAAAAAGTGTTGTTTTCTTTCAAGTCCTTTTCTTAGTATAAAGATTAAAATCAGTAATTTCAGCGTTTGAAGAAAGTTATAACTAGCTTCTGTTGTTTTTCTGAAGTTTTTATCCCACATACGAATAAAATTGCCCCTTAATATTTTACGGAGGGGCTAGGATTTTCAGTTTTCATTTGCTTTCTGCTAAGACATTAAAATATGGTAACGTTAAATTCACCTAATTTATGAAGTTAATTGTAAAAAATAACTACACTCGTGTGCAAAACTAATAGAATTTACAAAAACTTATGTCTGTTTTTACGAAAGGTATTAAAGTAAATGTACTTATTATGCCGTCGAAGGATTATGCAAATATTCAGAGTCGAATACGTAAGCGTACATATGCATACCTTCGGAGCTGTGATTCTGGAGGATATATAAGCGCACGAGGGGTTTCTGCGATTTGTGTGCTCTCACTTCTTCGCGATATTTTCCGTGTTTCTTGTTAGAATTAGATAAATTTTGCAAAATATCAGGTAAAATTAGTAGCCACGAACGTATGAATGGCGGAATGAGATGGAGGATCGATAAACTGGAAGCAGGTCAATCACAAACACAGGTGGCTACAGAGCTCAGTGTATCGCTGAGTGTCGTCTGCAATTTGCGGAAACAGTTTCAGGACACTGGATCCATATCGAGAAGATCTGGACAAAGATCGACCAAGATCCTCAACGACGAATGAGGAATATTATATGCTACTTTCAGCGCGGGGACACCTGATTTCTACAGATTTACAGCTCTCACGTGAGCCACTGGAACCCTTTCACTGTGTACGGTTGCTCGAAGATTACATGAGATTGAATTGTGCCCCCAAATCCCGCTCACTGCAGCACATAAGAAATCGCATTTAGCATGGTGTAGAAACTATGTGCCTTGGCCCAGACTTCAGTGGAGCACCATACAGACGAATCGAGATTCAGCCTGGACCATGATTCTGTGCATACCTGTATCTGGGGAGAGCCTGGAGCAGGATACCATCCCTCCCTTATCAGGGAAAATGATCATTACGGTGGTGAAGGTGTAATGGCTTGGGCAGTCATTATGTTGGATGGCTGCACAGCCTGCATTGTGCTTGACAAAGGCTCCCTGACGTGTTCCATGAGCTACAGAGAAAAGCTCTTAGAGCCCTGTGGTCGACTCTGCAGGGATGCGGTTGTTCCTTAGTTCCTGTTAAAAGACGACAACGTTCATACGCATAGGGCGCAGCTGGTAAACGATTACGCGGAAAGTAATAATATTCGCTGTATGATCCCCAAAACCCCAGTCCCACTTTAAAAGAGGGAGTATATAAGGTATTTCTCTCGCCTTCTTCGCATGCCTTTGTGGTGTAGTGGTCAGCACGCTCGACCCGCAACCGAGAGGTCCGTGGTTCAATTCCCGGAGAAGGCGTTGCTTATTTTTCATCCCTTCTGCTTCCGAAATAACCTAATGACTCTACAATGTAACATGAAAGTATTTTTATTTGACATTTTATTTAACATGAAAGTATGATAGTATTTTTATTCAGCCTCATACTAGATTTTTGCAATAAGGTTAGGTTATTCATTTATGGCAAAGCACACGAGGGCTATCTGCCTAAGGGGAGGGATACCTTCGTGGAGGACTTTCTAAGGGAAACTGGCTCGTATACACGTTACACATTGGGAAAACCACGAAAACGCCCATGCAGCCAGCCCGTTCGCGGGATTCGAACCTCGGACCGAACTACCAGTGTTCAGCGTCTTTACCGCTCGGCCGCTGGTGGGCACATGTTTTTTTATTTTGCATTAAAGTTAGTTACACGTTTATTGTGAAACTATTAGTAAAAGTTCAATTTAAAATACTTTCGCCTCCATAGTTTCAAAGTTTTAAGTATCATTTCGTTAATTTAAAATTTGCATTATTTCAATTAATAGACTCACAAAATAAGGATCTTAAATTTTCCATCGCAATATAAAAGGCAGCTAAATAAAATGCACCCAAAACTAAAATTCAGGGCTATATTACAGATCCGCTGAGGAAATATATATAGGTTTGAGCTCCTTCAGAAAAAACGATTTTGATACGTTATTCTTATAAAATTTTAATAAACATTCTCATGAATTATTCTTATAATTTATTTACTAAACATTTTTTTAAATTATTCCTATAATATTAAAGACACTTTCAAAGGAATAAAAACATGTTCTTAAGTATATAATTAAGGACAAATATCTGAGCATGCTATATGATAATATCATAAATATAAAAATATTGATATAATCACGTCGTGTAAGGGTTGCAGTGATAATATATAATGACAGCCTGAGGTTATATCTCAAGACAACTCTATGACAGCCTGAGGTTATATCTCAAGACAACTCTATGACAGCCTGAGGTATAATAAGACTTTGCATATTTTTACTGAGGTATAATAAGACTTTTTTTTTTTTTTGTATCCTTTATGTTAGTATAAGCCACCTAGCATTTTGAAGGGACTGCTGTTTGGTTGTATCTTAACGTTTTAGGAATTTTTATTTAACTGTCTAGGTGTTACTAAAGCATCCGTTGTCTTTATCGTTATCTATGTCGTCACATATGACAGATTCAATATCATAATTTTAAAATGTAGCTTCGTAAACTCTTCTAAGAGCAAAACGCTTCTGATTTTTATTGTACTAGAACTGCATTAATGTCATGCAAGCTTAATAAAACTGCTGAAGGATACTCTTTTGAAATAAGCGAATATTTGAAAATATTAAGAGCATTCCTTCGCACTAAAATTTAGTTAAACGTCTTACGGCAGTCCTAAGGCTTCACCTCCACAGAAGTCCGAAACATTAAGAGCTTTGGATAATCTTAGGAAGATTCGCTGTAGACTAGCACCTCTTCTTAAGACAGTCACCTCTGAAAGTGACGAATATCTGAGAGCACTATTAAATAGCAATACTAGGCATCTTTGATGTCATAATCTCTAAGGAGACCACCTCTGCCTAAAGTAATTTGTCTGGGATACAGTAGTCTTAGTGAGTTTTACATAATTCTTATATTTGTACTGCAGTGATATACTGTAATTATACACGTTAGCACTGCGCATTTTATAGATAAAGACAAGGCTTACAAACCGGTGTTTTTTACCAACAGTAAATAGCATTTATAAGAATTCGGCTTTCAGAGGATTCTTAATTTAAAGACATAGTAAGCTTAGTATTTCAGAGAAGTCGGATATGTGTACTGAAAATCAGGAAACCTTAAACCTTCCTAAATTCCTTAAATAATGGCACTGCTAAAGAACATCGGAAGCTGTGAATCTTTGAAGAGATAATTAATGGAGAGAACACAAATTATGGATAGGCCATCTTGTTAAAGAAAATCATACTGCTTTAGGTACGTAGTAATTATTCAAAATATAGGACAGCCAACAACAGCATTGCATCTGATATTGCATCGTAATCTCTGTACTGTAATATAAATTTCATCCAGTACTTAAACATGCAGCAAAGAAACTGGACTACAAAAGACTGGAAAAAAGATGCATCAGTCGAACAATTCTATTTTCTTAGAATATTTCTCTGAATAACTGTATTCGTCTTTGGTATCAGTTTTATGAAGCGATATTCTATTCTGTTCTGTATTTTTAAATTTCGGAATATAAAAGCACTGGTAAAGAATGGAACGTATTTAACTAGCATAAGCTGGATCCGCTTATAAATATTTATGAATGTCGATTTTATTGTTGTTTATTGAATATATGTCCCTTCATTGTGGTTAATTATTTATTTACAACGATGTCTAGTATGATACGACTTTTAACCTACTTTGTTTCCAAGATAAAGTAATTGCTGTATTTGCTTGTTTTCAAGATAAAGTAATTGCTATATTTACTTTTGAAATTGACAGATCTTTTTCTATCGTTTTAAAATTTTTGAATACATAATGGTCAACAATTTGTTCAACAAATCACCAAAAATAGCATGAATACTCAGTATGTAGCAAAGATTTACTGTCATTCCTTTCTGATCTGTTATAAAAAATGCTTTACTTAGTAATTTTAAAATGTAGTACATTTGCAATATTATCTTCGTTGTAATTTGTAAGTTTAATACATTTGCTATATTATTAGTATATGTTTTCTCGCTAGTGAAAAACTTATTATATTTGTAAAATTAATAAATTTATCTGTAGTTAAATTTAAATTAGAAGCTGGTAAATTAAATCGAGACCGCATTAAGTGATTATTTCAGAAAATTCTGTTAGCGAAATTGTTTTTTTAGTTTATAATAGGTTAAACAAAATGGTATAGAGTGAAAATGGTATAATCAAGAGTATGTTATGCAAATGCACATTTTCATTAAACACGGTATGCCAATACAAAACAGAGAAACTGAAGCACATCTTAGTGCATTAAAGGAAATAGGACATAAGAGTTTGATGAGATCAATCCTTATGAGAAAAAGTTTTGCAATTATTAGCTCCACGTCTAATTTTATATCTTCATTTATGTAAATTAAGTAAGTATCATATATTTGATGGCTGATGCAATGTAGTTAAGACATGATTTATCAGATTCTCAAACTGACTGTGATTTAACAACTTGGAGAATCCTTTGAACAAATTAATGCATCTGTAAAAGTTTTTGCCGTGTTATATAGGCCTCGGTAAATCAATCTTATGTTAACAGGCAAAACTTCCTTTCATTTCAGTCAAAGCCACGAAGAGCAGCAGCAAAAGGAAGAAGGAGAAGAAAGCGGACGTCGCCGTAGGAGCACCGCAGGCGCCCAGCGCCCCGGCGACGAGCCCTCTTCAACCGCAGGCACAGCCAACATCGCAGCCCCAGCAGCAGCAAGATGGAGGCAGCGATCCGGAGAGCGAAAAGAACAAGAAAAAGAAAGCTCGCACTACTTTTACTGGGAGGCAGATATTCGAATTGGAAAAACAGTTCGAGATCAAGAAGTACCTGTCCTCCAGCGAAAGGGCAGAAATGGCCAAGTTGCTCAACGTCACTGAAACGCAGGTGAGTTTGACCATTTTTTTAGACTTCTCGTAAAGGAACCGTATTGATGGATTCAAATGTGATTAGCTTCAGTTCGACTGATGCCAGGTAAAGATAGGCAAAAGACGTAGTAAATAAACATTATATTTGTTAGCTTATTAACTTCATTTGTAAAACAAAATGAAGGCTGTTAAACGAAAACAAATTCTAAGATTACATAAATTTATCGTTTTATAAAACCATGATGGATTAAAATCAGTATTTGTATATTTATTGATGCAATTTATCTCTACTCGTCATTGGTCTTTTCATTATTATTTTGACTTTAATTTCGCTAAAATTATCTAGACACTTCTTCAGTTTGTGAACAGATTTTTGAAACCTTCTACCTCCATCATAATCTGTATTATTTAGTTAATCATTTCAATTCTTATACTCTTCCTCCTTAAGTATATACTTCCAGAATCCACATACATACATGCATATATATATATGTGTGTGTGTAAGATAAATTACATGTAAATATGTTATAATTTAAGATAGCAGTACTCCCTTAGTATAAGCACAGTAGTGCTGTATTTTAATTCGAGTATTTCCCCTCTGTATTCTAAAAATAGTAATACATTATCCTGTACTGCGTCAGTTCGGGACTATTCCATGCCATATGTCTCTTACATAACCCTGGTGACATAAATGGAACTAAAATCAAACAGCCGATAACATTTTTACAGCATTATTAATTATCCAATCAAATTCAATGAAACCGAAACTAAATTATTCTGAATTAAGATTTCATCTTGAATGCAATGCACAGGTGATACCGGGAGACGTACATATGATTTCTTTCCGAAAGTCAACTTTCAAAGACACGCCTCTGTCCCAAAAATCACCAAATTTGTCACGGGCCGTTTCCTCTTTATTTCCTTCCCTTTGACATATCAGAAACTGCAACGTGGTCTGCGCAGCACGGGCTTCCCAGACGACTACGTCTGTCAGTTCTCTTTCACCAACGTCACTCATTTACGACAGTGCTTCAGTAATGTGGACAGCTACAGACGCTTTATTACACAAAATGTGTGAATGTTGACTAAATATATCAGGCTATCATTACGATTGCCGCTCTGACA
>KK122564.1:65694-101936 GCA_000611955.2 Stegodyphus mimosarum
ATCACTCACTGAGCTATCCCCACTGTAGTGAACAAAACAGCATATACTCTGCAATACAGAACTGTAGCGCATTCCCTCGCGCAATCTGAGCACTTCATGCAAGATAATGTGACCATGCGAATTATAATGAATGGCGAACCGCGAATTTAAGCAAAATCATTGTAACTGTATTCGTTTAAATTTCCGAAGGGTCCTTCCCCCATGTCTGTGCTTGTACTCCTTCACGACATTCGCCAAGTTTCTCCAGGGAGTTGTTACTTCTAGCCAGAGAAGGAAGTGGGACGTATACATGCTTACTGCCAGCCACCAGGTACACTCGCCCACTTGCTTTCTGCACCTCGGCCTAGATAAACTGCTGTTTGCTGTTTTCTCTTCTTACCGGACAGCGATCAAAAATATAAACGTTTTGAAATAGGGACGCATTAGAGTGCCAAGTTGTCTGGGGCTACAAATGCCAAACGAAATAAAAATGAATATTTAATCTACCGTGGCTGCCAAGTTTGCTCTCCATTATGGATCAACATCTCAGTATCTATGCATCTCATATTCCTATATCATATATATATATATATATATATATAAACTCTTTCTATTCTACTCAAGTGATAATGTTAGAATTTCTTCCTATTTTTTGTTTATTTTTATACATTTTAATGATGTATATCCAGCAAAGTGGAGGAGAATAGTTTTGGCTCGTGCAGAAAATAAGCGTGTGTTAGATTTCCCAAAAAACTGAAATTAAAGCGAATATGTACTGCTCTATTATACTATTCAAAAATGCTAAGCTACTTAGAACCCTAAAGACAATCAAATGTCTTACCGTCCCATCTATCTTACAACTACAGTTATCTTTAACTAAAAGGGAAGGTTTAAAATAAACCTATTTATTAATAAGTCAACTAAACGGTTACACAAAATATAAAAGTATAACAAAAGACTAACTCCTAGGCTGCCGGGAATTTCAGAATAAATAATCCAGCCAAAAGGAATGTAAAATACCAGGTAACACGCACATTGGCTCGATGCGAAAGCGGCTTGTCGAAGCTAAAGCGAATGCATTAAATACAAGAAAGCATAACAAAGTAACGGTCATCAAATGATACCAGAAGCTCTTTCTCAGATTCAAAAATTCTATATTTATTTATACTTTAATTATTTTATTTTCACTCTAATGGGAGTTTGCGAAATGAAAGTAAAGGCAGACTAATAAGATAAATGGCCTTCATTAAGGAAAGATATTTTAAATCTAAGACCGAACGTTGCTTAATAATCACGAAAAAGCAATATTTTAAGAAATTTCAAAATTCTTTCTGTCTCTTCTAACCGAGTAACTGACATAATAAAAGAGTTATTTTGATGGTCTAATAAAAAAAATTACTCTTCCTCTTTAAGGAATAAATATCCTTTAAACTGAAAGTTCGAACTTCTATACGTGAATTCATACCGAACTGTTTTTAAAGTAGGACTCACCGCTGCATTTAAAATTTGTTCGCTTTCACGATTTCTGTTTCTTTCCAAGTTTTATTATATTATCCAACACAGAAGACTGAAGTAAAATAGTTCTGGAAGAAGGAAAAAAAAGCTATAGAGAGTGTTTTATTAAGCAAGTTGAAAGTTTGCTATGAATTATCGGAAATTTCCATATTCATGACAATGCAGTATGTCTAAAAAGAACGTGGAAGGTAGTAGTTCAGTTAATAATGTCTTTCTTTACTTACATAATTAAGGAATATTATGTAAATAATAGTAATGTTGCAAAATTACTTTTAAATAAAACGGATTGTACATTCTATCCAAAACTAGTAGAAATTGCAAATTATGTCTAATTTTATAAAAGATATTGATGTAAAGGTACTTATTATGACCTCAAAGGATTATGTAAATATTCAGAAACGAATACGTAAGCGGCCACGTGCAAACCTGCGGAGATGTGGTCGTGGAGAGGATATAAGCTCATGAGGGGTTTTCGCCGATGTCTGTGCTTGTACTCCTTCACGACATTCGCCAAGTTTCTCGCAAGAACTCGATACGTTTTATTAAGTATCATCTAAAATGAATAGACGCAGTGAGAAGGAGCTGTGGGTAGATTTGAGGCAAGCCAGTCACAAGAACCAGCTGGTTACAGAACTCAATATAACGCCTAGGATCGTCTCCAATTTATGGAAACAGGCACTGGATCCATATCGAGAAGATATGGAGAAGGTCGAACAAGATCTAGAACGGCGAATGGGGATCGTTATTCAGAACTTTCAGGGCGGCAACACAGGACAGCTACAGCTTCACAGCTCTCACGTTAACCATTGGAACCCGAATTTCACGGTTGACAATTGTCGAAAGTTTTATGAGATAAGGCGCGGCTCAACCGGCATAGTGGTTAGCGTCGCTGACTGCCGTGCCGAACGGCCCGGGTTCGCAAAGGCATGGATGTTTGTAAATGTATACTGTTGGTGCGGCATGGCGGCACTTTAAATGTGCAGCGAACCTTAAGTCCTCTCTTGTGGTTTGGTGGAAGGGGAGAGGGGTGGGAGACCGTCAGACCCGTCCCCCCGAGGTGCTGTTCATCAAAATTGGGGGCGAAACTGAGCTAAATCGGACTGTCACCTGAATAGTCCTTAAGGCTGTTGGCAACGGCAGACGTATTCTAGTGCTCCTTACCACGAAGACTTTCGTGGGCTTCGGCTGAATACGTCAGACAAGTGAGCATACGCAACAATAACAACATGAGATAAGGCTGTATGCCAGAAACTCTCTGTCGTCCTACTCACTGCAGCACACAAGAAAGCACGTTTAACTTGCTGCAAACAAAATGTGGCTTGGCCCTAACTTCAATGGAGCACAATGCTTTGCACACATAAGTCGAGATTCAGCCTAGATACTGATTCTCGGCATACCTGTACCTGGAAAGAGAGTCCGAAACACAGTACGATCCCTCTATCATGAAGTAAAAGGATCATTAAGTGCTGGAGATGTAATTGTTTAGGAAGATATTATGTTGAACGGCCGCACACGCGCTGTATGGGTTACACAAAAATTCCCCGACTTCTATGAGGTATAGAGAAGAAATCTAAGAATCCTATGTTAGACTTTCAGGGGCGCAGTTGTCCTGGGCTCCTGTCAATGGACGACAACACTCAGCTCTTGTCTTAGGCTCAGCCGATCGGCTGAGCTGACCGGTGATTACCTGATTAGTGAGGCCATTTATCGCATGGATTGACTAGCCAAATCTCCTGACGTTAACCCCTATAGAGTATGTCTGGGAGGCCCATGGGAGGACAATTTCATCTCGCCATCCCCTCCGAGAATTATCTCAGAATTGAAAACTGCCTTGCTGTAGGAGTGGGATCGGCTATCACAGGGATTCCTCAAATGTCTCCTGTTCAGTATGCCGCAATGCTGTCTACCTTTTTGGCTGTGAGAGGGAACCATACCCCACATTAGACTAATTTTTCAGTTCTATATCACAGCGTGGATTTTGGACTTCCCTACACTATGAATTTTGCTGATAATAACGCGTATATAAAATAACTTTTGAATAGTTCTCTCTTTCCGTGTTATAAATGCAAATTCGTACCAAATTTCATTCTGGTTTGCTCATTAGTTTTTCAAAAATTCGACATAATGTGCAAATGTTCTTAATTTTGCGCATGAGGGTGTATTTTAAGAGAAGAAATAAGTATTTTCAATAGTGTTTCTGACTGCATTCTACATTAGCTGTGACAATAAATATTTGTAAAAAACTGTTTTTCTGGTTGCTATTCAATAACAGGTTTTTTTTAATATGCCATCTTTAAAAAGTAGTTGAAGGTGATACTCTTAGAAGCCAGTAACGAACCCGAAACTCTCTTGAAGACCAGACTAAATAAAACTTGTATTAGAACAGAAAAAAATAGTAAATCTTCTACTGTTTGTCATTGAGCAATTCTTTACCATTATTTCTTTCCCACTATATCCCTTCTACTAAAATTTCCCAAATAGCTTAGGCGATTGGTAAAGGAAATTTCTTAAAAGCTCTTGTATTCTTTACTTACTATTGCTTTACACAATGGTTTTCGACATTTAATCTCTTATTGTTTGCTTCTTTTTTATTACCTCTAGCAAAACCTATATATATATATGGGTAACAGAGGTATTATTTTCCGTCCAAAAATTCGGTAATGTGTTTACAATGAATAAGTATGGATTAGGGTCTGTACAACACGGTTCTACTATTTTTAAAATGATGTCGTTTGTCTGTGTGTGTGTGACGATTTTTTTCATCAATGATAAGTCTTATATGAAACTTTCAAAATTTTTTGTTTCCCGTATTTAAGCTTTCTGCATCCATATAAAGAGTTGACTGGATTTTAGGTAAAATTCAACAATGGAAATAGTACTTTGCGTGTGGCCCATAGCAGTTTTCGATAGACAACCGAAAGTGGCAGTGCACATGAGGCCCATTACAGATTTTAACAGACAACCGAAAGGGGTACTTTACATGAGGTCCATAACGGTTTTTATAGACAACTGAAAATAATACTTTACTTGACCCTTCTAACAGTTTTTAATGAACAACTTCATTAAAATATAATTCAAAAGTTTTTATTTTAGTGTTTTAAGACTTATATCAGTGGGAACAACATATTAGAATCGGCTAAAATTGATAAACTAGATGTGAACTCTAAACAGATATTGATGAAAAAAATACACTGTGATGCAATCTAAAACTTAGCGAGCATTGTTAAAGCATTGGAGCATTGTTTACTGATGCCTTAATAGCCCGAAGATACGTGTATATCAAAATGATGAAGTGCAGATACGTTTAAAAGATATCTGTAGCTATCAAAATGGTATTAATTCAGATTTGTTGATACTGTGGAAATATTCGTTTCAAAGATTTATTTTAAATATACTATAAACACTTAATTTTCTTTAATTAAAAACCTGTTCAATCACATATTCAACTGCTCAATAAAATATAATTTTCAATAAAAAGGATATAGGGGCAAACATTTGATTGTGTTAGTATTAATTTAGGAAAGCCAGTTTTACGCATGGCCAATTATACCTAAGAAAATAAAATATAAAATTTTACATTACAGAATTCTGTATTTATTGGAATAACAAATAATTTTTGTTCACAAACGATAAGTCATACTCAAAGCTCGTTGCTCTATAAATTTTTTATGTAGACTGGATGAACGAACTTGCGCAATAATGTTTCCATCTAGTGGAGTAGCAATTAACTCATTATGCAATCTTTTCAAGTATTGGGTCGGTGTACAAGTCCTTTCTCCATTGAGTTGGAACACTGCATTGTGAAGTGTTCGTTTTTCTTTATTCAGTCGTTTCTCTTCTGTTTGGAGTTTGAGTATCGTGAATAGGAGCTTATATGTTGCTGACAGCTCGTTTTGCCCATTTTTAAAGTTAATCTATATGAAGTGCCAAGTAGAGAAAAGTGAATACTTTCTGACACATTTATTGCCCTTTCTGGTAACCATTTTTTCCAGTCTCTCTGTCTAACAATATTCAGAGGTAAGAGTTTTACGAAGAAGCTGTAATGTATTTCTCCTGCCTTCTTCGCATGTCCTTCATGATGTAGTGGTCACCACACTCGCCGCGTAACCGAGAGGTCCGTGGTTCGAGTCCCGGCGAAAGCATGGTCATTTTTCATATCTCTTGCTTTAAAAAAATACCTAATGACTCTAGAAGTGGCGTCCGAACTAAAAGGGTGGTGGATGATGATTCTCCACCACCAGGATTTGGCGATTGGGTCCCCTAATCCCCAGTCTCTCTTTAAAAGGGTGAGTATATATAGGTATTTCTCCCGCCTTCTTCGCATGCCTTCGTGGTGTAGTGGTCAGCACGCTCGGTGCGTAAACGAGAGTTCCGTGGTTCGAGTCCCGGCGAGAGCATTGCTCATTTTTCATGAATCTTGCTCAAATAAATCCTAATGAATCTACAAAGCTTCTCTCAGCAGCTGACTAATGGATGTCTTTAACTCAAAACTACAATTCTATAGCAGAGAACAACAATTTTATACTCCTAACTGAAGGCTGGCAGGCGGTAATTGACAAAGATGGTGATTACATCACTGAGTGAAAGAGTGAGTGATTATTGATTTATGACGTAGCGTATCAATCCCTTATTACTGTGTATTGTATTGTCTTCTGTTGTATTTTGTAGTAATAAAGTATAGCATGGTAAAAACGGCAACCCAATGAAGAACAGCAAAGACTTATACACGACCCAGTATATAGGGGCTCTTCTGTTAAAAATAAAACCAAGAAATAATATTACTAATGTGAACATTAAGGGAATAATGCTACACGAAAATTATATATTCAATCCCATATAAAAACTTTTAACACGAAAACCTTTTACATGTTCGTCAATTCATGAAATCTCCTTTTTCATTTAGTCTATGAGAAAGAAAGAATGGTATTCTATTGTTTACTCAGCCGATTGTCAGTGTAATTTAAAGTGG
The DNA here is from genome assembly GCA_000611955.2 of Stegodyphus mimosarum. NCBI lineage: Eukaryota > Metazoa > Arthropoda > Arachnida > Araneae > Eresidae > Stegodyphus > Stegodyphus mimosarum. Next base: position 72,158 of record KK122564.1, read on the forward strand.
ATAAGTAAAAGCTTTATCAGTACTGCATGTGTTGAGGACAACCTCTAATAGTGTGATAAATAGAATTAATTCTTATAACACTTTCATAAATAGTCACAATAACAGTTTCTCTAATAACATGGCAACCATGTTTCTTAACTGTCAAACAATCTTTTTGACAATTTTCTTTTATCAGCTGAAGAACCTGTGCTAAATATTGCTATAGCGATTTAAAACATTAGTCCAGTGAGTAATTACTTTTGTGAAACTTCTCCAATGAAGATTCAAGAATTTTGTATTGGAGTTTGGCTTTTAGTTTTTGTTTTCTAGACAGATGCATAACACACTCATCGTCCATCACAAAAATCTTTTTATTTAATTATATTGTGCAAAAAGGAACAAAAAGCATGTGTATATATGTAAATGCGTGATTTAAAAAAGAAGAAAGATGTAAATTTCATTTTCATTTTTGGTTTTGGCATTTTTTCCCTCATTACTTCTTGCAGCTTTCCACTACGCTTCTCGTTTTCCCTTTTTTTCCCATGGGATATATTCCGAACTGTATGAAACATGCTAATCGATGATTAATTGATAAACAGGTTATCGCTTACTTTAAATGATAACCAGCGAATATTTTTCAGTAAAACAATCGTGCTGCTATTATTTGTAATGCCTTAAATATTTTTCCATCGTACCACAATATTCATATCATGTTTGATTTATATAATGCAATTTAAAACAATTTATTTTTATAACAGTGTATGTATGGTCTTTATGGTACAGAAGAAAACATTTTATTACACTTTATTTTAATATAATGCATGGGTTATTTTTTATAAATACAGACCCCGTATCCCTGATTCAGTTTCCACGATTTACAACGGTAGAAGCCAAATTTCAAAAATGCTTCGTAATTTTCGAAATGTTCTCCAGGCGACGCGGGCTCTTGTTGTTGTTGCTTATGCTCACTTGTCTGACGTAGTCAGCCCAAGTCCACGAAAGTCCTCATGGCAAGGAGCGGTAGATTACGCCTGTCGTTGGCAACAGCCTTCAGCACCTAACAGGTGGCAGTGCGATTTGGTTCAGTTCCGCCCCCAATTTTGATAGAGAGCACCCCGGGGAAACAGGTCCGAGGGTCTCCCACCCCTCTCCTCTTCCACCAGACCACACGAGAGGACTTTCGGCTCGCCGCATATTTAAAGTGCCGCCATGCCGCACCGACACTATCCATTTACAAACATCCATGCCTTCTCCGGGATTCGAACCCGCACCCTTCCAGACAGCAGTCCAGTCAGCGACGCTAACCACTATACCGATTGGGTGGCTATGCGGGCTGTAATGTAATGAAATACAGCTCTCAAACACTCTCATTACTGTATTCTTACAGTAATCATCCACATGCATGCTGGTTTAGGACCCATGTAACTAAGCAGGAAAACGGCTCTTCATTTTAGAACCTTATGTTTGTTCTCAGATTGCAGGAGTTCACCATATTCTCTTGTTTCTTACCCTACGCTCGGACTTAATAGCTAAAAAAATGTTTCCAAGAGTGGACAGAGAGTTATTAACTTATATTTTTGCTTCCGTAATTACACCTCTTTCATTGTGTGAAATTTTTTTTTCGCCTTGACTTCTAACCTTAGACTAGACTGCATGTGTTTTTAGCAATAGTCTTATTCTCATTGGTGCAATAATCTCAGCTTTGGTGATCGTCATGTTTTAGTTTATAGCAATAATATCTATGAAGCATAAACATAGTAATTTTACTAGTGCTTGGAAATTCCTAGGGAAATAAATAAATTTTATCTATACGATTTGTACGATCCTTTGAAATAGTACATTGCAGAGTAGAGTACAGAAATTACATATCTTTTTTCATTTCCAAATCGTCTCTTGCGGTTCAGGCTAATGTGTCAGAATCACTTTCTTATCATTAGTTGGAGAGAGTAAGAGAAAATACTGTTATAGCTGACAATATGTATTATTAAATGTTGCTAACATTATATACTGCCTAATTCATCAGTTAAACTTGACAGTGTTTGTTTAAGGTACGGTAATTCCTGTTTTGTATAGAAGTCGCTGTTATCATCGGTAGCTGTTGGAATTTTTTACCTACGGATGCGGGGGCACTATTGTAGTGTACTGTTTTCGCCCAGGTGTTTTTCCGTAAAATTTTATTCTGAAACCCATGCGAAGCTTGTAAGCATAACCTATCATTTAAAAAAATGCGTCAAAGTAATTAATCAATTATACCCCAAATTTTATGTTTAGGAAACATATTTATTAAATTTTATTTCAGATATTAAGAATGCTTAATCATTTTTATTGAAGAATAACTTCAAGATAATTAATTTTTTCGTGTATGCGAATACGAAATTCTTTTATTGACAACGTATGCTGTCAACATGGTGAAAATGATAAAGTTGGAAAGACTTATAACTTCATTCAGATTTTGATTTTCAGTGATTGCATTGGAACTGTTGCAGTATTTTCGCGAGTAAATTAAATATGAGCCGGTTTCTCAGTTAAAATCTGCAATAAAAATAGTTCTTCAAAGGCAGATACCGGGTTTTTGTCATAGTTACGCATCATTACTCTTAGCGCGTCATTACTCTTTACAACGAATTAAATTGGGCATAGATTAAATATAGCGGCGTTAAAACGTCATATATTAGCCAAAAATTATATTTCACTGCTTTATATTTACACTCACTTCACAAGTTAAGCACGAAGATGTAAAATGCAAAAAAATCAACAAATACTGCTTTGAGTGACACACAATTCGGCAGGAAAGTAGCATATCTATTTATGCATAAAACAAAATCAATAATTATATACAGAAATGAAAACAAAACAGAATTATGTATAAAGTGAAAAAAACAATATAAAATTAAAAAAGGACATTAATAGGGTATGTGATCCCCCTCATCTGTATACAAAGTTTACACCTTGTGACCATGCTTTCAATTAGGTGGTCAACCACCGCAGAATTAAGCAATCGCCATTCTTCTTGTAGAGCAGTTTCCAGCTCAATAAGAGTGGCTAGAGGTGGAAAATGTGAAGATACAGCACGGGCGAGAGCATCCCAAAGATTTTCAATTGGATTAAGGTCGGGCGAATATACCGACCACGCCATACGCGCAATCCCTTCACTCTCCAGGTAGTCATCGACGATGCCAGCTCTATGGGGACGTGCGTTATCGTCCATTAAAACAAAAGTAGGGCCAACTGCTGCAGCGTACAACCTCACAGTGGGTTCTAGGACTTCCTCTCGATACCGGACAGCCGTCAAAGAACCCGTTTAAAGATGTGCAGGTCGGTGCGCAATCCTAATGAAATCCCTGCCTACACCATAATGCTTCCGCCTCGGATTGCATGATGTTCGGTGATGTTTTGGGACTGATTGCGTGTTCATTGTTCACGCCATATCCTTATACGCTTGTCATCTGGCTCCAGAGCAAATCTTGACTCATCAGTAAACATGACATTGCCCCAGTCAGACATATTCCAATTGACATGTTCCCGGCACCACTGTAATCGTGCCCCTCTTGATTGGACGGATATAGGAACACAAACTCGAGGTACCCGGACGTACAGTCTACTCATATATAATCTTCGGCGTACAGTAGCTGCAGATATCGCCTTACCAATGGACGCTGTAACCATAGATGCCACACGTGTGGAGGTCGCTCTGCGATTTCGCTTGGCTGCAATAGCAATATATCGATCTTCTGCGGGGATTGTAACCCTTGGGCGACCGACTACGAGCCTTCGGACAACTGTCTGTGTGGTTTGGAATTGTTTCCATATACGTGAAATTACAGAATGATGAACGCCGAAGAAAAGAGCAACATTTGTGATCGACTGTCCTGCTTCAATGCGCCCCACAGCACGCCAGCGCTCTGAATCTTCCATTCCTCTTCTGGAAGTCATAGAAACACGTATGTCTTGAAAACAAATTGTACGAAAGTTTTAAACACCTTCTATCAGCACTTACAATCATTTTCTGTAACCCGTAATAAAACTTGCTTCTTATAAGACTGCCTTTTTTGCATATTTCTTGACATGAAAGCGATATTGGCTGTTACCTAACATATTTGCATACTTCCATCTACCTCTGCAGAGAATTGCATCCTCTTCAATTCTGATTGGCTTTCGGAAATTAGCATTTTCCCTTCCGTGCTTAACTTTTGGAAGTGAGTGTATATAACTTTATTTCTCTAATGCAAAAGTATTAAGATAAAAGCGTTTTAAATCCAGAGTGTTCTTTTTTCTCGTATTATATTTAGGATCACTTAGCTGAAATTCATCGTTTCGATCATTGAAATAATTTCATGAGCCAAACAGAACAATTTCGGGTATAAACTAAACTCAACGCATCATTTAATCAACACGATTTTAACTTGGTAATTTTGCGTATGGCTGACTTTGGAACCACTTAACTGTTAGATGATGGTATCTTGCGTTTTAAACAAAGCCTCAAGTTCTACCATCCGTGCTGAAATTTAAATATGCGCATCCTGTGTTGGCCAGATGACGACGAAGCTGTCAGACCATAATGCCTATTTAAGACCATAATGCTTATTTTACCTTACTCTATTTAAGAGTGTCGATTATTGTTATACTTTGAAATGAAGAAGTACAAGTTGTAAGAACTTTGTAATGTCAATTTTAGTTACTAAGACACTTATTCATGGAAAATTAAATAACGTGTTATATTACTTTTTTGTAGTAATCCTTGTTTTACAAAATAATTCCACTTCAGTGGAAGAAACAAAAGCAGGTGACAGTGCGATTGCTCAGGATAGTAAGGATTGCCGATGAGTGTTTTAATACGTTTAATAGATGTGTGCAATCTTATTATCAGTTTTATTTTTTTTTATTTTATTTTATTAGTCCAAAGGGGCTTTGTTCCTGAGAGCCTATTGTTTTCGTTTTGCGATTTTGCGTCGAATCACTCTGAATGTCCGTTTCACCTTTCAAATTGTTGCCACCAAATATTAGATCCCTATATTAAATTTCAAGAATTTAAATAATGAAGAATCTGCATAAATGTGTGTATGTTTCTCGCATTGTGATAAAACAACGGTACCTAGAGCCATCGAATTTTGAATAACGTGCGTTTCCACCGTATATGGGCATCTGGAAGGCTTAATTTGGAATTTTCTTTATTATCGATTTCATATTTTGTAACACTTTAACGAATTTCTGATTAACAAACTCAACGATTTCAAAGCGAGCAATGGCAAAACTGTACAGAAAATAACTTTAATCTCCATCGCGCGAGACTGTGTATCGGAAATTTAAAGATATGATATTTTAAATATTTTACGATATTGCTGTTGAATTAAATTTTATGGTTTAAGTGCGAAGACAAAACGTTAAAGAATAATTACTCCTTTGGGCGTAATATAAAATCTGAATCCTTCCAGATTTTGTTTTTAATTTAAACTTCTGTTCGAAGTATTCTAGACTACGCGAAAAAAATTTTAAGTAAATAATTTAGTATCATACTTGCCATATTTCAAATTAAGGAATTTGTTTGTAAATAAATTAATTTCAGTTAGATTTAGTTACACGTTTACGTTTCTTTTCGAGGGTGAGTATATTACTTTGTAATTGTTTCAGAGAATTCGCTTGTTCTCATAAACTGATGTAAATCTTTGCGAGATTCTTAAAAGCTGTTCACCCCTCGTCATACGTTAACATTATTTTATCGAGGGTTACTTGCTACTTTTCGATCTTGCTGATTTGAATCCCTTTATTTTCGGTCTTTCCGTTCTTTGAAGTCAAATACTATTGCAGCTACCTTTCATATTTTCACTTCATTTACTCTACGATATTTGCGATGTCTAGGGTCAGCAATATCTACAAATTCTTGACTTTTACACAATCTTTTACAGATGGAAATGCCTCCCCCCTTTTTTTTTGAGACAGTGTATTTAATACTCCTCACATACAGTCAATGAAATACTGATATTCTGAACTTTGTGTGGCTAAAAACGACAACTGTACAATATGGTACTTTTTTTATATGTAGCAGCTGTTAAAACAGTGCATTCTTCCGCAAAATTTTTCCCCAATTTATCTTCCTTTTTCGGGTATTTTACGTCTGCTGTATGATCTAAAAGTAAATCATTCATCTTTGATCGCCATTTCATGGAGCTGTTAAAAATTTACAGCGCTTTTATGCTTTCTTCTCACGTTTATACAACCATATCTTGGCTTTATTTCAGTTATTGTTATTTTCACCCATTATTGGAAAGTTGTGGGACATAAAACCTTTTAAAACGGCGATAAATCGCCAAATAGAAGCAACCTCCGTCGACGAGCGTACAATCAGTTTTGTAACGTAATATCGCAGGTAGCTGAGACAAAATAGATTTTAACTGCGTCGTAATAACTCGACATATTATAAAGCGGCGATGCCCGAATCCCTTTAGAGAATTAGGAAGCGAACAAAAGCCGCGAAGCATCAGAAAATAATCCATACTTTGTTTCATTTTTCTGTACTATTTTTTCCCTCTAAGATATAATCGCTTTTTGCCTTTTTTGAGCTAACTTTCTCCATTAACTATTCAGAACGGGTTTTTGAAAACGAGTCGCGGTGCGCAAACTTTGTTATGCTTTGTGACATAAAACACTTCTTCTAATAGACAATGCAAGCATATCAGTTGAAGAAGATAATCCTCAAGGTAACGAACGAAAACGAAGATTTAAAAAAAGAAAGAAAAAATTAAACAAAATAATAATAAAAAAATAGACTGAATAAATAGGTTCTCGCTTCGAGCAAAAGAATTCTAGATTGTTTGTCGTTGTTGGCTCATTTTTTCGCTAAATCGCGTTTTTGAAGGTACTAACCCAACGTTAAGTCTTTACGCTTTATTTCCCAAAAGATCGCGGCATAAAAAAGGATTGCATAAAATTTTCATTTCAATACTAAATTATTAATTATTTTTGTTCTCAATATTTACCCTGCTTCGTTGGTGTTCGCTTTCGAATTTGTCAAAGATCATTATCGTTTTTATTCAAAAACTGTTCAGAAAATACCTTGGGTACCTTGATTATAGAGATACGTTTTTCTTTCTAGTTTATCATTAAATTATCTAATACGAAGCTTTTAATTTTGTAGAAAGTAATGAAATGTTAAGAAATTTTGCCGCTGTTCATCCTAATATAAATGAGGACTATTTTTAGTATTTGAGGGATAGTGTTTTTCTTTGAAATGGCATTTCTTTTCCTCATTGATTTATTTAATACAGTTGTCTGTTCCTTACGAAAGTTTGCTTTACGCCGTTTCGCGTTTACGAAAGAGATGGGATGTGTTGAAGTTTGGGGCAGATATGCGATGTTTGGATTGTCTGTAAAGAACTGTAAGAATTTTTTTAAAATGTGTCAATTTATGCAGTCAGGCATATGTAACAGGCCGCATTCTAAGCCTTTCACGTCATACAAAGCAGACACTTTCAGCATTGTTAGCAGACAGCCTAAGAAACTACAGATAGGCAGACTTCAAGGATATATATGAGGCTTCGCTTATTCTTAGTCTGCGTCTGATGTTTACAAATCTCCAACAACTCAGCTCAACGCACCGTCGAAAATGGCTACTGACTTTCCTAATTTTGAAAGATAAAATTTACATAACTTCTAGTTATTTGGGCTGTGTATTTATCATTTTATTGAATGAATGCTTTTTGAAGTTTTAGATATGAATCTTTTTTAAAGGCATCAGAAAGCTTAAAACTTCTTCTCAAATAAAATATTGCCAAAATTTATGTCATTTTGGTTTACGAAAGTTTTAAAGAAACGATATACTTTCATAAAGCGGGGGAAATTTGTTTTGGTTGCAGTAATTATTCAAGTATTTCTTGCACATGTTAACCTTGGAAATTCTTCGCTTGTGATATTGGTTAAAAATTGGCATATTAAACTATGTGGCATCTAAAACGAAGTAAAATAATTATTATAATGACATGTCTTTTTCTCATGTTTAACTTTTTAAATATTTTTTTAGCTTTAAGAAAAAGCTGCATGAAGTTATATAAAGTATTAAAAGTTTGAAACAGTAAATAGTTCTATTCTTCTGTTGTTGTTGTGACAAATATCGCTTGTCTGATAGCAGAGCAAGCTCACGAAATTCATCGTGGCAACGAGGCGAGATTATCGCTGGACAATCACATACGTGACGGTACGATTTGCTTAGTTCCGTCCCCAATTTTGAAGGAGAGAACCTGGGGGGGGGCGATCCGAGGGTCTCCTACTTCCAACCTCTTGCAAAAACTTACGGCTCACCACTTACTTTGAGTGCCTCCATATCGCACAGACACTGTGTAGAGACATTAAGTGATTTCGAAGCAGGAGACATAAAAACTTATCAATGCCCTCACCGGGACTGGAACCTCAGACCTGTCGAATACGCGCCGAGTGTCCTGACCATTACACCACGAAGGCATGCTAGGAAGGCGGGAGAAATATCTCATACACTCCCTCCCTCTTTTAAAGGGCGACTGGGGATTAGGGGGCCCAATCACCTAATCCTGGTGATGTAAAATCATCATACAATACCTTTTTTTCAGTTCGGGCACCACTTGTAGAGTCCTTAGCTTATTTCGACGCAGGAGAGATGAAAAATAAGCAATGCCTACGCCGGGACTCGAACCTCGAACCTCTCGATTACGCGCCCAGTGTGCTGACCATTACACCACGAAGGCATGCTAGGAAGGCGAGAGAAATCCCTTATAACTATACATTTACAGCCATCAGACCCATGGTACATCTCTGGTGTCCCCCATACTTTTACCTGTGCCTATACCTTCTCCAGGATTCGAACCCGAGGCCTTCGGTACGACAGTGAGAGTCACTAACCTCTGTCCCGTCTGGGCGGCTCTGTTCTTCTTTACCAGCTTAACAGTTTAAGTAAGGGAAAAAATCCGGAAAACTCCTTTTAAACTCTCCTGATTTACAAATTTTGAACCTATTTCTAAGCCGATTTTAAAGCTTTTCATTTAAAACAAACGTAAATAAGATAGTTTGGATGCTTAACAAATTCCAAGAATAGTTTAATGTAAAAATAAGAACTACATAACCTTCTTGAAAATTCACGTCGCAAGAATCGCTTAGGATACTACTGACCCGTTTACTCAATGGAGATGGAGAATATAAGAGAATTTGCCTTATGCCACTGACTGATATGTTGTCGAAGCCTGTCAGTTAAGTGGGCTTTGGAAGCAGAATCTTTTTGCCAAAAAGAAAACAGATAATAAAACAAAACGGCAAGCTGAAATGAGATATTAAATGGGGTGTTCTACTCGAATGAGAACGAGGAAAACGAAAGATTACGAAAGAATGAGGAGATTACGCTATGTGGATGAGTAAGTGAGATATTTTGGCACTTTGCAAAAGTGACGGGATAAGTAAAATGACGTGGTATCCAGAAATGGCTTAGTGTATCATTCTGTTACCAGCATCTTGCGTAAATGGCATATGGTTAACTTTAACTGACTTTTAGCCTTTTTCGTAAGTTTACTTAAATTTTATTTTTCTTACTTTAATTAAATTTGTAATGATCTGGGCTTTTTCTCAGGTTTCAGCTCAAGACTTCCTCTCCGCGTCATATGTCCTTGCCAACTCACTCTTAATCTAACAGAATGCACCCCTCAAAGTTTTATAAAAGTTTGTTGTGTTAATATAAATGCTGCGTACCTTTACGCAAAGAATTTTAAGGAGTATTAGCAATTAATGGTTTCATGGAGCCAACTAACAGTTATTAAAGAATGCGCGTGTTATCCAAAACGAAAGATTTAATAGCCGAAATGAGCAACTTCTGCGTTACAGATTTTAGCTTGCCTAATGAAATTCTGCGCATAATTGCTTAACAATGAGTAATGAAAAAAGTAATTACATTCGTTTTCAAATATCTCTGTGAAATCTGAACGTAAATATATGAATCTTTTATATTTAATGTATTTAAAGACAAGCAGCATTTTACTAATCTGTTCTTTTTCTATATGAGGAGCAATAAAATTAAATTTTTGTCTTTAGTGAGCCACTTGTATCTTCGGAAATAGAAGTGCTGAACTGGTATCAATATTTGTATAAAGGCATAACGTTTTTCGAATAGCCTGTATGTATAGCTGTCTCTCTCTCTAAATATATATAAATATAAATAAGATAACTGAAGTCTCAATACAGGAATTGTTTTCGTAAAATTTTCTGCTTTATTTTGAGAAATATCGTAAATGAAAGTGCATATCTACGGCCAATATTTAACGATGTGGCCTGTGGCGCATTTTTCGAAAGTCTTATATAAATGAATTCAATAAAAAAAAGTAGAAAATTAGCTGAAAATAAGAAAAAAATTAATTTACATGTCACGGAATTGTGTGGCCTTCTGAGTGGCGGTACTGAGGTAATGGGATTTTATTGGGATAATTTAATCATGATATGAAGACATGTACATTTCATAAGCCTCGAAAGAAATATTTTGTTAAAAATGAATATTAAAATTTAATTTTTTTCCTCTGTCGAAGTTTTATATTATTTTTTGTTATACACTCATTCATTTCCAGCATCTTATGTTGTATAATTCCTCTTTCTAAGAACTCTGTTTTGATAAATATAAAAAATATGTTTAAGTGAAATTGGATATTTATACATACTTACAGGTTTTCTAAAAAACAGTCTAGACATATTTAAATGGAGATATTTATACCAGGAAACATTAACGAATACTGAAAATATTCACATATGAATGAAGAATGTATATCTTTTGTTTCCGTGATTCTATTCATCGAAATTGTGGACAGTAGGCTCGCAGATTTTATTTTCATTGGTGATGGATGATACTGGAATAATTTGGTTTTATCGCATTATAAATCGTGATATGAAGGCATTCGCCTTTCACAGGTTTCAAAAAAATATTTTGTTTAAAATTCATATAAGAATTAAATTCCTTTCCTCTAGCGAAATTTTCATATTATTTTTTGCCATTTAGCCATTTCGATCCACTGTCTTCTGTTGTATAATTTGTCGCACAAAGAACTCTGTGTCTCTCGCAGATTAAAACCTTTCGAAGTTGATTGATTCCTGGTATGTAGCATTCTCCATTTAGATGATGCTAAAGAGAGTAAATAAGTCAACGAGTCTAGGTCTGAAAAATAAGCTGGGCATAGCAAGGTATACCAGCCTAATGCCAGTATTTTTTCCCTTTTTCCCTTTATTTCCAAAAATATAGCTGTCGTATTCTTTCGACTTGAGTCAATTTCCTAGCTATTCGCTAATTGTGGATACTAATTCTTAATCACTACGGTCGTTTGTTTAACTGGCCGTAAACATACCTGAAGCCGTCTATTTTCAGAAGTAGTTATTAATACACAGCATAATTCAACGAGATAGTTTGTAGGCTGTTCAAGCCATTATTTCACAGTCCAAGCCATTCATTCCATGTTTTTCGTACTGATTGCTGCTGTACGTGATTCAATCGTCATTCTCTCCTTAGCCGCTTCAAAATGAATGCATTCTAACGTCTCATCACTGTATCTTCTACGAAAATATGTTTCATTCAAACAGCTTAACCCAGCTCATTACCCAAATGTAGAGACGGTTAATTTACCGCAGCTTATGCAAATATTTTTCTCATTCTTAATTTCAGTATCTGGAATAATTCAAGTAGATATCCACTTATCATTAGGCATGATTTCGCGGTTTTTCTGATTTGCAACATAAATTCGAAAAGCAATTTCCCTTAGAAATCTTCCACAAATGTATCTCTTCCTTTATTTAGATAACCTTCAGGTGCTTTGCTGCATTCAATGAAAACCAAACTTACATTGCATAGTGTGGACCAAGCTAACTTCGTTATCATCGAACTAGACTGGAGGACTATTTTTGATGTACGCTGGATAAGAAAAATAGTCAAAAGAAAATTTTTTCTGAGATTATTATCTATTTCGTTTCTTAGGTTCGGATTCGTGTCACATAATCCGCTTTGTATACTGCGGGTACTTTTCCCAGGGAATGACTTTTTTAAAATAAAAATAGCTTGAAAAGATTTGCTGTTGTTAGCTCTCAAATTAATTATCTTTAAAGTTGCTATACAATACACTCTCGCAGCTAATAACCATACTGCGTTTTGCACGATCATTGAAAGCTGTTAATTCAGCTACTACGCATTCCTAGAATCAAATTTTCGATCTCAGGTTTTTTTTTTTATGTGCACTGCGTCATCTATCGACAAAATTGCACGAAATTATTGACTATCAAAGTGTTACTTTAAATGCTGTACTTTGAACTGGCCATTTAAAGCAAGCAATTACCTTCAGCAGCAGCATTACATAAAATCAAAATTTTATCCTTTTTATAATACTGAAGAAGAAGCGCAGATCGCTAATGTATATGTCTAATGGTGACTGATTCCGACAAAGATTTTGATGAATTTTAAAAACGCTTTACAGCGCTCTCAAGGAAAAGTTTTTCTTGAGAAACCAACAGACACTTTTTTCTTCCTATATTGCTGAAAAATTATTTAATAGTTAAATACTAAGCACTTTTTTCCGAAGCAAGAAACCTAAGCAACATATCGAATACTTACAAGTTTAACCCCTCTCTTTTTTTTTGCAGTTGCATTTTTTCCCTTAAATTCCCATGAGTTGAAATTATAGTACTTTTTATTTGCTGTTATTACTTCATTAGCTGTAAACTGCTAAGTCATAATTGTAATAAAAAAATAACACAGATTTAGCATTCTGCTTATTGCAACTACATATTTACGTATTTTTCTTTCTGTGATTTAAAAGAAAATAAGTTAAAACACACATTTTGAAGTTATTTTAACCAAACGTATAAAGAAAATGGCAGTCGAAAATGGTGTACGTAAAAATTAATTTCTTCAAAAATCTACAAATGCTTCGCTGAAATATAATTTAAAACAAAATTAATTTTTATTTATACAGATAAGGTAAAAATTTATATAGGTATGAAATGTACACTGCGAAAAAAAGGGGGGAGACAGTTTTATATTTCCCGTTCTACTTGGCTGATAGACGAAATTCAACGTGGCGTTTTTCATGTCTCGAAAGCGTGACTTAGAATATGTATTAGATTTATGGATAGCATTGCTCTAATATAGGTATTTTGACACAAAATCGGACTTCTTCTGAAATAACATGCCAATTTTTTTCCATATTTCGATTCTACGACTCAAATTATGCCAAACTGCCAAGTTTTGTAAAAATCGCTCGAGTAGTTTTAAAAAATTAGCTCTCAAAATTTTAGCTCCTCCATGTTAATTGAATTTGGTATATATTTATTAATATCTCCTTTTTTACTAAACTTATTTGAGTCTTGCGTTCACATTTCGAAATTTAAGTTCAAGTCAAATAAAATTCGCCAATTTTTTATGATTTTTTTTAACTAATTTTTATAAATTTTTCGAAAAACATTTATAACATGTACAATTTTTGCCATCTTGTTAAAGTAGATGTATTTCTAAGCATGCCTGAAAAAAAATTAGAGTTTTTATTCAAAATTACCTAAGGTATACGTGAATTTACGTTTTGGCGCCTTTTGAAATTTGACGGATTTATTATAAGCGATAATAACGAAAATGTGGTTTACGCAGTTTGTTTGTAAAATATTTGAAGTATGAACGATGAGTTTTTTTTCCTCTCGTGGACAATGAAAAGAAATAAAAAGAAAATCTGAAAGGTTTCAGATTTTAAATTACGTCCAAAAGGGCGTTTTTTTAACATTTTGTGTCTTACCTTTATTTATTAAATATCATGTTCTTCGCACTTAAACTATAAAATTCAGTTAAAGAACAATGTCGCAAAATAATTTTAAACTGAGCATATCTTTAGAATTTCCTACGCACAATCTCACGCGCTGGAGATAAAAATGTTTTTTCTGTACAACGTTGCCATTGCTCGCTTTGAAATCCTTGAGTTTGTTAATCAAAAATTGGTTAAAGTTCTACAAAATATGAAATCGATAATAAAACAAATTTCAAATTTGGAATTCCAGATGCTCATATTCGCAGCAGGATTACGTCATTTAAAATTCGATGACTCTAGGTACCGTCGTTTTATCCACAATGCGAGAAACGTATACATATATTTATGCACATTCTTCATTATTTAATTTCTTTGAATATAATACAGGGCTGCAGTATTTGGTGGCAACAGTTTGAAAAGTGAACCGATATTTAATGTTTCCGACGCAAAATCGCAAAACGAAAACAATAGTCCATCAGGTACAAAGCCCCTTTGGACTGAAAAGGAAAGGAAAATAGGCTGCTATAAATTAAGAATTCGCCAAGTGAATTATTCTTGGCGCAAACTAAACAAAATCCACCAAGATAATTTTTTTAAATTTCTTCATAAATTTTTCACCAAAAATTACAAAATTTAATGTCTAGGCATAATTTGAGTCCTAGAATCGAAATATGGAAAACAGTTGTTATGTCATTTCAGAAAACTCCGATTTTGTGTCAAAATACCTATGCTAGGACAAGGATATACATAAATCTAATATATCTCTCAAGTCGCGACTTACGCTTTTCATCGAGACATGAAAAACGAAATTTGAATTTCGTCAATCGGCCCAGTAGAACGGAAGATATAGAATTGTCCCTTTTTTTTTCGCAATGTACATACTTTTATCTCGCAATAATATTGTATCTGATATACCTCATTTCTTTGTAAATTGTATTCATTTTAATACGCACAGAAATATACACTAAACGTTAATTATCATTGCGTAAATATTACTGCAGACATTTTTGTGCCTTTGTATTATTAAAATATTTTATTCATTTATTGTTTATTCCATATTATTTGTTTGGTCCATTAAAAATGGTTGTATATAATTAATTAGTCACATTAGCATTGATATTCCTATTCCTATTAAGAATTAATTAATTATGACATTACGAATAAATAGTAACGAATATTGTACATCAATCAGTATCAAAACATTCGTTAATAAATGGAAGGTTAAACGTTACAGGTTATTAAAATTTTTCGTTTCCTTTGTTTAAATTAATAATTATGGTATTTTATTTGAAGCATATAAATAAAACGAATTCATTTAAGAGTATGAATATTTTCTGTAAAGGTTGAAATAAGACGCATCGAACCAAACATAAAATTATTGTGCGAGTAAGTAAATTAGAAGTTCTGTGAATAAATTCAAGAATTTAATTGAATTCTCAACACTTATAATGAAGCTCTTAAACTAAACAATTTTTACCGTTTTTGCTGAAATTTCAAATTTATGAATTCGTCTTAAAGCTCAAATTTAACTCTGAACTAACTTTCTCTCGTAATCGATTTTGCATTTAGTTTATTAATTCGTCTTAATGTTCATATGGAATTCTGAACTAACTTTCGTTTGTAATCGACTCTGCAGTTAATTTGCGATGCAGATCGCTTCATTTTAAAATTTTT
Organism: Stegodyphus mimosarum; assembly: GCA_000611955.2. NCBI lineage: Eukaryota > Metazoa > Arthropoda > Arachnida > Araneae > Eresidae > Stegodyphus > Stegodyphus mimosarum. The sequence continues at coordinate 87,580 of KK122564.1, forward strand.
AGGGAGTCTTGATGCCGAGTATAAGAATCTCACCAGCGACCGATAGGTAAAATCTCTGAAAACTGGTAGTTCGACCCGGGGCCGAAATCCCGTCTAATGGGCTGGCTGCATGAGTGTTTTCGAGGTTTTCCCTATGAGTAACGTGTATACGAGCCATTTTTCTTTAGAAAGTCCTCCCCGAAGACATCTCTTCCTTTAGATAACCCTCGAGAGCTTTGCCATACTTAAATAAACCAAACCTAGTGTAAGAATCTCGTCCTTTCAACAAAGACAGGGTATTTTTTTTTCTGTCGGCGACACTGTTTTAATTAATTACTGCGTTTAATGTTATATTAATTCGTTATCAATGCGTTTTGCACTTGAGTGTAAGGAAAATTCAGAACATTGTGATAACTTAATGCAGAACATTGTTTTCAATACGGTAATTTTAAATATCTTTGAAAGTTCATTCTGCACTTAATCGCTTCTCAGAGTTTTTCTCCGAAATTGATTGAATTGTTTCAATTGGGAAAGCATTTAACCTTTCGAAAAAGTGTGATAAACCCTTTTCAGTAAAGTACTGCTGCTTAGAAATACGGTAAAATATGAATTACCGCTAGTTGATGATATTCGCTCGGGATCACATTTTAGCATCAACTAGATCTAAATGTTTCCGGAACTATATTCATTCCTATTACTCTGAGTATGGTGTTTGCGTTAATTTTCACTTAATGCAGTGATATATAGTATTTATTATATGATATATACTGATATGATAAATATATATATAAATTGTATATGTAGTGCTTATATTGATATATAGTGTTTATATTTATGATATATAGTGATATATGATGTTTATATAGTGTGTTTAATGCAGTGATAAGAGTGTTTATTATTTATCGAATTAAATTCTTTATTCATAAAATAACGCCTTTTAATGAATTTAGGCAAAAATTTTTGCTCTATACCATTTGTGCACTATCACATTTCGGTACATACTGCATTAAAAATTAATAATAATACTAATTTAATAAATAATAATCTAAAATAAATCTAATGTTTACATTGAAATTGTGTTGAACCATGTAAATTAATATATTTTAATTTTTTTTTAATTTTTCTGAAACAGTTAACATATTTCTTTAAGTTTAACATTTGGATATTTTATAGCATTTTAAGAAAAGTAGAATTTTATGAAAGAAATTAAAAAAAAAAAATTCCAGAACTTTTAAAACTGAAACTCTTTTTAAGTTGCTTTTAAAATATTTTTAAAAAATTTTTATTAATTAATTACACTACCTGTTAAAAAAAGGGATTAATTTTATTATTTCTTTTAAATAAGTTTCTCTATATAAATTTAAAAGGCCCGGTACTTTGTGGCAGCATCTAACATATGTTGGATGCTGCCACAAGCAACTTTTACGGGCATTACGCAACTAAGCAACTCTCATGTAGTCTTATCTAATAATGCATTTGATATCAAATGCATTCTATGTTAGAGTGAAATGTACCACAAAAAATCCAATATAATAAATTTGGAAGCGCATTTTTACTTCCTTGTATGAAGTAAAGGAATTATTGTAATCGCGAAAAACTTCGAGTATCATATTTCAATAAAAATTTTCATTTCTTTTTTTTTTCTTTATGTTTAATAAATTTATGTGAGATAAAAAATATATTATATAAAATTCTAACTTTAATATGCAATATACCCTCGATTTTCCCTTTTAATTTAGTTACTTTCCCTTTCTCGCTAAGAATAGTAATATGCTTATAATAAACATTTCTGCCGCCCAATCGAGACAGTGGTTAGCGACGTTGATTGCCGTACCAAAGGGCCCGGGCTTGATTCCCGGAGAAAGCGTAGATGTTTGTAAATGTATAGTGTCTCTGCGGCATGGGGATACTGTAAATATGCGGCGAGCTCCTCTCGTGAGGTTGCTGGTAGGGGAAGATGGGGGAGACCTTATACCCCTTTCCCCTGGGGTGCTCTCCATCAAAATTCGGTACGGAATTGAGCAAAGTCTTATACGGTGCTCATGGCTCTTGCCAACGACAAACGCAATCTTGACCACTTGCCATGATGGATTTCGTAGGTTTGCTCTGACTTCTGAACTGATTTTACTGTCGATCGGGTGGGATAAGCCAAAAACAAACAAAGAAACGTAAATATTTCTGAACTGCATCATTTAACGTTCACGGTGAATGTTTAAACAATAATAATGTTAAATTTTCCAAATCGGAAACCTTAATTAACCAACAGAAATCAAGTAGAGGCGTAACTTTAACCGACATTCGTATCATAATTAAGCACTCTTTTCTCCCTTCCTACTCCGTATATAGTGTTAACGTTATATCCGCGGTTTCTTATTATTAATACATGAAAATTTTGCGTAATAACTGAGCTGTCTAATTTTTATTCAAAAATATTTGTAAGAAGTAAATAAATCGTCAGCCGATCATGATTGCATCTACCTCCTTAACACCATCGTCAATATTCTACGACACGATATCAAAATTATCATTACATGCAAATATGTGTCCGTCATCCGTCACTTGTCATTTGTATAAATTTCAATGAAAATAATATATAAAAATATAAGTATATAAAACTACTTGAAATTTTAGATTTGCTGGAAATGTATACAGTGTTGCATTACTAGTCACTCTGTAAGGTTTATCTTAAAATTTATAGCAGTTATTTTTAAGCTCCTTTCCTATATCTCCTAATTTCAGCTTACAATTAATTCCTTACCAGAATGAGTTTTTAGAATCGCGTTAAATGCAAATGAGTAGTGGTTAGTATTTAAGACGAAGTTCTACTGATACTCATGAGAGAAGCAGAGTTTCTGACTAATGCGCGTATGCCTTTTGGCTGTGTTTCTAAGCTGTTACTACGCTCGGCCGTGTTATGGGCCCTTGATAGCTTCGCCAGCTAATTCGATATTTAGGGACAAACTACTTAGAATTGTGTTAGCTTCGGTTAAATCTCTTTTAGTTAATCATTAGTTAAGTTCTTATTTCTTATATTTTTAGCCCAAGTGGAGGCTTTGTTGTACGTTCTGAGAGAGGGACCGACTGTACACCTTTAGTTTGAGCAGTAAAGGGTAATTAACCGTTCTTGAGTGTTACGTTTCTGTTTCTGGACTCGAGCGATTATTCGCTTAGCAGTTCACTAGATTCCTCCACACTTAGTTATTAGACAAAGGAACACTACAACGTTTATATATATAAGAAAAGAATATTTGAAAAGGGAAATTTAAATATAGCAATTCTTTTTTGTTACGTTTTAAGCTGCAGTACTTAATACGTGAAAGCAAATTTGCTAAATTTAGCAGCAATTGGATCTGTTTGATTTAATTAGTATCTCTTATTTAGAACTAAAGGAGCAAATAATTAAACTGTACATATACACTAATATCCACCCCCCATCGGCCTACTCTAGCCGTTTATAGGCGTTGGTCACTACTAAGATCGGAAGCAGTGACCTCTTTATTTTAGAAGCACTTAATAAATGGGCCACCGTTAACTCCTATGAAGAGATGAACAATTTACATCCACTCCTTCTCCGGAATTCGAGCCCGAACCCTTCGGTTTGGTAGCCAGAGTCGCTAACTTTTTTACTGTCTAGGCGGCATATGCACTAATATAACTAGATTTAAATTAGAAGAAAGTGCAGTTTTGAAAACTTGCGTTCTCTTTTAAATTTATACGATTTAGTTATTTAATTCTTTTGCTGTGCATGACTGAAAATCATTAAAGCAAGCACTTTCATTTTCTACTAAGCTCTGCAGCCTACTAAATAATGCATATATACATATTCGATGTAAATTATATTTCATAAAATTATAATAATTCTTCCTAAATTATCTTTCATTCACTAGTTCTAGTATACAAGCATTAGTCAGGAAGCTGTAACTTTACATGCGTCATAATAAATTTCATCCTAATCATAACCTCCAATTCTAGTTCATACCGAATGAACTAGGTTTTCATACAGTTTTTCCATAAATATTTTCTAGTACTGTTGAAACCATTTCCATTGCATTATTTTTTTATCATAAATTTAAGTACGCATACTTCTAACTGCGCTTAGCCTAACAGATAGACACTATTTCTGTTGATTTTATAGAGAATGAGTAAAACAGAAAACATCTTATATAGTTATTAAAGTTCTGTTTTAGGAATTTTAGCACTAAATGTTTGTAATAAAAGTAAGCACTTCTTTAAAAATATGTCTATATTGAATGAAAATGTCCATAAGGGCAGTTTTCATTATTAATATAAATGTCATGAACTGTTTCTTGGAATAGAATACATCCTATTGGTATGAATGTAAGAATAGGTTTTTTTTTTTTCTAAAATGCCCTTTTGAAAAGGAGATTCGTCTTGTATGCACTGCGTAATATTTAAAAATATGTTTAAAATAAATTGTCATACATCTCTCAGGTCCAGAATGGCAGGCTAACAGTATTTAGACCATTTTTATAATAGAATGAATTCAGCGTAACAGGGTCCTGTACTTAGCTCTCTTATATGAAAGCTTTTCTCATCTTGTTTTATATGAAAGCCTTTCTTATCTTGTCTTATATGAAATCCATGTAAAATACCTTCTTTCCATGTAAAATAAAAATAAGTTATTACATATCTATCAGATCAAGAATGACAACTACAGTATTTAGACCATTTTTATAACAGAATGTATTCCGCGTAACAGGATCCTATACCCAGCTGTCTTACATGAAGGCCTTTCTTATGTTGTCTTATAAGAAAGCCATGTAAAATACCTTGTTTGCATGTAAAATGTGTTTACAATAAATTATCACATATCTATCAGGTCAAGAATGGCAATTACAGTATTTTGACCATTTTTATAATAGAATGCATTCAGCGTCTTACAGAAAAGCCATTCCGTATAAAATACTTTCAGATGTAAAGGATCGACTTGTTGTGAGGCCGTCTTATATCGCCAGTTTCTTTTCTGAAGGAAATTTTAAAAAATTTTCAAGAAACGCTATATTAGTGATAATCAAAAAGCGTATAGAAACGAAAATGAGCGCCCCTCTCTTCTAAACACTGTTAAATCAGAAATCGCATAAAATGTGTTCCTAATAAAAATAAAACTGAATGTCATAAACGATTCAGCCATAAAAAACAAAATAAGAAAATGTACTCTCAAACTATTACTTATAAATATATTTTATGAGGAAACAAACATAAATTAATATTTAAAAATTGGCAAGAAATTAGAAAACCAATTCCTCAAATTAACCCTTTAAAATATGCCGAACGACCCCCTTATACATCGCGAAACACAATTTACACTATCACAGCAAAACGGTTCTTTATACCCCTCAAAAGACATTATAGCGTTCATACACGCACTCACATTATAAAAAAAAAGATGAAAAAGAGGAAGAAAATTATCCCCAAAGGATGAATTTCCATCATTCCCATTTTTTCCTCTCTTCCTTTACCTTTTGGTCTCTCGATTCTTTGCTCAGAATAAATAAATTTCTAGGAAAAAAAAGGGGGAAACACGATTAAAAAAAGATTAAAAAGACTGAAATAATAAAGAAAACCCTGATCCTATTAAAGAATAAATTACCCGGTAAAAAAGGGGATAAAAAAGAGATAGAAAGAAAGAAAGACGTACGGCATACTATTAAAAACTCAATAAAGAAAGAATACTAGCTTAAAAATCACTTTATTACTGTAGCTGTCTTACTCGGTCCATTCTAGAGACTTTTAAACGACGATTAAGTTGTCGTAGCGCTATTTTTTTCCCTCTTTACTTTACTTTACTTTTTTATTTCTTTTGGTGGAATAAAATGCCATTGAGCGTGTGAAATGAGCAAAAAAATATTCTCGAAGGTAAAAAGAGTATTGCCTTTAGGGATGTGCTTTTAAAAGGCGTGAATTGTTCAATTGTGCTGCTCTATTATACCAAGGATTTTTTTACAATCCTTTCCGAATCATTTGGTTTTTCTAATTTTTCTTTGCGGACTTCTAACGCCGGGCACTGCTGTCTGTTTTTGATTTCTGGATGAAAGGAAAAGTAAGTTATCCTTTCTACATCTAATGAAATAGTTATATGAAACGGTTATATTTTTAATATCCATCTTAGAGGTTAATTACTTATTTATTAAAGAAAACGTCTCATAATTAGAAATTATATTCTTCACAAATCTACATTTGTTAATCAATTTTAAGAATCTGAAGACATAGTGATAAAATTAAAAATATGATTTATAGAGTCATTAGGTTTATCGATGCATGAGACGTGGGAAACGTGTAATATTCTCGCCAGGATTCGAACACCAAACCTCCCGCCTGCCAGCCGGAGGTGCTACCCAGTTACACCACGAAGGCTCGCTGAAAGGAGGGATAAAATAGTTTCTTAGTTTAAAAACCTGTAATCTGTAACATAAAATTTTAAATTTCCATCTATTCGCATACGCATATAACAGAAGGAATTATGTGTTATTAAAATGATTGATTAAATTTAAAGTAGCTTTTATTCTTCAACGTTATGAATAATACATGAGAGGAAAAGAAAATTCTCTAAGTTGTATTTATAAATGTTCCCCCCCCCCACACTAATGTTCGTTAAAACACTTGAAAAAAATTATCATACTTTCGGCATACTTACTTCAACGCCTTTCTTAACGAAATTTTTAAAAAAACTTTGTTATATGTCTCTGTAAGAATAATAATTCATCTTTTGAAATCATATGGGCCTACAGAAGACATTATGCGACCCTAATGTAATATTTTTAAGATGCTCTTTATGATGCAATGTCCAGTGACATAAGATACCAACTGTGATAAACCAAACCAATGAGTCCAGTGGGGATTATCCAGCGTCCAGAGGAAGCGCTTACGTTCACTTTAAGGAAACACGAAATTTTATGCCAACTAATTACATTCCGACACTCAAAGACGTCTTTTTGCATTTCATATTCATTAAATTTAAGTACTTTTGATATACGGAGTTATAGTCGACTGAATTCAGATCATTCCTTTTGAGTTAATCTTTTTTTTTATCCGAAAAATTCTAATTTTCAAGAATATGCCTTTTAATTAGGTATTTTACCTAATTTTGAATATTTATACATGTTTATTTTTGTACCTTTTTTCAATTGTAATTTTAAATCCTCAATCTTAACGAAGTGTATATTCATAATATATCTTAGGGTCAGTTTTAACAGCATAATAATCGCAGCCCTAAGCGCAGCAATTTAAAGTTTTTTCAAAGCTTTCTCCGCTTTAATTGACTAGTTGGATATAATGCAACAAAAGAAGATTTTTACCTATACAGTTTTTCTCATACAATATAGCGGAATTATACATACAAGATATGGGCGTGTGTGTGTGTAAGATAAACAATATGAAAGTAAACTTCTAATTTTTATTGGCAAAGACCCTTTTTTATTCTTCATTTTAATTTGTGTAGTTCCCTTTTTTGTTTTAAAAATAGTAACTGTTTATAAATCATCCATCTATATCAATCTAATCTTACATAATGCTGGAAAGCAGGTACGTTTTAGAAAATCCAATAAATAAGATTTCAGTTGAAACCAAAACCTTTTTTAACTATCTCCTACATTTTTTTTCTGAATGTGTCACTTTTCCGCTTGCTTGCTTGCTTCGAACTAAGACGACTGGCTCGCTTCGCTCTATCATCCATTGTCTGAGCTTTCAGAAAATGTGGGGTACATATTGCATCGATCATAACATGAATCGTAAGCTGTGTCTTAAGAACTGCTTTATATAGTAATAAAAGTATTTTGTATCTACAATTATGTTTGTCTGCAAATTTCATTTGGAAAAGACACCTGTACCTATAGAATACATTTTTCAATGAAAAATTAGCAATTAAAAAGGCAATAGAAATTGCAATTAATAATAAATGCAATCAGCTCACAATTCAATTGCATTGTCTTCCTTCACTATATACAGTAGAGAACTTCAAATAGCCTTCTCCAATAGCAAAAATCTTTCACCTCCTCTTAGAAAATAACCAAATTAAAATTTTGTTTGGTTGGATGAAAGAACATGCAGGGAATAAAGGAAAGGAAGACTTCGATTCCTCGCTAAAGATGCAGCTATTTCTTCTGATTTGAAGATATAAATTTAAAATGGCGTAAGTCATTACCTAAAAAAAAAGCATACAAGACATTTTATTAAATCTGGCAGAACGAATGGAACTGTGTCCCCCAAGGCAGGAGAACACGTGACCTAATCAGCGTAATAAATGACAAAAAATATCTCAATAACCCCATTTAAATCGATTCATATCTGGGCATGGATCCTTCTCCTCCTATTACTACGAGAGAAATATCTCTTCCTCAGACAACTGTTATTTGCGGCGGAAAAAGGACCTCCATAACACTACCTATTTCTAATGTCCATTATTACAAGCACATCACAGCGTTAGACCAACTACAAACGAACTCGAGTTTCGAAGATGTATAAAAAGTAATTCAAAATTTCATCACAAAATCAGCAGTATTGCCAAATACCATTCGGAACAAGACGAGATATTTGTGAGCGATAATAGTTACGAATTACAAAGAAGTCCTTATATTAGTAAACACATCCTTTTAGGTGACAACTGCACAAAAGTGATATGGAAAGTTTTCACGGAGCTTCTGTAGGATTCATCGCTGAAATGGTACATGTAAAAGTAAGTATGCATATGTATGTATGGTAAAGTCCTGGTGTCGTATGCTTATTCCTGTTTTGTTCTGCAAGTTTAATTCTTCTACTTTTGTCAAGTTTAATTCTTCTACTACGCAGCATGCTTTCTTATATGCCAACACCATCTACAACCATCGGCCATGAGTAAAAACTATTTATGTCTTCACCAGCACATTCTTAAAATATTACGTTATATATATATATATATATATATAGGGTGTATCAGTACAGCGGTAACAAACTTTCAGGAGAGATAGAGTACACTTAGACTATGGAAAATCACGTAGAAATGCATGGTCGGAGATGCTTTTCTGGAGCAGTAGTAATGACACAGAAGTCAAGAAAGAAGGACTCGAACCTGGTGAGAAAACATGTTTATTATTCGGAGTACAAAAAAAAACTAAAGAAAAAGCAACCTAAAGAGACAACGATAATCATCAAAGAAAGCGTTCGAAATTAGGACCCGGACGGTGATGCAAGAACCGTCCGTCATACATCTTCCATGCGCCAGAGAATAGAAGCCTACATCACGGTCCGGAATCATAATTTCGAACACTTTCTTTAATGACTATCGTTGTTTGTTTTTGTTCTTATTTGTAGGTTTCTGCTGTACTAAACATAACAAAACATATTTTATCTCACTGTTTGTGTCCTTCCGTTTTTACGTTTTGTGTCGTCACTACCGCGCCAGGAAATCGTTTCCGACCGTGCATTGCTATGTGTACTCTATATCTCTTGAAAGTTTGTTACCGGTGTACTGATACAACCTGTATATAATCATGAAAAACTTTAAAACATGTTTGATTTTATAAGAAATAATTTAATATTGAATTTTGCTTTAAAAATATTTAAACAGAAGAAATTTAATTATTTTAATTTCAGAAAATTTCTATTTACATTCCTGATGCGTTAAGAAGTCGGATTTCATTACAGTCTTCATAAAAATTTACTTTATGAATGAGGCATTAAATATGCCACCTGAGTACTGATTTGTATCCTTCCGAGCTTGATTTTTCATCGTCAAAATGAGTTTTCTGTAAATACGGGCTTGTAAACCTTCCATGATGGCGACCATCGTCTTACGTAGATTATCTTAGAGAGTTTAATCTTTACCTAGCGTCAAAATGTATCCCTAAAATTGCTAATTATATGTACAACAAAATTTAGTTTATTTATTGCTTCATACACTTAAATACAGATTTAATAAGCAATCTTCACCATATATGTATGTAAGATACGAGAGACTGACAGAGTGAAGTTTATTAACAAAACTGTCGTTCAAAATCTTAATAACACATTTTTGAATTATTTCATGTTATGTAATCCATTCCTAAATTCTGAGTTACTTGGAAAAAAATTAATTTCTAGCAGTTGTGGGAATAGATGAATGACATTAAGTTTAAGACCAAAGAATATAAACTTTTGCATGGAAAATTTTCTGTACTGTATTGAGTTTTACTTATGAAAATATCCTTTACGAACCGGAAAATTCAGCAATACATGAATTCGGAAACTGTTACAAGTGCAGATACTTTGTCGTAGAAAGCAAGAAAAATCATCAGGAGAAATTCTTCCGCTTCTTCTTCATCAAAAACTTATTCCCGAACCAATAATCAATTTATTGAATGACCACTTGTATCCCTACTATCGCAGTTTTCATCCTCAATTAAGCCTTCACATTCTCGTTACTTCTTTATTATCCATTAAGAAAAATGTTTGCAGCTGTGTATCGCATTTCAACGCGTCCCAAATCACAAACTGATTCAAATTGCTCCTAAATTGTTTATTTATTTACTTTGCGCGTAATTAGCCAACTTATTCAAACATTTTCAGTTCCGATTGCTAGCACTTACAGCGCGCAGTTATCAGCAACGGACTTCGTAAATAATTCTTCCGCCAAATATTTAAATTTTGCTTCGCTCGGTATTTAATTAAATCTCATCAGTTGCAACCCTTCTTGAAATGGTGGTATTCTGCGGGGAGCATTGGTATGAGTACCTATATGGTATCTTTGATGATGCATGAATATTTTAGTTTATCCATTTCGTATTGAAGGAGGTATAGGTAGAGAATATTATGAATTCAGCTGTGAAATACCTATTCCTTGGTTCAGTTACAGTGTAACTAAAATGCATTTCTTATCACTCTGAATGTTCTGTAATAACTCGTAAAAGTACAGGTATATTATCTGAAAACGTCGTTTTCCTATCCCACCTTATATTAAAAGAAATGGCGTAAAGCACAGAATTTAGAAGATTTACATGGAAAAAAATTTTTTAGCATTGCCACCCTCAAAAGTAAAGTAATAAACAACATACAAGAAGTATTGCATAAAATAACATTAAGATACTGTAAAAGTAAATATGATATAAATAAATACACAACCCAAATATAGTAGAAATTGTATTTGCCCAATTTTAGTTAGGAATACAGGAAACGAGTTGAAGAGTTTCAGTTAAAGGTAGTGATGCCGATGATGGCAGACTAAGCTCTCAGAGTTTGGGGAGGAGGTATAAGAGATTTGGGTATTAAAGAGTGAGGTAAAGGATAACCTACCTAATATCCTATGAACACAGGTAGGTAATGGAGGGTAATTTTATCGCCGTCTGTTACGTTTATCGTCGCCATCTACCACGAAAAGTAGCCATGTATCTAGCCCGTTCATCCAGGATCGAACCCAACTCCCAGGAGTCTCAAACACTTGGCCCTGAGTGTAGCGAGTGTAGAAGGCCTTGAAATGCGACAACTTGGTTAGTTTACGTATTTTTGTTTCATACTGCTCTTTGCGGTCATTCAAACTACCCTGAAAATCTGCGCACTATCTATTTGCCTTTAAAAATTGAACTTATGCACGAAGCAAATATTGAATACTCTTCTCTTTTTTTCCTTAAATTTGAAAATTGATTTCGGAATTCTTAGCAATAGCCTAAAAATTTAATGTAAATTTTTCAATAAAGCGAACTTTCTCAGTGTAAAGGATACCAGTACAAATTTTGAAAAATATTCAGGTATTAAGTCTTTAATAAAAGTCTTGATGCATATTATGCGTAACCTGTAACTCTTGAGCTTTATTTGGTAATAAATCACGAATTGTATTTTAAGTAATTCAAAATTATAGCAAAACTTCATCAATAGGCAACACATAAGATAAATTACATGGTAGTAGGACACATGCTTATTTTTTAATTGTATCTGGTATTCAGCATTATATTTGACAATATTATATTATATTATATTATATTCTAAAGCAGTATATTTTAAGTTAAAATAATGGTTTTTTTTCTCGCGAACAACACTATTCGCTTTCCTGTTGCTGTCTCTAGTGTTTAACAGCAGAAAAAGAAGTACTTAACACTTAAAAGAAACGCAGAGTATGAGTAAAAATAAAAAGCTTTTGGAAAATTACCGATATTTTTATCAGCTATCGTCAGATGTTGAAAGCACATACACACACACACACGCGCGCAAAAAAAATCACGTCAAGATTTTTAACGTTTGTTGCGTTTTTAGTATTCTAAATAGCACATTAACATTGTGATCGAAAATAAGCTTTAAATTTAAATAAGATGTTTTATACGAGTAAGTGAAGACTTCAGCTTTGTGCTTTTGCGCATCTTTAATACGCACGAAAGAAGTTGCGGAAGAAATCAAAGCTGTGCTCAAAATATTATTCTTCAAGTAAAAAACCTGATGAATCGGATTAACCGGCTTTCCGCCTTTAAAAAAAGTGAAGTTTTGTTTATTGCGTAGCGATGGAAAAACTGCTAACTGCATACAGCAAATACAAAACTAAATTAAAGTGCGTGGGTAACAGAAGGATGTCATAATAGTAAGAAGTTGTTTGTATTTTAAACAGTACGTAATTTAATTTTTCGTAATATAGAATAAATGAAAAATATCCAAATGTTAAAAATAAATTGCTCAATCTTAAAAAATAAGTCCGTTAATCTTCCGTTTCACGCTTATCACTAGTGAATGTAATATGAATAAAAATTTTATTCTTTTTTGTTTTGAACACTGATTTAATTTACGTAATCAAAGGAATGTTTTCTCTAAATTAAGCTACTTGAAAACACAGTTATATAGCTAATAACACTTTTCTATTAGTTACTATTGTTTCTATATCTTGAGTTTGTTTAACTACCCCGGATTAACCGTGATTTTGGATTAACCATGGATGCCGTCCCCTTTATTGCCCCGGCTAATCGGGAGTTAACTGTAAAATAATTAAAGTGAAAAAGCTCTTTAAACTAATATAGAAAAAAACAATTTATTTATTTCGGGACACCAAATACGTTACGCTAGTCACTTGTCCAATGAATTAAAATAACTTTTAAACGTGTGTTTTTAGTCAGTCAGTCAAATATAACGTAATGTTTCCAGTGACATATTATCATTGAACAATTCTGTCGACTCGTGTTTTTTCTCTTTTTCTAACATGTAATTATAGCTACTTCATGAAGATTACATTTACTTCTTCATACACTGAAAATATAATAGAATGGAATTTTGAATTTAATTATTGTATAGCTAGCTATACACGCTTCAGAAGATTTTTGTTATTTTACTTCACTTATAGCTCAAGATTTCATGGTATAATTAGACGAATCTTACGGTTTTTAATAAACTTGCTGGTAAAATAATAGTTTTTAGAACGGATGGTAACAGTAAATGTATGCAGGATGAGATTTTCTCGAATATTCATCTAATTCTTCCTAATCGGAACACTGCGTTTGAACACCAATTTAATTCTTCAAAATATTCCGTTTTCTCTCGAGTGTACGTAGTCTTGCGCACAAAACAACTTCTTTATAAACAACTCTTATTCTGAAATATGTATTTCTGAAAAGTTATTGTGCATCAGCAGAAACACCTTACAGGAGAGATTGAGCAACATTTTGTAGTAACGATTGCACCATACCTTGCATAAGCATTTTGCTTTGAATCGATCAAATAAGACACGCAGACATGAGATGTGAATGTCACAAATGATACGTTTAACTATCGTATATAATACTAAAGTTTTGTTAAAGGTTACAATTCTTAGATCACAACAGTATTATCCTATCCTTAAACGAAATCCAATCATACTGCGCATGCATATTTTCAAAATATGCCAATAAGGCTTTGTAGTGATTTTATTGGTAAAACATTGGAAAGTGAAAGAATTAAAACTTTTTTTAAGCTGAGAGCAGGTCCGTACTCCTAGAGATAATAATTATTGCTTTGAATATTAACCTCATAAATGTACGCATATCTTTCGATCTTTCGATGTGTCTGAAAATGTCCTGTGATTAGTACCATATGTTAAAATTGCGCTGGTTAGGATAAGGCGTCCGTGCATATGCATTGAGAGACATGTTATAAAGCGCCCCCTATCGTGCAAATCACAGAAGTGAAGCAGTGATGCACGCTGAGACCCAATCTAACGGAGTCTCTGTGAGAGCTCGTGTCATTGCAAAATGGAGCAAAACATTTACATGAAGTTTTGATTCAAATTAGAAAAAATGAAGACGGAAACTCGTGAAATGTTTGTGGAAGTGTACGTTTTTGAAGAAGTGAGTAAAAAGTGTGTGTTTAAGTGTTTAAACCCTTCAGAGACGGAAAAGTAGGTGTCGAGGATGAGCCGCGTTCAAGTCGACCGTCAACAAGTACAATCCCAGACAACAACG
>KK122564.1:101995-125678 GCA_000611955.2 Stegodyphus mimosarum
AGTGTGACGGATGCTTGTGGATGATCGAAGGCTTTCTTTGAAAATGATAGCAGAAGAGTCAAAGATAAACAAAGACAGTGTAAGTACTATTGCTTTCGAGCTTTTGAAAAAGCGGATGATTTATGCCCGTTTTGTAGCGATATGCTGATAGAAGAACGGAAGCAAACTCGGATAAAAACATTTGGAGATTTCGTCGACAGGTCTGATAGGAATCCACAGTTTTTTGAAATTTTCAATACAGAAGCTGAGACCTGGTGCTATCACTACGATACGGAGACCAAGCAACAGTCAATGGCATCCATCGTCTTCCCCGCCTCCAAAAAACGTCAGCTGACAAAATCCAAGATTAAGACAATGTTGATCGCCTTTCTCGACAGCAAGGGCACTTGATCCATCATGAAATTCTACCCAAGAGTCATGCTGTCAACGCGGAAGTTTGCGAGGGAGTTTTGGAAAGATTGCTGCAAAGCATCCAAGTTCGGCGAGATCTAGTAGACAGGGGAATTTCCCTCCACGACAACTCTCGTCCGCACACTGTGATCCTCATGCTCAACTCTCTGGCTTAACGGAAGGTGACTTGTTCTTCAACACCCTCTTTATTCTTCGGATTTGGCGTCGGCAGACTTTTGTTGTTGTTGTATGTTTTAAATTAGTCCTGAAAGGCTCACGCTTTCTCATATCAATTCAATAACACTATATAGGATGCCGGCTTATTGTCTAGCCCTCCGATCGTTACGGGTTTAACCCTGAAATTTCAAAGTTCCTCAGATTCTCATGAATAAGTGGTATTTTCTTGATTTTAATTAAAAAATGACTCTCTCATTTTGTACCTATATTCTTTTTCTTCCAATATACGTCCAAACCGAAATCAGATACATTAAAAGCTAACAGAAATTTTCATGTGTAATGAATACAGTAGACAGCCTTCTAGACGGAATTTTTCGGCCGTAACGCTGAGAGGGTTAGTATATGCATATGAGAGAGCATATTTCTTGGCGAACAAAAAACGATTGTCCTCTCAAAATACAACAAATTTATGAATTTTCATTCTTGCTAAGAGGTTGATAAATATGGAATTTAGCATGACTCAGATTTAAGCATAAAAGGGTAAAAGCTTGGCAATGCCGTTTCGGCAAGCAATATAATATTCCAGATTGTCCTGAAGTTACAGCAGTAACGTCATTCGATCTTTGATGGATATGATTGCCTTAATGTTTATCTGTTTTACATTAGATTCAGGAATTATCTGGAATCTTCTTTTTGTGACTCTGAACATCCCATTGGCAAAGAACATTTAAACGCGTGCTCTGTGTTTAATATGTTTGATTATGTAACCCCAAAGTACTCAAAAGTAAGGCTGTAGAGTTTATTAGGTTTGTTGTAGGAGAAGACATAAAAAATTAGCGATGCCTTCGTCGAAATTCGAAATCCGACATTCTGATTCTAACCGGGTGTGCTTCCAACTATTTATCACAAACGCACGCGGTAAGGAAGGAGAAAATTCCTTACAAGACATCTGGCTTGGATGGCAGAAGCCAGATATATATAAATTAATAAATAAAGTACGTATTATTTTTAATGTTAAGCTATTAAATAAGGGTTTTATTTTACTTAACTATAGTACAATTGTGTGTTAAGAATGTAAAATACAGTCATAGATAAAATAAATGTTTAAAAAGAATATTTGTGTGAATACTGTGAATTTTTACTAGGAGGGGACATTTTTAACCCTGGAAATTTTTCTGTTTTTATTGTGAAACTCTTGTTTAATGTTTATATTTTTATCCAGCTTACTAACTGGATATATATACCAGACTCAAAACGGCATAAGCCATTTTCTCCATCTAAATAAGTTCTGAAAAAACAGGCATCAATTTTGACAGTTCTCTATCTCTCTGGATAACAACTTTTTTTAAATAATTGAAATTAAATTTTAAAATTAATATTACTAAGACAACGATTTTAATAGTTGTATAAAATTGTTGAGAGAATCGCAAAATTAGAATATAAATATCAGACGATTCTTTTTTCTGCTAAATGTCCTTCAGAAAACCATTTTCATGCCCAATATGACGTTTAAAAATATATTAAGGTTAGTTTAATCATGGTTCCTTAATTTTTAAGTTTAAGGAAGCATATGCATTTAATTTATAGTAAAATTTAAACACCCAGTTATCTTTTTTGTATAACAATTTCATATGCCACTTATATAAGAGAAGCTCGTATGTATGTCTTTTTTTTTTCTTTTTTGAAACAGTTGAAAAATAAGTCATTAAATTGTGAATAATCTAGGAAATTTCGCTTTTAAGATGAGCTAGGAAAGCTCAATATTATGCCAAATGAGAATCAGTTTAAAATCAGGACAGAGATCCGATTATCGAAATTAACTAGAACCACAGCTTTTTTGAATATGCGAAAACTCTGGTTAATAAATTTCACTGATGCATATTCACTGTTTATTTCTTAAGCAGCCAGTTAAGATAAAACATTCAGATTAAAGTTTATTAACGTAAAATAGTGTTGTGTGCATATGGTTCGTAATATATTGAATGCACATTGCTCCGATGATAGGTTGATAAGATTTATTTTATCGAAAGAAACATCTCAGAGTTCTGGAATTTTCCACAAAAATAGTCACGTAACTCTTCATAGTCACACAAAGTATAATCAGTAGTTAAATCTTCAAACTACTAAGAATGTTAAACACAATGCAAGCAAAGCGCATCTAAAAGGCGAAGCTTTCGATACACCGAAGTCACTGTGAACTAACAACTCACAACAACAGCTGTGGGCAGATGCTGTCTCCAGGCCTTATATAGCTTTCACACGGCCGCTGAGATATTTCTAGTACTTTCTGCTTCTCAAAATTACCGGAAGGCATATGAAAGCCGAACTACAGTTACAGCTACATATGAAATCAATTACAGTTATTGAACTACATTACTCATTCTATTACTGTGATATAGGATCAGACGAAAATGTCGCTAAATGGTCGCCTAGTCTGGCGATTTAGTCATCGTGACAAAAATTAGCGGCCAAATCCGTTGAAAGCTTGGCGATATCTCGCCAAATTAGCGAGATAGCCATTTACTCAATGTTAAGTAGATTTGCTCAGATATTGTTATTTTTTCGGCAGAATATCACCTGGATTTTCATGTTACGTTATACAGAAAGATATAACAATTTCACATATAATTGTATTAAAATCATTTATCTATGTCAAAATTCGTAACAATATAGTGATAAACATGTGAATTATTTAGCATGTTCAGTAGCACGTTTCAAAATAATGTCACTGCAAAAGTACAGCGCTTGCCCAAAGTCTCTCTAAATTTACATTCTAGAACTAGGTATTTAAACCTTATTTCCTCAAGGTAGAATTTGCATTACTACACGCACGCTACCAAATTTAAATATTCTAGCATTGACAATTCGGGGAATGAAGGCTTATATGAAAGAAAATATAACTTAAGCTGAATTGTTTATTTAAAAATCCCTACGAAAAATTATAAATATTTTTATCGAAATATTTTAATAACCTCAATTATATTTTACACTGGTCGAAATAACTTGTAATGTATAATTAATATATTGCGTCTTGAGGTTAAATTTTCTTAACGAAGTAATATTATTACATTTTCGTACATCAACTTTACTTTTATTGAACAGGATAAGCTGTTGAGGCCAGATTGTATACGTTAATTTCTATGTAAATGCTAAAACCCTCAAAACATTGCAAGAGAAGTCTAAATTGGTTGTCATCTTGTAGTAAATTTGACAGCTAAGTTGAAACTAATTTGAAAACTGGGTTATTAGAAATTATTTACCCCACCTGAATGTCTTTTGATTATTTGTTCCTGAGAGGGCAACAGCTAAGAAATACGCTCTGTACAGTTTTTCAAATGCTGCAAATTTGCGTTTTCGTGAAGATATTGAACGATATACAAACGGTACGATATTGATACAAACGGTATGGAAAATGTGTCTTGGGTATTTTTGCTTATAGCTTGGTACTCATCTAAGAGAAAATGTTTTATAAATACAATGCTCTAAGATTATTATTGGTTATTTTCACACTGTAAATCTATGGATATAGAATGAAATATATTTTATAGGGTTACAGAAAAGTGGTTATTAGTTATTGATTTCATTTTCCATTAATATTAAAATGCGAAATGCATATATCTGTGAATAATTTGTAAACAATTATCATCATACTCATACCGTAGAAAGATAACTTGGCTCTCAGATACCTTACGTTTAGTAGTTAGTTGTTTAAAACTGCAATACCAATTCAACAGTAAGTTGCGTAAATGAAAAAAAACCGTCTTTCTTATGTAACAAATATACCGTCCTTAAGTAAAAAGAAATTGGCGGCAGGGCTCTAATGTGTTTACTCACATGTTAACATAACGATGGATGTCAAAAAAATATATATTTGCTGGAGCCGTTGCATTTTTCGCACTACTGTTTATCTTAAAACATTTTTTAAATTTTAAGATTCGCATTAAGGCTGAGCTTTCCAGAATGGCATGTGGAGAAAAAAAAATACGGTTAATACCTGCCCAAGTCTTAGCCTTGCCGTTCTTGGTAAATACAGAAGATTGCAGTTTATTAAAATTATTACCAGTTCACTTGTTTTAAAGGCATAATTCCCACTGATGAATAAATGAGTGATCTTTATGAAGAAAAGTTATGTTATTGCTTAATATTGATTACATTATTATTACAGCACTGTTTAATATAATAGCTTATATTTTAATTTCACAGTTTTTTGTTGAGATTTAAATATGAGCCAAAATATTAATATATTTCAATTAACTGAAATTTCTTTCCGTTATTAGCATGAAATCTGGGACTGATGTGATTTTTTAAAGCCTAAAATGTTCATTAATCCCTAAACGAGAATTTACGTCGAATCACCATAAATGCTTCGTTTCACTTTTCATTCGAATTTGTTGCCGTTCCGCAAATGTAAAATATTTATCTTTCAAACTGTGTCTTCTGTTGTGGATTAATAAACTGAGCTATTGGAAAGCAGTTGATGCAGTTCCTAAAACAGTCATTTCTTACTTTTGAATTGGATTGACTTAAATAATAAAAATGCATTCAATTCACGATCTATCTAATTAAAAATATTCAATATTTTCATAGAATGACATTGAATACTTTTTATCTTTTATTTTGTATTTTGTAAAACTTTAATGAATTTCTGATTATCAAGTTCAACGATCTGAAACGTACGGAATAAAACATTTTTATCTCCAGTGCGCGAGACTGTCTATCGAAAATTCTAAAGATATGCTGTTTCTAAATATTTTATGTTTTTGCCGTTGAATTGAATTTTATGTAGCATAAGTGCGAAGAACGGGATAGTTGATAAATAAACACACAGAATGTTAATAATAAAAAGGTAAAGAAAACGTTCTGCAAGCCATCTTACTAAGAAAACAGAGCGTTGATATGATGAGCTGAGAAAAACTGGAAAAAATAGAAAAAATGTACTCCAGTATTTTAAACTGCATATGGAATTCTAAGCATATGCTGCTTTTAAAATTTGTGTAATCATTCCATTGAATTATTTGTGGCATAAGCGCGAAGTAAACGATCCTTAATAATGAAGCTAAAAAGACTAAAAAGAAATGGATTACCAGGAGTGAGCGCAACTGCAGACTGATAAAGTGCGAGTTCAGCGAGAGTGTGAAAAACCTTAACAAACCCATCTGGGTGACCGTTAAAATCTGGCGAGTTGAGTTACAGAGATGATGTATGAGTCTGTAACTTTTAGATACGTAATAATCACATTACTTTATCTAATGTTTATTAAAGGTTAAGTTATCACAATACTCAAAACACACCAGGGCTATCTACCTAAGGAAAAGGATACCTTCTTGGAGATTTGCTGAAGAAAACTGGTTCACATTCATGTTACACAAGAGTAAAACTTTAGATAACCAAACTCCCAGCCTTTCCATTCGCATAGGTTCGAACCGGGTGAACTAGAAGGTTTCAGCGGTCTTATTCACACGGTCACTGGCAAGGCGCAATTTTTAAAGAAAAATTGATTAATTAATAGAGCAATTTATGATTTAGCGCATGAGTCTTATTCCATCTGAACATGAATTCCATTTTAGGGTGCATTTAAACGATTTTATATTTATCTTTATCCAGGTCCACACTACATATATTTCGCTTCGATTCAAATTAGCACATGCACCACTCTGTTTCTGAGCGAGTTGCGAATGGAATGCTAAATAATCAATCTTAAAACGATCCGTTTGGGGGGGGGAGGATTTTAAAACCGCGTTCGCAGCACATGCATTTATATGCGCGATTTGTATTTATCGTGTAGAATAAATGTTTGAGCGGGATTACTCGATTGAGCAGCGCTTACCGCAAGCAGGCGGAAAATGCCGCTCTAGGGAGCCGCTTTTAAAACGCGGACTGCCCCTGATCGTCGTCGGTTCTTCGATGTCAATCAAAGCTTTCATTCATTAGACTCATATAAAGTGGAATCGCAGTTAAGCAGTTTGAGCACAGAGAAATGGCGAAGCAGATGACTGAACGAGATTATTATCTTTTCCATAGAAAGAGAAGAGTCGTTGGTTTTATTGCAATTTATTGCTTCCTTTCAAATGTAGTACTACTACAATGACGAAATTTCCAAGCAATTATTTTGTCGGAAAGACTTTCAACCAATTTTCAATGACCTTTAATTTTTGTAAATGCATAATTTTCGCTGGGCAAGTTATCAGCATAAATTGGAAAGTTGAGAAATAGTATCTGCCGTAAATAATTAATTTACTTGTTTTGCCAATACTTGGGAACGTGTGAAATTGTCTTTAAGTTATGTAAAATAATTGTAGTTAAATTTTCTTAACGACATAGATCTTAATTGAAGTATATAATATATGGGGTTCGAAATGTCTTTTACGGCGACTTTGTTTCCTCTTTGAAGAAGAGAACCAATTCAGAATTGCCTTTTTTGGAAGGAAAAAAAACATTTTATTTTCTACTTTTAATATTTTCAGAACATACATAAAATGTTTCGCACTTCATCACAAATTGAATGCAACCATTTTTAGACCGCCCAGCCTTAAAAATGGCACTTCAAAATTAATTTTCCTATTTAAATTTGTTTAAAGTTTATACTGAATTCATAGTTGTCCAGAGTTGTAAAGCTAAAAATTATCATATTTTTCTACTCATCATACATAGCTTTATTGCAATGTGTGTTGACCATTTTTATTAGAGTGTAGACTTACAAAATCTTCTGGACTGAATAATGAAAAAACGTAATAGAATAAAACGACTTCAGATAGAAAAGTTATGTTATGTCAGAAAATGGAAATTTTTGTATAAATATACGTATAGAAGATAAATCTTTGCGTAAGGGAAGATTTTAGCCTAAGATCTTATACTGCTTTACTATTCTGCCAGTAAAGCTGCATTCGTTCTCTTACACGATTGTTCTGGACTCTTGTGATGTAATTTCAACTGAAATCTGCAGTGATTTTAACATTCCAATGAAGTTCTCCCCCCCCCCTCTATTTCTTGAATGTCTTGGAAAGAAACCTTCTTGCTGCTCCCTGTTTACTGTATAAGGTATTTTCTTCCTCCTCACAGATACCTTCGTGGTTTAACGGTATCACCTTCGGCGCGTATACGGGAGGTCCTGCCCGGAGAAGGCATTGCACATTTTTCACATCTCATGCTTTTAAGAAGAAAAAAAACTAATGACTCTACAGCGGCGCCCGAGATAAAAGGTGGTGGACAATAATTTGTCACCACCAGAATTTGGCGTGTGGTTCTCCTAATCCCCAGTCTTCCCTTTAAGGGGAGTATGTAAGGTATTTTCCTCCTCCTTTCACCATGCTTTCTTGGTAAAACGGTAGCGTACTCGGCGTGTATTCCAAAGGTCTAGGTTCGAGTCCAGGCCAGATCATTGCACTTTTTTGGCGTCTCCTGCTTCGAAAAAAAAACCTAATGACTCTACAGTGGCTATCGAACTAAAAGGTGATGGACAATAATTCGTCACCACCGATTTTGGCAATTGGACCCCCCTAATCCCCACTCGGCCTTTTAAGGGGATATATAGAGTATTTTCTCTCTCCTTCCACTATGCCTTCGTGGTGCAACGGTAGCACACTTTGCTGTTCGAGACGTCCATATTCGAGTCCAGCAGAGGCCTTTCACATTTTTCACGTCTCCCTGCTTCAAGAAAAATCTAAAGACTCTACAACTATACTCATATTTTCTAAAAATCCGTTAAATGTAAATTTAAAAATTACAAATTGTATATATTTTTGGTTAAAAGTTAAAAAAAGTTATATAAGTTAAAAATCTGAATTTTTTAACGTGCCTCCAGGATAACTAGTCTGGTTCTTGAGTACGAACTAAAATTTCGTAATGAAAATCTTTAGAACAATATTAATTTTTTTTCCAGCTTCACTTACGAAAGTTTAAAAGTTTTTTTCTAATATGAGTTTTCTAATTCGTATCCAACGAAATTATTTTTCTCCTTGGGTGCCTTCAGATATCAGAGCGAATTATTCATAAATAGAAACGCAATTATTTAAAGTGTGGCTATTATTTAAAATAACTAAAAGTCAATTATTTAAAATAATTAATTCCAAAAATAGTGGCAAATTATTTAAAATAATTGCCACTCTCTTCCAATACTTTCATTAACTGTTTCATGACTACTACTTTTTTGGTAATCTGTGATCAAAGAAATTTTTCTTTCCCAATAAGGCTTTGATAAGTAAAATAGTTTTGCTATAAGGCTGAAGAAATTTTATGAGTGGTGAGTTCCCCCCCTATTTATTGTTCCAGTTGCATATAAAAAGTGGTAACTTAACGTAAGTAAACTTAATCAAATCATGCAAAATGCATTAGAGTTTCCCAAAAATCATTTATGCAAGATCATCGCTTTTTATACGCACAAAAATTAATTTCGGATTTTCATAATCTTTATGGAAATGCATAGATTGGCCGATAGTTAAAAGCATTCTTGTTCCTCTTGTTCTTTCCTTTATCAAGAGTGCAAATGAATTCATTAGGGATTTTTGTGACGTCATAGGTACGTATGTATGTATTCGCATAACTCAAAAATGAGCAGTCTTAGAACGTTGAAATTTTGTATATGAGACTGCTATAAAGTGCTATTGTACACCTCCCTTTTTTCTTGCAATCAGCCACACCAAACTTATTTTATATATATATATATGTATATATAGTTCCTCTGTTACTCGACTAGGTGAGCTCAGTTTTTTATTCTAATATGTTGGTAAATTGTGCATTTTTTGCTTTAAAAGTAGTTGAATTATGCTATTCTTACATTCCGGTTAAGGGTTTTATGCATTTAGTTAATCTGCATGCTGATTCATTTAATTTATCTAACAGTTAATTTTTATTTAAAAGCAATTTTCCTTCCATTCTCGTTTTCAACCCACGCTCTTCTTGCCAGAATGTCAATAAGCTAGCGCGCGTGCATTTAAATTAGGTAGAAAGAAGTAATATTTCAGGGAAGTTTTTGGAAGGGGACTTTAGAGCGTCTTATGCCTACTTGAAGGCCACGTTGCTGTCTTGATTTACTAGTGATTAGATTTCTGTGACGTTAACACTTCTTGCCATTACGCTTGTTACGCCGACTTTTACGAATCAGAGTCGTCTTGCGCGTTAAATTATCATGTGAGCCTTTAGGCTAAACTTACTACATTTAGTGTTGGCTTCTGTAAGCACAAATCGGTGCCATCTGTGATTACATTCAGTTAATAAAGGATTCTTTAGACCCTTGTCTGGACTTTGTCGTACTTAAAACTTGTGGATAATTCTTCCCACGGTTTTCTAGTGTCTCGTTAGTTTATGATTGCGAGAAACATAAATATCATTGATCAAAGAAAATGTTTTTTTTTTCTTTTTAACATTCATCATTCCTAAAATGTCAAATTAAAATATTTTTATTAATCACACAAATAACTGATTAAATTAGCTACATCATAGACTGTTGATATGGAGCGTAGCTCTAATGATCTGGCTTTTACGGAATTCAGAGAAAGAGTAAAAGAAAAAAAAATGGTTATATTCTGGCTGAAAAATAAATTATGCTTGATATTGGAAAATAGCAGTGTAGTGTCAAATTAGTGTGGGCTTGCACCTTAATCAACTGATTTTTAATGTGATAAATATGTTTAAGTACATCTGTTGCATCTAACCCAGACAATACTTTAACGCACTATAAACTCAATGAAGAGACAAAGAAAATTTACATTAGGAAAACGTTTAGCTCTTAAATCAGTTTTGCTTTCTTTTGCCCTTCAGCAAGTTTTTCCGAATTTTCGACAAGTATATCAATCTCCACTTTAAATGCATCACAAAGTCTAATAAGTATCCTCTCTTGGTTACCGAATCTGATGTTAAACTCAGAATTAAAAATATTTCTGAATTTATAATACGACAGTGAATTGTTCGTTTTGTACTATTAGTGATGTTTGATTGTTCGGATTGTACGTTTCGTACAATTTTGTGATGTTTAACTCTTCCGGCAGGCCTATTATCTTACTCTTTTTGAAGGAATTATGAGCCTTTCTGCTCCTGAGGGAGCTGATAAACTCGATTATTTTAGAAATAGTATCCTCAAGAATAGCATTTTTCCTTTGCAGAGTACCTGTGCATTTCCATCAACGGCCAAAGCTTCTCTTATTTTTAAATCTGATTTTCGTAATACCGCGGAATGCTGCAAAAGCTTTTATACAAACCTTCACATCCTTTACATTGCCTGTCATGGAAATAACGTACTCGATAAGAGTAAGACACATTATGTGAAGGTCCCTCTTTTACCAAACGAGAACATCGGCGCATCACCAGCAAAAGCGTTATAAGACCGGTGAGATAATAATTTTGGATATCATAATTCCCAATTCAGTAAAAGCTTTGAATATGCGTTGTGTTTCACTGTCGTAAATAAAAAAACAGCATTGACATAGTTGTGCAATCAGCCAGATCCAAACTTACATGTGGCTATTCTTAAAACTTTCGATAACATTCTCTGTTTGCGAATTCTTCCTGTTTTCTACCTTTTTCCGCAATGTAGCTGCAATTCTTATTGCCCGCTGGATGGCAGTGTTATTTTAGTTTTCATAAAAATGGGCGTAAATAATGTTTTGTTCTTAACCTTCGAATGTTCCGCAATTTACAGCAAAAATTTTAAACAGTGAAGAAGTACGAGTCAATTCTTACACAGCGTGTTTCAAAACTAGCAGAGTAAAGTCGTCAAAAAATCCCATATAAAGATCTGACCGAATGAAACATTTCATCATAAAATGCATGATCTCATAATAAGCGATTAGGCGTTAGTTGGTGTTCCTCCATTTCCGTACACATGCCATTTTTTTGCAGTGCAAAGAAATATGTCCTGTTTCTCCTCATTTTCATATCGATTCATTCGAACTCGCAAACAATGTGCTGGTATCGTGAATCTAATGATTTAGCTATGAATATTGTACAGAGCTTGACGTGTCCGCTCACGTGAGCCAGTGAAAATAAGGTTATTGAAAACGCACGACATAATTAGGTCTGGAAGTGAGAAACTTCCGACGGCATGAAAGATAAAGGTGTGAAAAAGTAAAGTCATTATCTCTCAACCAAAAAATACCTGGTCGATTTGAAAGAATTCCAAGACAACTATTAATTAAAATCATTCAGTATGAAAGTCAATAATAAGTCATTCCATAACCAAACAAGAGGATACAAAAGCAAAAATAAAATAAATAATAATAATAATAATAATGACGTTATTAAATAATGACGGTATTAAAGGAATAATGGCGTTGTTAGCTACCTTTTTTAGGGGTATATATGAAAATCCCTCTAGATATCGTTATCTTATAAATATTTTGCATTCTTCATTGTTGTGGTGACATTAATCAGTGATTGAATTCGAATAGAAGAGAAACACGCCAATGTGACAATCAAATTCGCTGAAACAACCTTGTATTTGGCGTACATTTACTAAAAACACTCAGTCGATTTCGAGGGCAACTACAGGTGCCTCTTCATCAGGAGAAGAAAATATCTAGAAAGGGGAAAGCAACCTCAGTAACGGCTTTTTTATACCCTCGGGTAGAACCACGCGCGAGGAGGCAACGCCATCTATCGGCAAAAATAATAAATTGATAATTGAATAATTGATTGGATGTCTCCTTTGTTGTAAAATGGTCAACCAATGATTAGATGTTACCACCGTTGTATCATTTTCAACAAATGATTTTATATCTTCAGCGTAATGACTTTGCCAACCAATGATTTGATGTCGTGTGAGTATGGTGGCATTGTCACCACTGCACCACACTGATCACATCAAAATATTCATTTTTTGTTAAGGCTACATCAGCTTTTTTTCTTGTTAAAAGGCTTCAATTTTCAAACCAGTTGGTTCTCTTTACTTAAAGTGGGAACATTAGCCGCATAGTTTATTAATTTTACATTTCTTCTTGTAGCCAGCAAACATCAGTGGAGACCGACCGTGTTAGATTGCTACTCTTGCATTTTCTTATATGATAGTTTTATTAGTAGTATCCCTTTCTTTTACCTTTTTTATTTGCCAAATATTTTATATTTCATTTCGTGTGCAGTTAATAATTTTAGTATTAGTTCTTCACAAGATATTCGAATTTTAAAAAACTTAGAAATTGGTACTTTTTTTGGCAAAGGCTGCATTATTGGGCACTCATTAAACTACTCAGTTACTATGACTCCAATGATCGAGCTGAGTCCATAGAATCGGACACACTATACTGCTAATTCTAGAGTATCCAGAGCTTTAGGTGGAATTCAAAGCCGTACCGTGCTTGCTTGCAAGTTAATCCCTAACCCACTTGATCACCGAGCTAGTTAATTCCAAGAGATACTAATGGGGGTTGCAAATAGCTCTTGCTGATTTAACTGAAATTTATTGCAGTTAAAAGAGAATTCCTGTGGGAAGAGAGAGGATTGCTGCAGTAAATGTATAATATTATTCTTCAGAAAAGAAACTTAAGAATTTGAATAGATATTAAAATTTTAAATAATAGATATTTAACATTGGGAAAATTATGCATTAATGTCAGTTGCAGATTGCAAAGAAGAGTTCCAAAGGCAAGCAGTAGATTTTAGATTTATTCGATTATGGCAAAACGTATTAGAATTATATGTCTACCAAAAGTAAGCAAACTCCTTCGCAAACATTTACATAATATCTTAAATGTAGTATTTCTTTAAAAATAAACTTATTATTTAATTATTAATGTTTATTACGCAAGCAAACAAAATGTATATCTTTATGATCTTTTGCGTGTAATAATAATATTTATTTTACGTTTTAGTATATTTATAGACTTTGAAATATTTTAATTGTAAATTTTAACTCTTCAAGTGATAAAATTCGTCTATGGTAATGTAGAATCGGTGGCAACTGGCACAGCACCATTTTGGGGCTTCCAGATGCCCGTTTTCTCAATCCTTATAAAGGAAACACAAAAGCAGTTCTTTTTTCTCGAAATTAGTATTTTTATCCATACAAAAAGAATAATTTGTACCTGATATTTAATTTTTCTCTTGTTCATTTTATCAGCTTTTATACATTAACACGTTCAAATAAAAAAATATGCATAGTTTTATTTTTAAGACTTTTGTGATGATTTGGGGGCTACAGACATTTTGCCTAAGTTTCGTGGTCATAGCTGTAATCAAGACTCAAATTAGATCAAGACTAATTCATTTGGGACATATATTCTAGTATGAGTACATACACTTTTAAGTCAAGAGCTAAACTGGACGCTTTTGAAAGATTATTTGCTAAATAATCGGATGGGTTTGTCTCTGATTCAGTTAGTTTCGATACAGGTAAAAGTATTTAAAAAACGGAAATTTATAAATTCCGCAAAAAAATCATAAATTTTGAATTTGTAAAAATAATCAGGCTATGTAAAACTCATTCATTGAACACTGGAATTAATAGGTCATAGGTTTAAACATGCATTGGCTTTAAATACAAGAAGGTGTTTACGCATTTTAGAATGATTTTGATAAAAATTTGTGGCAACTGCTTATTATTTGAAACGCCAAATACAATCTGCTACTTTTATTCTTCTTTCAAAATGTCGCATGTAAGCAAGCTGTGGATTCAATGATAACTTATTACGCTTTCCGAAGAGAATTATTCCTATTCCATAATTAAGGATATTTTTAATGTTGCTCACAAACATTCATTATATTTCATAAAAACGTGTTAGCGTTTGATAAATAATGAATTAATAGAAACAAAAAGGAATTAGTAGTGTACAGATTTAATGCTTGAACAGATTCATTTAATAAAAGCGCAGATGCTACAGTCCATATTTGTGATAATGATGTGTCACATTTCCCAGCTATGATTGCAAATGCTTTTAAAAATGTATAAAATTACAGTTTAAAGCACGATAAAGATTTTTTTTCAAGTAAAGAATTTTTTTAATTTTTAAGAGAATTATAAAATACCTTCCTTCTACATCTATATCTAAAGCTCATTCTAAATGTAACAAGACAGCATTTGGCCGCCTTTTCAGGCATCAACCGGAAGAAAAACAAAAAATTAAATAAACAAATAAATAAAAATAAATAAAAAAATCCTTGGATAATATTTCAGTTACTATCGTTTATAGTTTGGAGTAATCTACGCGATGAAACGAGGATAATACACTGCTGGCCACCCAAAGTGCAACACCAAGAAAGACAAGAGATATAACAACAAAATTTATTTAGTAAATAACATGTTGACCAAATAATAAATGATTAAATTTATAGACTTCTGTGAAGTGTGGTTCCTTCTAGAATCAGTAGCTAGAGTAGCCGCTATTGTTCGAGATCACAACTGCCACACGCCTCGGCATTGATTCAAAGAGACTTTGGATGTGCTCTTGGGGTACAGCAGACCTAGCAGCTTATCTGGGTCAATCGCTCAGAGTGCCACGTGTGGTCGCGCATTATCTTGTTGAAATATGCCTGTGGGCAAGCCCTGAAGGTAAGGAAGGACAAGTGGCTCCAACACCTCGGAGATGTAGCGCTGGTTGTTTAAAGTACCGGCAATGCGTACTAGAGGAGTGCGAGAGTGACATCCAATACCGCCCCATATCATAATACCCGGTGCAAGACCAGTCTGGCGATGCATAACGAAGCTGTTCAGCATCCTCTCTCCACCTTGTCTCCAGACTCGAATCCGACCATCGTGGTGTTGCAGACAGAAGCGTGACTCGTCAGTAAACACAATTTCATTCCATTCTGCCGTCCACATCCTTCTTTCATCGCACCACTGGCGGCGGAGACGTCTGTGGTTTTGCGTCTGTGGTAGACGAAGCAATGGACGTCTTGCGGACAGACCACTCTGCTGTAAGCGGCGTCGAATGGTACGCGCAGACACTGGATGAAGCGTTACAGACTGAATGTGCTGTGCTATGGTTCGTGATGTGACTGAGCGATCCGTCACTGCCATGCGCACAATGTTCCTGTCATCACGTGAAGTGGTGCACTGAGGTGAATACGATCGAACACGTCGGTCTGTCGTACCCTCCTGCATCCAACGGTCACATATCCGCATTACAGTTGTTTGGTTTCGTCTAACACGATTACCGATTTCCCTGAAAGATAATCCACACTCTCGGTAAGCCACTATCTTTCCTCTGTCGAACTCGGATACTTGATCAAACGATGATCGCTGTTAACTACGAGGCATAATTTTTTTTTTTTTTTGAAAAAAACACAAAACACAATTGCCGAACTTGAAATCGTCGAAAACTCCAAACCTTAAATAGCGCTTTGAAGTGGCGCCGCATTCGCGCGTGATGTGCGTCTGCGCTGAAATTCTAATCATTTGCATATCTCACCTCCGCTAATGCATGTTGTAAATTTCATGTTATTTGCATGCTTCTTTCAGGGTGTTGCATTTACGGTGGTCAGCAGTGTATTTTCTAAACAACACTGAAAAAGACTAAGAGTTGAATAACAACGTCATAATATATAATAGTATAGACTAGTCATAACGTATTAGCAGATATATAGACAATGCTCAAAACAAGGAGACAAGAATTTCGTTGCGAATTATTCCCAAGCATTTAGTTAATTATAATATGTTAATCATAACAAGAACACGATTATATAAATTTAATTCTATGATTTCGTACCAAATAGAAAGTAACATGTAAAATGTAAACATTTAAAATTGGGGGTTTTCGGGGTACCTTTCTGTAGCAATGGCGAGCAGTATATACATTTTTATTAAATGTGGAGCAATCTTTCATTATAATGCAACTATTGCATACAGCACTTATCCTGTGGTTGTAACAGACAGTACAGAAAATACGTAGAGATTTACTAGAAAGTATTTTATTCTAGATTGAGTTAAATGAAATTTTATTTTATTCCATTCAAGAATGACACGTAATTTAAAGTCACTAGCTGGCTGATTCATATTTTTTTCTTTTCTGATACATTTAATATCTAACGATTTTTATTTTCGCAATTTCGTTCTAAAAGTTTCTGCTTTCATAATATAATGTCAAAAATATTGGGATTGCTAGTATGCTTCATTCACCAGAAACTGAATGAATAAGACCTTGAAGATTTCTCTTTGTAAACCAGATCCAGTTTCTAACGATGAACCATCTTGGTTTTCTTTATATAAATACAAACTGTTTCCTTCGAAAGTTCCACATAAGGCAGATGGCCAATGAGCGGCACATGTTGACGTAATGAACTCCTGTTTACTTAAGAATGTTTTACATCTGAATATTTATTATATTTTAATTTTTATTTGCTTATTGCATCTTAATTTACAGCGTCTCAATGGAAAGGGAGTTTTTTTAATCCAAATGGATCAGAAAATTCTAAAACACATATATTCTTAGCCCGTAAATAGATACAGCCAATTTTAATTACTATATTAATTTTTTATTATTTATATTTTGATTAAAATAGTATTTAGGTTAGGGTTTTTCTAACGGTTTAGCGTCGCGGCCCAAGTACATAACAGCAGGCGCCGCTTAATGTGATTACATGTGTCCACTATTCTTTTATAATATTAACCGAATGATAACGCTAAACGGTGAAAAAATATCCTTCAGAAAGTTTAGTACATTTTATTAATGTAATTGGCCGAAACCGGGACAGGTTAGCGACGCTTACTGTCGTACTGTAGAATCCGGGTTCGAATCGCGGAGAAGGCATGGATGTTTATAAATGGATAGTGTATCTGCGCTATGGGGACTCTCTAAATATGTGGCGATCCGAAAGCACTCTTGAGAGGTTGATAGTAGGGGAAAATGGGCGGAGACCCTCAGCCCCGTTCCGCCCCCCGAGGTGCTCTCCATCAAAATTTGGGGCGGAACTGAGCAAAGTCGTACTGTCACATGTACGGTGGTAAAGATTCTTGCCGACGATAGGCGCAGTCTTACACTCCTTGCCACGATGAATTTCGTGGGCTTGTTCTGATGTTACTGTCAGACAAAAGAGATAAGTCACAACAACAACAACAACAACGACAAACACTAATAGAACTGAAATATTACTACATGTATGAAAATTAATATTTTGACATCATATTCATTAAAAATAGAGTTAAAAATTGCTTAATAAATGAATATCTATAGCCGTTACTTGAAAGTTCTTTATAAATTGTTTATTTTCTTAGTACTTCTAGAAACTTTTTGCCGAGATATAGTATTCTTAATAGCAACATGGAGATCGACATCAAATTTTTCTTTCAGTTGTCAACGTATCACCTCAAGTTTTCAGATTACAAATTTTTAACATCTCTAAGGAAGGTGTTGTTGTTTTCATTACACTTGAAAAACTGTATTTTCTAGGCACAAGCATCTCTTCATAAAATACACTTTCTCAAGAGGAAAGTTTATAAAATTAAAAAAGGCGATAGAAATTGCAATTAATAATAAGTGCAGTCAGCTCACAATGTAATCAGATTCTCTTTCTCCGTTGCATGCGATAGCGAACTTTAAACAACTCTTCTGCAATAGCAAAAATCTTTCACCTCTTCCAAGATAATAGCCAAATTAAAATTCCGCTTGGTTGGGTGAAAGATATGTGGAATTAGGAAACGAATCTTTTGTTAAAGATGTAGATTCTACTCCTGGAACTTAAAATGGCTAAAGTCATACCTAAATAAAAGAAGCGCAAAATAGAATAAATCAGATCTGACAGGACGAATGGAATCTGTACCCACAATATAGGAGAACACATGAACTAATCAACGTAATAAACGGGAAACATGTCTCAATAACCCACATGTAAATCACCTCATGTCTGCAGACCGATCCTTCTTCACTTGCTACTGCTGGAGAGATATCTCTTTCTCAGGCAGTTGTGTTTGCTGTGAAAGAGGATATCCATCTACCTCTTCTCATGCCTATTAACACAAGCACATATTAGCGTTAGACCAACTGCAGACAAACTCGATTTTCGAAGATTTATCATAAATAATCCAAAATTTCATTACAATGTCAACAATATTCTAAAATACCTTTTGGAACAAGGTCAAGGTATTTGTGAGCAATAACTGTCACAAAAAAAGTCTTCAGAGACACATTCTTCTGTATAGCAATTGCGTGAAAATGTTTCGGAAAGCTTACACGGAGCTTCAGCAAGATGCCTCAGTAGATCAGTAACATCACGGAATAGAATCTTTATCACCATTTAGTAAAGTCCTGGTGTCCTTGTAAGCTTACTTTCGGTGACCGAAGGTTTCCGTCATGCGGCATTCCAACTTAAATTTGTTTACGTTCCGTGGCCATGTGAATTTAAAACTGTTCATTTATACGTCTGAGTATTTTTAAAAAGCATTCATTTACATAACAAAGTCTTTTGAACAAATAGCATTCAGAAGCTGTTTAAATAACCAAAGCCATAAACTGTGTTATTCATCAATGATGACAGTTTCTCTTTATTTGATATAGAAATTCAAGTATATGTTAAACGCATTTTTCTGTACAAAGTTAAATGTCAGGTGCTCGAAGAATTCATAGATAAATACATAAATGCAATAAATAGTTTTCGGTATAACTTGATAAATTCAAGAGATGAAATTGTCTCTTTTCTTTTGACTCAAGGACTGTTTCCACTCACCGGGAGTGTCACATGACAGAAACTGATCACTTTCTGCTTTTGTCCTGTTCGCTATTTATAACTCTTTTTACTAGAAACAGAACTGAAAAAAAAATTAAATAAATAAATAAAAAAAAATAAGCGCGAGAAAAAAATCCCCGCATCACTTTACCAGCAGTCAGACTTCTGGCAACAGCTTCTAGGCTTGTTAAAAAGCGCCAAAAACCTCGCGTCTTTCAATCAAAAAGTAAACAGAATCGCATTACCACGGCTTATTCTCGTCGCAAATGAACTCTAATTAATGTTGCTGTTCACCTTCCCACAACCCCTTTCCCAGCAAATACCAACAAACCGTGAAGCGAAACCATTTCGCTAGCTACCGTAAGAAATTAACGCAAAAGGGGGGATGGCATAAAATGTTCGAGAGGGAGGGAGAGAAAAAGACTGGCTGAAATACGAAAGAAGAGAAGTGGGAGGAGGGAAAAAAGACTACATCCATTTAGGCGTCTCTCAAAAGCGTCGACACAAAGACTGAAGTTGTGCAAAGAGGAAAACATCGTCATTCTCTGCCACAAGAGGTAGCTCAGCGTCGCCGGCTATAAATACAAAAGTTAAGCAGTACAAAGAAAAAGAAGACGTATAGGATGACGTATACGGACCACTTGCTCTGGCATGTCTGTTCGCGCATTAATTGCAGTTTAGCGTGGTGCCTTGTTCCATTGACGGAATGTGACATGTCGTAGTAACAAATGAAGCTCTCCTCAGAGATTTCTGGCAAGAATTGGCTTCAGGGATTTTTTCCCCCAACTCGTTCTCTTCAGAAAGTTTCTATTTATAAAGAGGAATCTTCCGCATCATCCACGCTTCAACTGAGAACTGGGATGGTACTCAAGAGAAGATTAAATACTTCTCTTAAGCTGTATGTCTAAAAATACAATCAATGGGTTGAAATATAGTATGACTGCAAACGTTCGGACGAGCTGGAATAATAGCCCATCCGAATACACAGAAAATCTCGGTTTACGAAGAAAACAAATAAATTGATTCTTCCTTTGTTATGCAGGTGAGGTCTTTTTTTCTCTGTTTATTATATATTATTTCAACAAATACTATACGAATAAAAACATATTTCTATATTTGTAAAACAATACACAAAATATATTTTTAGATAAAATTTCACAATGAAATTATTTTTAATATGTCTAAGTAAGGAATTATTTCTTTTAAACGTAAATCTGACATATGACTTTAATTAATATAGCTTTACTAAGTTTGTTTAGTATATAATTGAGAAAGGAAAAGTTTTAGCTAAGCCATGACTTTTGCAGTAAACAAAAAATGATTGTTCTATACGCGTAATTGATTTTCCATACATGTCTATTGGGTGCATATTTGCGAGTAATTGTAAGCCAAGCTGCGTGATGTATTATTCGTCTAAATTAATTTAACTTGTTCTTAAAAGTATGTGCTATTTTCTGTGT
This sequence comes from Stegodyphus mimosarum, assembly GCA_000611955.2. Lineage (NCBI taxonomy): Eukaryota > Metazoa > Arthropoda > Arachnida > Araneae > Eresidae > Stegodyphus > Stegodyphus mimosarum. The sequence continues at coordinate 122,605 of KK122564.1, forward strand.
TATTTTGATATTATTTAAGGCACCGCAAAATATTCAAAACGCATTAAAAAATTAGTATTAAACTTAAACCAAGCAAGCTCGAAAATAAATTCACGTCAAGATATTGGCCTAGAAAGAAGAAGGGATAGGCAGATGATTGGAATTCCGGATATCTGGGACTCGAATTATCGGAGTCTTATTATACATATTATTCAAAATATATTTTATTTTACAATTAAGTATAATTTGTACTCTAGTTATCTGGGCTCCAGATACCTGGAACTCCAGTTATTTAGATATTTTATTTTTCCATTGAGGTCGAATAAAACATTTGTTGTTAAGTTATTTGCTCTTTTTTTTCTCTCCGTTTTTTTAAAAAGTATTTTCTGTTTAAATATTTTACAGCAAAATATATAATTTCTTTAATTATTTCCCAATAAAACGGTTATTAAAAACGGAAAGGATTAGAAATTTAATACCGTCTGCCATATTCTCGAGCACTTCGAAGAATAATTTTCAAGATCAGTTATCAGTTTTGATAACTGATAATAGCATCCAGCGTGAGTAGGCATTGCTGCCAAACGATGGTGAATAAGATATTTCATTTATGATCGTTAATATGAAAGTGCATTGTTAAATATAGAACCAAATTAATAGTTTAAATAGCTCGTTTTACCTAAACGTTTTAACAAACCTTAAAGGATAAATAGTATTTTATAGCTTGAATACCATAAATAAAGTAAGTTTGTAACGCACTATAATAAATTAACTGCAGAATTTCTCTTTCCTGTATACACTATTGTCTGCATTAAAAATAAACTCTAATGGTTCTGATGAAGCTTTATAATAGCATATGAATTGCTAATTTCTTTATATATGTTATATATTTATATTATTATTATATGTACATACATAATATTTATATCTTATAATATATATTATTAGTTCAAAGGGTGTTAACAGAGAAGGGCTATTAATTTCGTTTTGGCATTTTGCGTCGATTCACCTTTCAAACTGTTGCCACCGAATATTACAGCCCTGTATTATATTTAAAGAAATTAAATAATGAATAATCTGCATTAATGTATGTATGTTTCTCGCACTGTGATAAAACAACGATACGTAGAGCCATCCGATTTTGAATGACGTAATCCTCCACCGAATGCGGGCATGTGGAAGCCCTAATTTGAATTTTGTTTTATTATCTATTTCATATTTTGTCAAACATTAAAAAAGTTTTTTTTTAAATTAAAAACTCAACAATTTCAAAGCGACGGATGGCAACACTGTACGGGAAAAAAAACATTTTTTTCTCCGGCACGCGAGTCTGTGTATCGGAAATTTTAAAGATATGCTCATTTTTAAATTATTTTGTGATATTGCTGTTTAATTGAATTTTATGGTTTAAGTGCGAAGAACATGATATTTAATAAATAAAGATAGCACACAAAACACTAAAAAATTACCCTTTTGGGTGTAATGTAAAATCTGAAAGCTTTCAGATTTTTTGGCTTTAATTTTGTCAACATCAACTTCAGAAGGTCAGTCAGAACGTTGGTCAGCTTCAAGTCAAAAATCTCCAGAATTAAATTTTTATATTTATTATTACATACATTTGGTCAAATAGCAATATATTATTTTAATGTGCATTGTTTTCGTACTATTTCGTCTTCAGGAAAAATATTTCAAAAGCAAATGATGAAACTTTTAAAGTCTGTGAAAACTGCGCATTAATTTGTATACAATTGCAAAGTTTTATTTTCATGAGTCGGCAGCAGTCAAAAGTCTCATTTAAGATAACATGATAAAATTCGTATAGTTTTTTTAATAGTTTTCAACATATTTTTTTTTAATTTTTAACAGTAAACATTTCTTCGAGGTGCTATACTGTAATGTGAAGTTTTTTAGCTTCCAAAGTAATACCTTTTACAGAGTTGCCCAAATTATTGTTTCTTTTCAACAACAGCAGTATAAAATATAAATATTAGTGAAACAGGAAAAGGGTATATTTTACTGTACAAATCTAATTTTGCTGGCCGAAAAAGAAGGATAGAAAAGAACTTATAAAAAATTTTAATAAAAGCCTCAACAATAAACATTTTAAAATAACACAAAACCTTAACAATTTACAAGCCCCTCGAAGAGGAATTTAAATTTTTAAAGCTTTATGTTATAGTCTAATACCTTAGAGAAAGTTTTACTATTAATTGAACAAAAGTAAGTTTACTATTGACAAATAACGGAGAAGAATTAACAGAGGCTAAGCGACTCAGTGCCTTCAGGAAGGTGAAAGATGATGTGAGTCAGTTACGGTTCTGTTTACTCGTAAACTTGGAAGTCTTTCTTTCAACTCTAGACAGCGATTCGACAAAAGTTTAGAGAATACAGATATTGCAGGGGATGTACTGTAGCCTTAAAGGGGTTGTACTTTAATTAAAATAATAATTTAAAGGTCCATTTTCAATTTCTTGTAGTTAAGTTTTAATTTGCTAATAATTTTTTCTTCATATTTTTACATCTTACTCCCTCCTTCAAGAAAAAAAAAAAGGCTTGGCAACAGAAAAGCATTTTAAGAAAAAGTCTTAATATGTTCGCAAAGTAAAAGAATATTTACAATTTTCAGTCAGAAACAAATAAATGGCTTTAAGACGAAATTTAGAAATGCTAACAAAATATCTTCTGAAAATAAAATTTATTTTAGTCCAATTTGAAAGTCTCCGAAGTATAAATTTGTAAAGTTTTTGTGGTGACTGGAAGACATTTAAAATTTCTTGTGAAAATGTTTCATAAAAAGTAAGCATTTTCATCAGTATAAAATCAAAATACTTTTAGCATATAGTTATGAAATTATATTAAAATACGTATTTACCTATCATAAAACAAAATCATATTTTTCTGATTGTAAAGCAATGTGCGTAGTAATTAATACACAGAAATGAAAAAATATAATATAATAGTAAACTTTGATTAAAATGGGCAGGTCCCTACAAGCTAATCAGCGTTAACTAATTGTGATAGCTGTGGATGCTTAAATAAAATCGGATCTAAAAATCTCCGTTTCTTATGCAAGGTTTTAAAATCATATACATATATAT
>KK122564.1:125689-138624 GCA_000611955.2 Stegodyphus mimosarum
AATTATATACATATATATATATATATATATATATATATATATATACATAAAATCAAAGTTTGTATTTACTTTTATGGCCGTAAAATTCTTTACAGTGCTTACTTATAATAAAAATAAATATACAAAATTAAAAATTCAAGTTAATAATCAAGTTTTATATCCTAGAAGTTTAGCGAATGTATTTTTTAAAATTACTTTTCAATAATAACTGAAATACAAAACTTTTAGATAAAAAGAAACCAGATTGAGAAAAAAAATCAAGTATATGATAACAGCAAATTTCAAAACTTCATAATATAACTAATATTCATTTTGTTTGGTATCATTTGAAATAATTTTTATTATATTTTAGACATATCTAAATTACCTGTTTTGTACAAAACCGGAAGCTTTCTCTAAACAATAACATATCCACCGTCTGGGCAAATCCACTTAAACAAACTAGTGTTCTGCACAAGTGGCCAACAGAGCCACTGTAGTTGCTTTTCAAAGGCCTCTGTTCCTACTTTAAAGGCAACTGGCCTTTTTCAATTGCACCAAAACATTCTATTAAAATAATAATAAAAAAAAACCTCAAAGCTTTCAGATTTTATAACGAGCATTTTTTTTCCTTTCATTTACTGACACGTACACGTTTCAAGAGCATTTTGGCTAAAGCCACGTTGGGCTAAAAATATTTAAAAGTAGCATACTTTAGAATTCCCAATACACAGTCTCGCGCTCTGGAGATAAAATTGTTTTATTCCTTACAGTGTTGCCACTGATCGTTTTGAAATTCTTCAGTTTTTAATCAAAAATTCGTTAAACGTTTTACAAAATATGATACACACAATAAAATAAATTCCAAATTTTCACTTCCAGATTCCCATGTTGAGGGAGGATTATGTTATTCAAAATTTCATGACTCTGGGTACCGTTGCTTTTCCAAAGTGCGAGAAACATACATACATGCATGTAGATTCTTCATTATTTAGTTTCTTTGAATATATTACAGAGCGATAATATTTCGTGGCAACAATTAGAAAAGTGATTCGGACATTTAAAGTGATTCGACGCAAAATGCCGTTTTGAGACTAATAGCCCTTCTGGCCAAACGCAAGTTTAAGCTTATAAATAAATAATAATAGTAATTAAACTTCACTTCATTATAAAAATAATAATTATATGTGAAAAATTTGTAAGGTGGGATAAAAGATAGTATTCACTTCATTCTGAAAATAATTAAAGAATTCTTAAAATTCAGATTCTTAAGCGATTGTTAAAATAATTCATAAATTCAAAATATTAATTCAAAGGTATTTAAACAGTAATGCAAAAATAGGTTAATCATGTTAATAGCCTTCCCTAAATAAAATTCTAAAATTCTTCAGTTACTTAAATCATATTAGCAAAATTAGAATTTCTCATATCATATAATTTTCAATCTTTCAATTTTTTTATAAAACAATGCTATACTTTTAATCCAGTATGAGAAAAAACAGCATTATGTATTCAGATTTTCGATAAAATAATAATGATTAAAAATCTCTATGTGATAGTTCTACTTGCATTAATTAAAAATTTTTTTTTAATTCACAAAACGCTTTATGTAAAATTTTTAATTCCGGAGCACAAAATTGAGCTTTCGATTGACGAACATAATATTAACGACGAAGAGAGGAAATGAAAATAAATTTATCGCACACATGCTTGAAGCTCATTCTTTAAACACAGATTAACGACATTCAAAAGCAGTGCGTTAGTTGAAATCCGTTTAGAGCGTTCCTGAAAAACAATCATTAAATGACTTTATGGGGTATTTCTCCCGCCTTCTTAGCGTGCCTTCCTCGTGTAATTGTTAAGCACACTCGGCGAGTATTCGAGAGGTCTGTGGTTCAGGTCCCGGCGAGGACATTGCTCATTTTTCGTCTTTCCTGCTTTGAAATAACCTAATGTCTCTGCAAATTTTAATATAAATATTATGCTGGATTCATTTTCGAATCACTGCAGATGAGAAGATTTTTTTCCCATTTATGGATATTGAAAAGATTGGACGTTTCAAATGGATGAAAAATGAAATAAAATTAATAGACATAGCAAATCTTCGATCCTTGTTGTTAACACCCTTTATAATTCCGTGCATGAATTTTCCACCCGCACTTACGATGTTCTGTTAGACTTGAAGAATATGATGATTTTATTTTGTAGTAGATTATTTGGTATTAGTTGACAGCTTGATTAGGAAAGGCACCAGTTCACGTTTCAACCATGGCAAAAAAATAAATAAATAAATAAAAATAAAAAAATAAAATGCTGCTGCGTAGTTGACTGGAAACTGCGGCGGTGTAGTGGATGACCGGATGGAATTTTAGAAGTACCCAGCTTGGTCGTTAAGCATCATTTATTTTTGGATGACGAATTTCCCAAAGCATGCCCTTTTAATTGGTAGAAAACTAGCGGTGTTAAATGCGCCACAGAATTTAAGATACGCAATTACATCTTAACCAGTGGAGAATATCTAGTAGAGGCTAAGCTACATACTGCCAGCAGGAAGGCGAAGTGGCAATAGAGGAAGCGTTGACTTATAACTGTTGACTTAAGGGATATCAGACTTTAAGTCTTCTGGGGTTATTACCCGTAAATTGGATTATACTCTAAGGACAATGACGGTGATTTCAAAAAAGCGTTATTGCGCAACTAGAATTAACATTCCAAATAAGAGCAAATACGTAAACACAGCCACACTTAAAATGTTCTCCTCGATTTCATCGATAGTTGAAAAGAGGATGGTTAGTCGGTTGTGGTATTGTTAAGTTTCGAAAGTCTTTGTTTTAATTCCAGATAGTGATCGAATGAGATTTACAGCAGTGCAGATACTACAGGGAAAACGCAGACGCCTTGACGGGCTTGTAGTTTAATTAAAAATTAGTATTTTTAAGGTCTCTTGTCAATTTGTTCCAATTAAGTTTTAATTTGGTCATATTTTTTTCATATTTTTATATCTGATATAGATATGTAATAATTTCGTTGGTGCGTCGATAGAATTGATTTCAGACTAAGCTAGAGAAGATGAAACCTATTACTTTTACCCAAAGCCGAGAAAAATTGCTAGTATGACGGGAGGTGAAATCAAAACTGGCTTGATGTTTAAAACGTTATTTTTATTTCGAACCGGAGACATTTCTTCAAAAATTATTTTTGCTTAATTGGTATAATATTAGAGTAATTAATTGATATTTATTATGGGTGCTAAATGCGCCCTACCATTTCTACATACGCTCCTTACATTTTATAGAGTAGAAGTTTAACGAAGAGACGCGACTTTCCTAGGCAACAGAATGCCTAAACCTGATGCTAAATAATTGCAGTAATATTTATAAGCTCGGAAAGTCTTTGTTTTAATCAAAGCTGTCTTTTAAACAATAGTCTGCATGTAAACTTTCTAACAACAGATAGGCAGATATATTAGAAATACTTAGTCAAACAACGGCATTCAATTAAAAAGATAACAAAAATCATGGAAAACTACCCATACTTGGTAAAGACTTGTATCTCACTTTATAGATATAATGATATAAAGTGCTCTCTTTGCAGTCTGTTAAGCAATTTGTAGAGTCATTAGGTTATTTAAAAGCAGGAGAGATGAAAAATGAGCAATGCCATCGCTGAGACTCGAACCACGGACCTCTCAAATACGCGCCGAGTGTGCTGACCATTACACCAGGAAGACTTGTTAAGAAGGCGGGAGAAATGTCTTATATACTTGCGCTTTTAAAGGGCGATAGGGATTAGGGGACCCAATCACCAAATTCTGGTGGGGGAGAATAATCATCCACCACATTTTTTAGTTCGAGCGCCACTGTCATTAGTTTAGTCACTGTAATTAGTCATTAGATTATTTAGAAACTGGAGAGATGAAAAATGAGCAATGCCCTCGAACTCGAACCACGAACCTCTCGAATACGCGCCGAGTGTGTTGACCATTACACCACAAAGGCATGCTAAGAAGACTAGAGAAATGCCTTATAAATTTATAAATATCAGAAGTTTTAAATGGCTGTTAATGATTTAGGAGTTTGACTATACATATAACTCACGGCCACGACATATCGCTGTGAGTATAAATCTGTATATTATTTCACCTAGGTCTATGATTTTGATTACAGTATCAGTATGCATATGTGTGAATATGTCACAGTTATGTCACTATGATTCGATCATGAGAGTATTCTATGACTATGCGTTCAACCAGCATATATATATATTTCACTATGTATGAACTATGCATAGTAAACATAGTGAAAAATGTTTCACCTCTCTCTGTCTGTTTTGCTATAGATATAATATATATATATATATATATATATGTGTGTGTTTTCAACCACCATATGTACATGTATATTTTTTTAAGTTTTTTAAAGATAAAATTGGAAGCGGCGTTATACCAGTTAACCAAACGGTAGAAGGATGGTGCTAGCGTTCGCTTGTCACTCACTCACTCGTGTATTCCGAATAGAAGCGTTCATTATCTTCAGACTCACCAGCGGCCAAGTGGTAAAATCGCTGAACACTGGTAGTTTGGTCCGGGGTTTGAATTCCGGCGAACGAATTGGCGGCGTAGGCGTTTCCGTTGTTTTCCCCATGTCTAACCTGTCTACGAGCCAGTTTCCCTTGAAAAGTCCTCCACGAAGGCATCCTTCCCCTTAGGCAGATAGCCCTCGTGTGCTTTGCCGTAATCATATAAACCAAACCAAATGATTTTCTTCATTTTAGCGTATAAAATAGGTTATTTAAAATTACTATGCTTTGGTGAGTTAAAACTTTCGAATGTATTACTGAGTGATATATAATCCATTATTTAAGCTTTCTGGCGACTAAAATAAATCAGGAGTTCAAAAATTTGAATATTTTTTTAGGAAACCAAAGAGTTTTGTATAAAGCAAATACTATATGACGTTAGAAAGATCCTTTTTTAATTGCAATAATGTTTCAACGGTTTATAGTTATGAAACCGAAATATTGTAAATCAGAATTATTGTGCGTTATTAGGTACCGATAAAAATCAGACAAGCATTTAAGTTATTAAGACTTAATAAGATATTTCTCAAGCCTTCTTATGTCTTCGTGGTGTAATAGCCCACACTCGGCACGTATTCGAGAAGTCCGATGTTCGAGTACCGGTGACAGCATCGCTCATTTTTCGTGTCTTCTACTACGAAATAACGTAATGTCTCTACAGTGGCGCCCCCGAACTAAAAAAAGGTGATGGATGATGATTCTGCAATACCAGGATTTGGCGACTAGGTTCCCTAATCCACAGTCGCCCTTTAAAAGGAGGAGTATATAAGGTATTTCTTCCTTGTTCTTAGCATTCCTTTGTGGTGCATTGGTTAGCACACTCGGCGCGTATTCGAGAGGTCCGATGTTCGAGTCCCGGTGAAGACATTACTAATTTTTCATGTCTCTTGCTTCGAAATAACCTAACGTCCCTACAACTTATATAATTGCTTTTAAATTTCTCATAACAAGGAATAAAGAAATAAAATTGCAATTTGAAAGGTGCATTAAAAATTTTATCAGTAGATCTCTTACCAAAAGATCTTGTGGATGGTAAACAGCATTTTAGAATGTAATAGTGTAAAAATTTCTTTTTAATAATTGCTTTCAAAATGTATTTCTAGCAGAACAAAAGGGTCTTAGTTCCCATTTTGGCAAATTTCAATTTTTGATAACGTTGGGGTTTCAAACCTGTCGAATAATCGAGATATATCTTGTAGAGTCATTAGGTTTATTTCGTAGCAAGAGACATAAAAAATGAGTAACGCCTTCGCCGAGACTCGAACCACGGACCTCTGGAATACGCGCCCTGCGTGCTGATCACTGCACCGCGAAGACATGCGAAGAAGGGAGAAATACCTTATAACCTGGAGAAAATGCAAAAAAGAATTTTTTTTATCAGGTGCATAAATGTGCATTTAACCAATACTGTTTTAGAAATACTTTCGCAACAATTTCTTTGTTCAGCAACTTATAATGTAATATTCCGATGAATCGTGTTTCTTCTCCTATACGGTTATATATCACATAATTCATGAGATTTTTTTTTATCTTTAATCGTTGCGATTAAATAACACGATCGTATTGCGAAACTGATATCAAAAATTCAATCTTGTTCCACTGCGGAAAGATCTACGACATTGTCAATAAATAAACTTAACAAATCAAACAGAAACTGGGATTAATTGCTGAAAGCCTTTGCGACCACCTTGAGTTGTCGTTTCATTTCAAAGTAGATATATCCTTAGGGTTTTAACTTTCGATATTATTCCTCTTTTACCGAATAATTACATTTCAGGATTAAATTTGAACCTCGGAAGTCGTCTCGAAAGATGAAGCAACGTGTAGCAAATTAAAACTTGTTGCTTTGCGCTTGTTATCATACTCAGCTTTTGATATTTTCATTTCTAGATATTGTAAGATGAAGAAAAGGTTTGTATTTATTGGTTTCAATTTATTCACAAAACGAAATTCTGAAATCTTCATTTCATATATTTTACTGCTTTTAGTTAGTTGGAAGAGGTATCGTGCGATGCGTAGGTGAAAAGATAGTCTTTTACTAATCCTCTCTAATGTAAAGCTGTGATGAAATATAAGTGCTCTTTCACTTAGGGATGCGGTTATATCTTGATATATCTTTGGTAAATTGAGAATATTTTGTTGGAAATGAATTTAACACACGGTAATCTTTTGAGCGTCATAGCGTAATAACCTTTAAAAGTGTCTAAAGTGTTTACGTGACTTAGAACTTGATCTACTTCAGAGACGACGTTATTTAACACAAGGAGTTCAGCATTTCATTTAATACGCTGAATATTGCACTGAAATTGAAAAACTAATTGATTCTATCACAGGTATATGAAACAGACGGCTTTAAAATTATCTTTTTTTAATTATAATGATTCTGCGAATATTGATAAAAATCAACAGTTACTCATATTCAGAGCTTAAAGCGCGCCGGAGCCCACCGGAGCTCGACTCCGGTACTTCTCAATTTCTGAGGTAACTCTTGATTCTAGCCGGAGCACACCGGAGCTCTAAGTAAAAGAGCTTCTGCACTCGATTTGAAATCCAGCTAACGGGTTTGCTGCACGAGCAATTTTTCACATGTATAACTAGAATATGAAAGAGTTTCCCGTAAAGAGTCCTCCACGAAGTTATCCCTACTTTTAAGGCAGATTGTCTTCATGTTCTTTGTCATATTCGACTACACACATTGACTCACATATATGAAAGAAACACTGAAGAACTTATAAGGTTACATTAATAAGAATGAAAAAGAATGCTAATCGATTATAATATAATCAAAATGAAAAAGAATGCTAATCGATTATAATATAATCAAAATGATCCAGTAAATCGATTATATTATAAGTAAAAAAATTATATGTTCTAGATTTCATCAAAAGTATGCATTTTCGTTTGGAACACTATACATTCCAGTTTAGTTTTTCTTCTACTTCATTCAATTAGTTAATATATGTTATATCCATTTCAGAACAAAATTGCTACTGTTTATTAAGGACTCTTTTATCACACTAGTTTTTCTATCAACTTAAAATCAATTTATAAATATTACAACAAGAAGAGTATATTACCATTGTAACTCTAATCAACAGAAACGAGAAAATGGGTACATATAGAGGTACAAGTACATATAGAAGTAGGCGGGGCACCGCAATTTCACTGTTGGTCGTACAATTGAACCAGTACCGCACTAACTGTGTAATTCTATCATAATTTGAGAGATAGTATCCTGGAAGGGAGGATGGTTCGAGGGTTTCCCACCCCTGTTCCTGTAACACGAACATCTCAGGAGAACTTTCGGTTCGCAGTGTATTTTGAGCGCGACCTTGACGCATAGACACTTACCGCACTTAGGCTTACAAACATCCATACCTTCTCTAGCATGTGCTTCAAACTAATGCAGCAAACTTTGAAAGGCAATGGAATACACCGAAAGAAACACTTTGCATCCTAGAATGTGTTTTCCCGCATTAAACGGTTAGGCACTGAAATGCCACTTTCCATTTTTACACACAAACCTTTCCATCTTTCACTATGCAAAAGATGTGGAGTATTTTCGGGCCGTAAACATAAAGCGGTGGCATAGGCCGTTATTATTTTTTTCTATTTATTTTATTTTTATTTATATTTTGTACTTATTCATGCAGTTCATTATGTATGCTTCCCGGTCGTGGTGTAACTTTGCTTCTTAAAAGGGTGACTTTTATATTCAGAGTTTATTACGTAGTTCTGTCAAATCAATCACATAACTTTTAACTAAAAGTGGGTTATCATTTTAGGCTAAATCGCTCGGCTGATTTTTTATGCGTTATCATTAGCAGTTTGGAATGAATCAGTACAAGAATATGAAGAAGTGAACATCATCATTCACTGTGCGTTTCGATGGATGACATGTATGGATAGAAAAAGGAAACACTTTTCAATATCTAATCGCTTAAGGTGCGACCAGTGCACTCTATAATGAAACGTCCCTCCGCCTCCCGGTGTATTTTATCACTCATTAAAATTTGTTTCATTAATATTCAGACTTCCTGTACATAAAGGTATATCACCTAAAACTTGCGCCTCAATTATTTCTGAAATAAAAGGTGTTATTGATATGCTAATTTCACAGAATGAAAGTTTAGAAAGGGCTCACATGAGTAATTTGAGTGCATATGCAGAAATTTAATAATTATTAGATTGTGTATTTTTTAACAAAGATATATGTTTTTCAAATGGAAAGATGCTTATTGGTATAAGTAAAACAAAACTAAATGAAATAGAATGTGAGTGGTGTTTTTTGGATAATTCTAATGAAAGTAGTTTACGAGCTATCCTAATATCAAAACTGTACATACCGATAGCCGTCTACTCCATTTAATAGCTCTGTTATTGGCTTCCGTGTTCACATGTTTGTCTGCATTTGCTTCCATTTACACTGCCTGCACTGAACTTTCTTGTCAATGCTTTGTAACAGTTCGTAGAAACAAGAGGAGATGCAAGATAATAATGTTGAAAAAGCCAGATATGGTGTATTGGTTAAGTGTAGGAAGAATGTTGTTTGTTCTTGTAATGTGTATGTTGAAAACCATTTCGACCATTATTTGAGAACCTTTTAAACCAGTTACGAGAAATTGGAAGTGTAAACACCTACAAAGCGTACACTAGAAACAAACTAGTACTTGGAGAAAAGTGTAAAATTAATATTTTCGCTGGTGTTGCCGTAGATCCACAAATTAGTTTCCGAGACATTGCAGGAAGGATTGGCATCAGCACCCAAATGTGCTACGTATTCTTCCCCATCATTCGTATCGCTCTCCATCAAGAGTTACATGAAAATGATTTCGAAAATTGTGTTTACTTTATATGTGGGCATTGTTACACCAGACCTATCATGTATCTTTCTTATTGAGAAAGCAAATTTAATAAATCAGGAACATGTCAACTGCAGATTATAGGTCCATAAAAAATCCCCATTGTCTTTTTCAAGTGAAGCATCAGCGTCTACGGATTGTAAATGTATGGTGGGGAATAAAGGCTCTTTGTTCATGGACGGAACACTAGATGTCAATGAGTATATTAACCTTCTGACAGATGAACTTCCACAGATGTTAAAAGATCTTCTACTACAGACTTGGAAGAACCTATGGTATCTGCATGATGGTTGCCCAGCAGGTAGTGCAGGATGTACTATTGGACGAAGGGGACCTATTCGTTGGTCGGCTTGTCTACCAGATTTGACACTTTTAGATTTTTTTTTCTGTAAGGAAAACTAAAAGATATTTCCATTTCGTTAACGTTCATGGCTGGAAACAGTCTCCGCAGCGCATTCATTCACTCATTCACCAGAAGATATGAAGGAAGTATTACAGTTGCCTGTTCTGAAATTTCGATTGAAATGTTAACAACATGTGCAGCAATCTTTATATGGCAAATTGGAGGCTTGTATTGTATTTGTTGATCGTCTTTTTGGACACAACGTATGAATGACGGTATTCTGTTTCTTCTTCACAATTTTCATAATTTTGTTCTTCTGTATTTCATATATTTCAAAATCAGCCACAAACAAAAGATCACACATACAAACAATCGTAGCTAGTAATTATTCTGCTGAATGGAGCGGACAGTTGTTGGCTTGTTTCTAGCAGCAGACAGTTGTTGGACTCTAGTTTTACTTTATTCATTGATGTCAATAGGTATTGTTCTACTTGAAAAAAGGCCCACCAGCGGCCGAGCGGTAAAGATGCTGAACACTGGTAGTTCGGTCCGAGGTTCGAATCCCGCGAACGCGCTGGCTGCATGGGCGTTTTCGTGGTTTTCCCCATGTGTAACGTGTATACGAGCCAGTTTCCCTTAGAAAGTCCTCCACGAAGGCATCCCTCCCTTTAGGCAGATAGCCCTCGTGTGCTTTGCCATATTTGAATAACCTAACCTAACCTAACCTCTACTTGAAAAAAATGCAACTTTGTTCAAAATTACACAATCTAATAAAGTTTTTAAAGTCCATGTACGGACTCAATTACCAACCCTTGTCTGAACTTTCGTTCCGTGAAATCAACACATCACTAGCACTTTCATTTCAGAAATAATTGTGATGTAAGTTTTGGATGTTTCAGCCTGTGTAGTAACTTTTTTATTAAATTTCACAGTCTGTAAATACACTAAAATTTTTTTTAAATGTATTTTCTTGGCTATCAAAAGTTTTTTTAATTATACTTTAATTGAGGTGAAAATACTTTTGAGTCAATGGAAGTATTTAAGTCCCTATTAAAAAGAAAATGTGTTATTTAATCAGGATTAAAATAATCATTTTAATAAGAAATTACGACATACTCGTCTCGCCATTTCATTTCAAAACATTTAAATGGACAACTGAAAAATGGAAGCCCCTTACATCAACAGTATATTTTCGTTAATAGCATATGTTACTATCAAGGAGATTAAAATTTAAACAAAATTTATACCATTTTAGAACATTTTTGCGTCATTCGCATATTATGATCGAAGTCATGGCAATAACATGAAGACTTTTCTCTGAATAAACGTATGAAGGTTTATTTAGTGATTGCATCTTGTCTTATAATTACTGCATGTTTATTCAAGCATAAATTTGTTAATTTACGGAATGAAAGTGAGTAAGTTTGCCTAGTGAAAAAACCTATATATATTTATATATATATATTTCAAATTACAATTTAAACTAGCAATAGCCGTTAATTACCCCATCCTATTAATCGTAACACCTTTTCAGGACTACGTCATTTCTAGATATAACTTGCGTAACACCTATGACGTAGCTAATTCGAAACGTGAACTCAAAATTTGGAGAACTGAAATCTTTCTCTTAATAAACAACCTAAACCATAACTTTCTCTTGGGGTGCCTCCATACTGGATAATTGCGCACTTTTGCTTCTACCTCTGTGCTGCTTGGCCACGATTTCATTCTGCTGTCTTTCTATCGCAACAGTAACAAAAGTATAAATGTTCTTTTAAATGCACGATTAGAGTGCCAAGTAAATTGTGGCCACAAATATCAACTGAAATAAAAATGAAATTAAACCATACTCGGTTGCCAACTTTCTTCTTCAGTACGGATCTACATTTGTCACGTCACAACACTGCACGTTTTTTTCTGTTTTCATCATATATATATATAACGTAAAAGTAATTATAGCTAAACAGGCAAAAGAAACTAAACAAAAAATATAAAGTAATGATATTGCAGTTGTTAAAAAAATCAAAATGGTATTGCCAGTAAAAAAGATGACAAAACAAACTTTTTATAAAATAATATATATATAGATATTTGTTCAAAGTATTTTTACGCTCTGGGACTACAGTATAAAATTTACATTTAGGCGATAGCTTTTAGAATTTTACTCCTTTTTCTAATCTTTATATATATATATATATGTACGTTTTAGTATAATTTATCTAAAAGTAAATTACAACTTTTTTGGCTATCATAACTTTCTTCTTAGTCATATGTGATTAAAAATAAATCGAGGGTTTGAACAGTGTGGCTAATTCAAAATTGTGAAAGAGAAATTAAATGAATTGATTGTGGTCAGTTGTATAAATCAAACTTTCTGCTGCTTAAAATTTTGTTAATAGTCCATTTCTCTTTCCATACGTATCATATGTTTTATTTTCCGTCCCATATAACCCAGAAAATTGTAATAGTTAAATGTATGATTTTTTACATTTTAATGCATTTTAAATACTATGTAGTTTTAAAGGCTATATACGTAAATATATATTGAATGACTGTAAAGTTTCATGTCCTGTATGAAAATACAGTATAAGCAACAATATCCGAAACAGATTAAGTTTGTTTATAAATGATATAGTTGCCATCATTTCGTACTTTTCTGCAGTAAGTGTCCAGTATTTTACAAGTCTTCAGATTTCTTTCTTGTAAACTGAATGGTTTTTCTGCTGAAGAAGTTTGCAATGTAGTTTGTGATAGCTTCAGCGGAATCATACTTCTCTACGTTCGAACAGTTTTACACAGTCCAGTCACATTAATGTGACCACCACGTACTTTCCATGTCAGAGTTAAATAACCAATCACAGAAGGCAGGTGGCAGCACAGTGCAGTTGAGCGTATATAAAGGGTGTGTGAGGGCTTCGGAAAACATTTCAATCGTTGGCGTAATGCAGAAACGAAGCGATTTATCCGACTTCCAAAAGGGCATGATCATTGGCTTTCGGGCCAAGGGTGGAAGCATTTCCGAAACGGCTGAGCTTGTGAACTGTTCGCGTGCCGCCGTGGTAAAAGTGTACCGTGCATGGCAAAATGGGACTGTCCAAAATCAGCGACGTGGCAAATGTGGTGCACCACAGGCCATAGATGACAGAGGCGAACGACGGTTGCGGAGATGCGTT
>KK122564.1:143962-168806 GCA_000611955.2 Stegodyphus mimosarum
TAATGAAGGTAATTTAACAAATTGTTTTTCTAATTTTAACAAACTAACAGGTTGTTGATGTGTTCTTTGTATAACTGGTTTGCATTTATTAATAGCAACTTTCAACTTACATGTACAATTAATCAATTTTTCATGATACTCATCACATTTAATAATTTCGGTTTCAATTTCTTTAACATCTGTAATTTGACTTTGGATTTCAGAATCAATTTCTTTTAGTTGTTTAGACTTCAAATTTAGTTGTTCTGAAAGTTCTTCCAACTCTTCTTCTTCTATTTCATTTTCTAATATTTTACTTTCGATTTTAGAAATTAATCTTGTTGTAAGAGATCTTAATGCAGTTCGTTTAGCCTTTGCTATTTCCATTTTGAAATCAATTTCTATTCTTTCAAATTAACTTGATATTCTTTAACTAAGTTTCTCTTTCGATTTTAGAACGTTAAGAAGAGGAGTTAGAAGTAATTTGCAATATAAGATTCATATTTAACAATAAAGAATAGTGAAGCTTACCTTGTTGCAGATTAAGATTTAATAATCTTACCCAAATTCACATCCAATTGTAGAGTATCCAATTCATTGAATCAGGAGAAAACTTTCATTTTTTCAGAACGAACACAATCGGCATACACTATATGAAATCGAAACACATTCGAAGAACATGAAATTATATTGCATTTTGAAACAAACGACAATCTTCCCGGCCTGGTTCACCATAATAAAAAATTCAAGAATAAAAACTCCTCTTTCATCACAAAGAAAGATTGCCACATTATATTTATTTATTAAAACAGCAGAACTTGCATCGAAGGTTCAGTATACCTCGGTTCACATCTCAAACTCCTCTACTCACACATAAACAAAAAAACAGAAGAAGCGCCCTCTCTCGGCATTACAGTTAATGTTATGGGGAATTTATCAACACACATTAATGTGACTGGACTGTGTATATTAACGGAAACAGTTAAAAATCTGTAGCAAAAAGATATGGAGACTAAAAAGATTGCTGGGGGATTTCCATTTAATTTCTATAATTTTTATTTTTTATTTATTTAATAAGTATCGCTTACGGTCGTAAGCGGACTGTCTTTATCTTGTCTCAAATGCTTTATCTTCTATCACAAGCGGTCTGGCTTTTAATGCTGACTTCGTTTTGAGTGGCCAAAATCAGAAGTTTCTGAATTTCTTTATTTAATGAGTTGCCCATAGCACTTGTTCGACAGATAAAATGAAATTGCTCAAATAAAACGATCTTCCTGCAATTCTACAAAGCAGACCGCAACCCTTTCATTAGATGAAGGATTGCTCTTATCATTATTCTGGAATTTCACCTGCTTATTTTCCATTGTTTATTCTGTGTATTGTATGTTCTTGTACACTTTTGCTTTTTCTGTTTCTACTCGATGTACAAATACCTGTTTTTTATAGCATTTGAGCAGAAAAAGTGGCTGTAGACACATGAGCTATGTTGCTTTTTCTCTCAAATTGATTCGAGCTGAGAAGTAACTCCGAGTTTCCACAAAAGTAAAATACAGTCCCCGAGTAACTCCGAGTTTCGCTACAGGAGAAGAGCTATCAGACTTAATAATCTTTAATCTCCATTTGTAATCCTTAATTTATTTTGAACTGAATGATGTACGACGACATAATGTTTTACCGGAGGATTGTCCAAAGTAGAATTTATATTCCAAATTAAATCCCTATTTTGAAACCTTCGAAAATAACTTTTTTACTATGAGCAGATTTGCATTCCAAATACCCATCTCAAATACTTCTATTATACTTCGAGTTCACACTTTATTTTGAAACTCATATTACATAATATGGCGTAAATATAACATTTCATTCTCCGCTTTTAACAGTATTCTAACACTAGACTGTCCATTCGTTGATCATTTCTCTGTGACTATCTGACTACGAATAGCATCACCCTAGTAAATATGCTTTCAGGTGTGCCAGTTACAAAAACGTTCTTTTGAGATAATGTACCTGTAAACATACTGAACTTAGAACCATATTCTGTAGCTTTCGCCCCTGTTCTTTAAATTATGTAGGAAGCTTCAGTTTCTTGAACAGCTTTAAGAAAAAAAATAAAAATCTTCCCCATTATAAATCACATCCATCCACACACTATATCGTAAATATATCGCTTTGAATTGCGTACATATCTGCGCTTATAGTTGGATCATCAATGGTATGCTAGCAAGATGAACAGTTTTGTGGAACTTTTTTTCTTTTAAAATTCTCATTTGTAATGTCAAGCGTGGAAGATCAATGTACGATGCAACTTGTTACGCACAGATTTTTTATTAGTTACGATAAACTATGTCGATACATTACTGAAAAAAAGATACATTCTTTTAAGTCTTGCAATCATCATTTATCCCTTTCAGGGCAGTTTATCTGAAGCTTGAGTTTATGCACATTCGTTCTCTGTTTGAAGAGACTTTTTTCTCCCTTCCTTTTGTCGTTACAAAAGCGAAATTTGCGCCTGAATGCTTTTTAAGGAGGTCCTACATTTTATTACTTTGCCTGGAGTTTTTCCCTTAAGCCATTTTGTTACAAAACTGCTGTCTTTTTCAAGAAATAAAAATTTGCCAATGTTTGACTTAAACTTTTTATCGAGCTTTTAAACCAATGAAAATTTTCCTTTAGAGTAAACAACGCAAAAAAAAGCGTTTTCATTTATTCAAGAGGGTCTAATTTAAATTTAGAATTTAGCTATTTCTTTCTCCTTTTTTTTCCTGCCTTAAGTAATCAGAGTATTTAACTCCACCAAGTATGTGATCAGTTTAAGCAGTTTAGTATTTTCCTGGGGGATTTCTGCTAAAGGTTAGCATTTTACTCCGCCCTTTTTCAACTCTGTTATTTTAAGAACAGAAAAAAAGTAAAATTGTTCTTTCGTAGCAGAGCTAGACTTCTGTATCGCTATATTTGATTTGATGGTTTATAACGTGAGTTGAAAGAAAACATTTCAGATTAGAGGATATTTGCACTTGCATTCTCATTCGAGCGATAGTATCTGACTCATATTCCACTCATAAAACGTATTAAGTAATTAAATTCTTATCAGATAAAGCCGATCAAAACAGGTTTAGAGTGCAGTTAATTTATTAATTTGATTATAAATAAACCTAAGGATAAATTAAATACATGGTTATGAATTTTGTATATATGTAAATAAGTTTAGTAAGATTATATGTAAATTGTAATATCTCTTGTATGTTGCAACAAATAAAGGCCTAACGAATATGAATAAAGTATAAGTAAAATAAGTTTAATAAACTGATCAACGGTAAAATAAGGTTACAGAGGCAAGTTAGTTTAACATTGAGGTAAATAGCTATCTCGCCATTTGCGCCAAGCTAGCGACAGGTATAGCCTACTAAGTTTTGTTACCATATTTGGCGAGAAATCGCCAAAGATCCTCAAACTTGACGACATTTTGATCCTATCTCTATGTAAGTGTAATTTAATCCAGCTCTACCTAACTACAATTGTATATCCTTCCAGCAGTTTGGAGAAAGGTATCGAAGGTACTAGAAATTTCTCGGTGGATGGGAGAAAACTATAAGACCGGAGAGAGCATCAGTTCTCAGTTTATTCAGAGTTGAGTTCAAATTTTAGCTCAAAGTTTTGGAATATCAATGTGTGCATTCAA
This sequence comes from Stegodyphus mimosarum, assembly GCA_000611955.2. Taxonomy (NCBI): domain Eukaryota; kingdom Metazoa; phylum Arthropoda; class Arachnida; order Araneae; family Eresidae; genus Stegodyphus; species Stegodyphus mimosarum. Next base: position 147,621 of record KK122564.1, read on the forward strand.
TCCGTTACGAATCCGTATGCACGTAAAAATATTTTTTTACATAATGAAATATATGCGTCAAAAAATTGAGCTAAGTTTTAATAAGCTCTTACTATGAGAAAGAATGCGAAGCCGCTCTTTGCTAAAAGACAAATTCGTAAAAGTAATCAAACTACACATTAATCCTTTTTCCTGAGACGGGTTTTCTTTATCTTTTTAACCCTGAAGATCCCTTCAAGTAATATTCATGTCATAGGGAATCACTACGTAAACAATATATGTGAAATAAAAAATTCATTTACATATGATTAATCTGTTTGTCTGTATTTGTTACAGAAGCCCTGGTGATATTTTATTGAAAGCTAGAGTTCCAACAAATATTTATTGACAAATACTATTTTAAAAAAATTGGCTTATATTCATACATTATATTGGTTTAAGAAAAGTCCGTGCAGCCAGAAAATTCAGTTATTAGCTACCTAATTAAGTACGACCTGTATGTTCAATCGAAATTTGAAAATTTCATTGAAATAGATTATTGATGGCCTTTGACCATTGATGAGGTATTTTTCTTTATCCCTCAACTAGACCGTTCCATTTTAATCTTTTAGTGTCTAATTCGTGATATGACTCTGTATTTTCGTATTTTAGCAAATGATTGTAATCGCATGCGTCAGTTACATTTCACTTCATTTATTAAGCAAATGGGTTTTGAGATTATTTAAATACAGTTATAGTATGAGTTAGATTTTGAAAGCTGAAGCCTATTTATTGCTACTGTTATCCGTTATCAAGAGAAACAAGACTTTCAAAATTAGTTTTCTGAACCAGTCAGTTTAATGCAAGTTTTTCAAACTGTAACTGTAGTCTGATTATGTTATTAAAACGCACTAGTCATACATATACGAATTAATATTTATTTATTTTACAAATGCCCAACATCAGCGCTTGAATCATTGGGCTCTCCAGTATTTTCTTAACAATGTCCTCATACCGAGGAAATGCAAAATTATTTAAATGTTAAAAAATCATGGGCTGATTGGAGTCACACAAAATACATTTGGGGAATCCACCAATCCAATTCTGTAGAGATGGTCTCGCAAACAGTGATGTCCGGTCAGACGTCTGCATAGAGCTATCGCTGTCTTTCTTGGAAAACTGGAAATGAAAGTAGTCTTTTCCCCCAAAATCCTCTAACTCTTATTCACAGCACGTTGAATCATATTCTGCGTAGGAATTTTTTTAAGTGGCAGGTTAACAAACAGTTTGGTCGTGTGAAAAGAAAACGGTCAATTAATGCGTTACATTATCAATGTTCCTTTCTTAGCCAATGTACCAGCTTTTTCATTTCCTATAATTCTACAGTGAGCTGGAATCCATTGGAAAGAAATTCTGTGTGCCATTGCCTTAAGCACAGGCCTACAGTCTAAAATTCTTTCGGAAATATTTTGATTATTCAGAAGAGCTTGAAGTGCTCTTTTCTGACAATATGACTGCATTTACAAAAGAGTGGCTACGAATCGACAGTTGGTGAATAACCACAGCAATGGCTTAGATTTCCCCATCAAAGGCAATAGTAAGAGATCCCATTGGTAAGTAGAAGCTAAAAAGCTCGCTATGGATACCTTCTCCGGCACCGCGGGTTCTCTTTAACATAGAGCCGTCAGTGTAGACACGCGGCCACTCATTTTGAGGATAGCGAACCCCAATAGTTTGCATTGCAATAGATCTTAACTGTGAATCGCTCATTTCATTTTTAAAAACTCTTTGGATAAGATCAAGATTTATATTGAAATTCAAAAAATCCAAGGGACAATGGGAAAGAGGTAAAATTAGATAATCTCGGCTCAATTCCAAAGCATTAGATTTTCTCTGAGCAGCCTTTTAAGCCAATTTGAGTTTTAAGATTTCTAGAAATTTCATTATTATAGTTGCTCCAAAATGGGTTGTCGGGCAAACGCACCAGCTTCTGGTATAATAGGATAGCTTTTCTCTTAAAACAATCATAAATAGGTTCCAAACCGGTTAAAAGCTGCAAGAATAAGAGTAGATCTCACTGCCCCAGTGATTATGCGTAACGCCTGGTTCTGGACTATATTCTCCGGAGCCGTGATGAGGATCTCCCTACAATATACTGTATAGATTGACAATCTGTACATTAGTTGAATGTATAATTTGTAAGTAGTCGTCAAAGTCTCTCTGTCACAGCCGCACCTTGGGCCAGCCAGACATTTTAAGACGTCTGACGAATTACCAATTTCGACTGAAATCATCATATTTGTTCAAGTTAATTTAATTAATTTATCTATACAGTTATTGTTGTTAGCAGTTTCTCTGATGTACAGTTTACAGGCATTTAAAATTACGCAATGAAGTTAGATTTTTAGATAAAGAGAGATTTTTCATTTTACATGGAATTAAACTACAGCAGACATAACATATAGTTGCTTTGCCCATGAAATTTGAAAGAGGAATTCATTTGTACTAAGTATTAATAATGTTGTACTTAGGTTTAGATCTATAGTAGAGACACAGAATCATTAAAGTTTCTGTTCCAGACTCCCGGGGGGGGGGTCGCAGAGACCAGTTTAAAAATCCCCTGCGGAAAATTTCTCCATCACTCTCCCCGTGGAGTCAGACATAAACAAACTCCATTTATTCCCACGTCGTTTGAGATTGCACCATTACAATGAATGAGAAATTCTGTGCTGCTTAAGTATCTATAGGGTTTAATGGTTTGATTGTCAAACATTTGTTCTCTATTTGTTAGACTGAAACTGAGACCTTTATCCTAAGAAAACTATGATATTCACAAGAGAAATTAATTTATTTTTATCTTTAACACATAACATATTTCATAGTCTATTTGTGCATGTATTTTTATTCAAATAAAAACAATTTTTAAATAAAATATTTCAAACTGCTTTGCTTGAAATGGGATCCATATTGTTCCAGAAGATGGTATCTGTGTCCTAAAGTTATCAATTAAAGAGCTTAAATTAGTAAATTAAATTAATTAACGTTTTATAAATACTACAAAAAATCATCACCATACGTTCAGATTCATCGTAAAAGGAACAAAAATATGATAAAGACATCGGAAATCAATGAACCGCTACTAAACAGCTGGCACTTTTAATATATTTTTTGGAATGTAATAGTGTATAAGTATTTATTTTTTCAATACAAAAGAGTGAATCAAAATACTTCTCATGAGTGTCTTGATTTTTCTCAACAGTTAAAAGACAGTTAATAAAATATTTGCCTTCGAATTGCCCGTTCCTTACATTGCTAATAATGAAAATGATTTTATAGTTATTTATATTCCTCATGTGTTCCTTGCATAAAAATAAAGAAAAGAAATGAAATCATAGTTAAGAAGATATAGTACCAACCTAGGTGCCTTAAATAATAATTTTTAGTTTGTCTACGAAAAATAAATATTTATAGAATGTGTCCAAAATGTTTATTTTTATTTTTAGTAGCCCAAAGGAGCAACTTGCCCAAAAGGGCTATTAATTTCGTTTTGGTATTTTGCGTTGGTTCACTATAAACAGCGTTTCACTTTTGAAATTGTTGCCACCAAATATTAGAGGTCTGCGTTATATTTTAAAAAATTAAATAATGAAGAATCTGCATAAATGTATATATGTTTCTCGCGTTGTGATAAAACACGGTACCTAGAGCCATCAAATTTTGAATAATGTACGTCTCCATCTCTGTGCGAATATGGACATCTGGAAGCCCAATGGAAATTGTTTGATTATCTATTTCATAAAGCATTTATGAGTTTTTGATAAAGAAACTTAACGATTTCAAAGCGAGCAATGGCAACACTGTACAGGGAATAAAAAATCATTTTTATCTCCAGCCCGCGAGACTGCGTATCGGAAATTCTAAAGATATGCTCTTTTAAATATTTTGCGATATTGCTGTTGGATTGAATTTTATGGTTTAAGTGCGAAGAACATGATGTTTAAAAATAAAGTTTAAACAAAAAAACGTTAAATAAACGCCCTTTTGGACGTAATACAAAAATCTGGAAGCTTTCAGACTTTTTAAATATTTTTATTGTTTTATTTATTTATTTATGTTAATATTTTTGTCATCATTTTTGTTATTTTTATTATAGATTGTCTATGAAAAATAAATATGTATAGAATGTTCTCAAAGTGTTCATTTTTAAATTTTATTATTTTGTTTTATTTTATAAAATGTACCCCAAGGGTTTACTTTAGATTTAATCTTGAAATTAAAGGAAAAAGATAATTAATCAGCACCGCTTAATCCTAATTGAAAAAAGCTATTCTTGACATGTGAAGAAAGAAAGAATTACAGTTAAGCCTTTACAAATGTCACAAATGATAAGAAGTGTGTTTAACTGACATTAATTTCAGCCTTAAAATGCAAGAAACATTTTGATAGTTCTGATCTCATCTTCAACAGAATTTAGCAAAGTGTTTTTTACCCATTTTTGTTTATCTTTTAATTAGAATATATAGTATAACAGCCGTAATGATTAATACTGCTCATACTTGTTTTCTTGCAGCATTTCACTGTTCGATTTAACATTTATTTGCATTTGTTTACAAATATATCCAAATTACAAATGCACTTGATTAATAAGATCAACTATCAAGCATGCTCTTCGTGTTTAAAGATCAAAACAACTACAGTATGCTGTACAAAATCAAAACAGGTACAGTATACTGTACAAAATTAAGTACAGTATTACAAAACTAGGTATCAGACATAATAAATAGGTGTCAGACATGTTTTTAATATCACATAATAAATAATAACACAAAAAAAATTGTGTAAATGTCACACGTGATAAATTTGTTTCTAATGTGTTTTTTCTTTTCATAGATTTACTTTCATTCATTTAGTATGGTGCTCTTTGTTAAAAATTTAAATAACCATTAAGAATAGTACCGTGTTTTATATGAATATGGTGTTCTTCTTCAAAAACTTACCTGCATAAGTTATCTCTAATTTATCTAGTTTTCTAACAGAAAAATTTTTCTTTGTGTTTCGTTTTAATATCTGAAAGCTTGTGTGTTATTCTTTTCATTACGGAAACAAAGTCGCATTTAATTTAAATAGAACTTTTTTATGTCATGGAGCTAAAACAGCGGTTATATTACTTAAAGTTAGAACGTGCGAGGATGCAAATGAAATATTACTAACTTCAGTATAGTTTTGAAACTATATTTATAAGGAATAATCTAATAAATTTAACAGGGAATTTACTGGAATTGTGAATATTAGATTTACCAGTAATTTTCAAAATTATCATTTTTTGTTGTTTTATTGCTGGCGCTTGAACAATGAACCTTCATAGTCCATTAAGTTCTTTTATACAAAAATCATGAGAAAGGAGAACATTTTTATGAAAATAAACAAAGGAAACGATATTTAAAATAACATGGTCAAGCTTAACTGTAAAATAGTGAAGATAATGGAATTAGATCAGAGAATTGATGTTTCCTTAAAATATTAAACAGCATTGAACTTAATAGCTTTCATAGAGAGAAGTAGCTTGCGCCGCCCCCGCGTAAATTGTTAAACTTCTAACTTGGAAAACAGAATGGGCTAATTCACAGAAGAGAATTTTTGTACTCGAAAAGTACTGAAAATGACCTAATGTATTCTGAATTAAAGAACTTGTACACATAATTCTGACTAGTGAATACTTTAACTCGTGAATATTATTCTGTCTCAGAAGACTGTTTCAAGGGCTTCCGACGCTTGGGTGCAACACGAAGTTGAGCGAACCGGATATAATTTGAATGTGAATGTCTCATATATTTTTAATGTTAAAATATAGGGTTAAAAACTCGACACCTTTAATTTTCAAAGACAAAACTTTTATTTCATAGTTTGTTTTATTATCAGTTTGAATATCGTCATAAATATTTCCATATGAATCTAAAACTTCTCCATTGTTATTTAATTAAGCGACGTTATAACATCAGTCCTGGCTTACGCTTTAATTCTTGTTTCATCCATTGAGTTAGTAAGAAATGTCGTATGAGCTAACCTTGTATAAGCATCAAGGTATTGTTAATTGATAAATAAATTATAGATTTCTTATATAAAGGCGTAAAATTCAGTAATGAAGTATTAACTTTAGCAACATAGCAACAGTTCTGTAAATTGCCATAGTGGCTAATTGTGCGGGGTGTCATACCTTAAACCCCAGTTAAAATAACGGAGGAAGCAGTATTGTTTACAAAGGTGTAATGTGTTTGCAATGTAGAAACACTTAAAATACCTTCGAGTCAGGAGAAGCTGGTGATAGGGAGAAAGGGATGGGATTTGCATTTGTCCCACCCACCCCGTAGTCTTTTCCATGAAAACTTAGATGGAGTTGCGCAAAGTTCGTGTTGTCACCTATAAGACACTCAGTTCGTGGGCCTAACTCTTCCTTTTGGACACGATTAATTCGTGGACCTGATTTACACTAGCGAAATAAAGTAAGAGAATTTTTATATTTGATCTACGATCTCCAGAACTACTCGACAGATTTTAATAAAATTTGGTGTGAACATAGGTTCATATAATACAAACAAAATAATAATTCAACAGTTATAATAGACACACATGTTCGTGTGTAACACTCGTAGGAGTCTGAAACAGCTGTTGAAGAAGACACAAAAAAAATGGGTTAATGGGGGTATGATTTCCTCTTACAGCCATACAGGCCTCGCAGCGTGGTGTCATACTGGAAATAAGGCAGTTTATGAGTGCCTGTGGCAGTTGGTGCCACTCATTAAGCAACACTGTTTTCAGTTCCTGGATGGTTCTCGGAGGGGGGTTGCGAATTTCAGTTGTCCTTCCCAGAGCGTCCTAGACACGCTCTATATGGCTGAGGTCTGGAGACTTGGCTGGCCAATCCATTCGGCGAATATCCTCACTCTCAAGAAATTCGTCGATCAGAAGAGATTTATGTGGCCTCGCGTTATCGTCCTGCAAGATGAACTCGGGGCCCACTGCACTCCGGAAACGGCAAACATAGAGCTCCAAGACCTCATCCCTCACACCAGTCACAGTCTCTGTCAAAGACGTGGAGAGGTGTGCGGTCATCCAACTCATGCCTGCCCAGACCATTACACAGCCACCACCATAATTGTTAATTTCGCGGGCATTGAAGGGTAGGTAGCGGGTCACTGGCTCTCTCTATGTGAAAGTACGGCGAGAATCGGTGTTTAGGCTAAAACGGGACTCGTCGGTGAACTGAACGGTCGCCCATTGCTTCGTTCACAATCACTATGCTGCCTGCGCCATGCTGATCGGTCTCTCCTGTCCGCAGACATGAGCGGGACGCCGTCCGTAGAGGTGAGCCGGACGGAAACAGCAGGTCTTCTGGCAAAAAACCCTCTCACATTCAGTCTTTTGGAAACAGTCACCCTTGTTACACGGGTTCCTGTGGCTGCATACAGGTCCCGAGAGAGCTGAGAAGCTGTAGCCCCTCCGTTACGCCTCACTAAAATGGACAAATAGCGATCTTCTCTGGCTTTCGTTGCTCTTGGACGACCTTGCCCAGGCTTTCTCTCGATGGATCCAGTATCTTGGAACTGTTTCGATAGGTTACACACGAAGCTGGGCGTTAAATTAAACTCTCTGCATATCTGGACTTGCGATTGGCCTGCCTCTAGCCTCCCCAGAATTCGCCACCTTATTCCATCATCTAAACTTTGGTGGTTACTCATTTTACTGTTCCGATGTGAATTTAACCGTTGCTGCAAGATAACACCAAGAAATTCGCCGAGGTGTGCTAGTGAACGCAATTCGTCTTACCCTCCACGCGCTTATAAAGCCTGTTCTTCTGCTGCTTTGCTTACACACACGTGTACGCTTACGTATTTGCTGTACAAGATTTGCAATTTATCTAGAAGCAGTAGTTTTTCCTTCAGTTCAGTTCTTTTCGTGTAATTCGATAAAATATGCAAATTCTCTTAATTTATTTCACCAGTATAGATACCAGTTCAGTATCATTAAGATAACAAACAAAAACACATATCAGTATCTGCAGTCATTAGATAAAAGACTGTGATGCAAATGGGAAAAAAGGCGTGAAGTTTATAGGAGCTCGGCGATAAAAACTTGCTATTCGTTTACCTTCATCGCTGTATTTATACAGGGATAGGAAAAAGTGGACGGAGCACCAAAACTTGGTCAGTGACTTTACCAGTAGGTGCTCCGAAGCACTACTGTACCCGCTGGGCGTTCGGTTGGCCCGCATCAGAAGTCAGCTCAACAAGACATTTAGAGAGTATTTATATTGCATAATATTACATTGTATTTGTTACAGTATGTTTAGTGTATGTATACGTTCAACAAACTCTATCAGTAGACTGAATGTCTTAACTTCCAACATGACTTCTAACTTAACATGGCGCTGAGTCCCTTAAAGATGGCATACCAATACGACGCACCGTCTGTTTTGAAATGTTAAACTTGAGCTATTCAGAGATAGAACTATATATTTGTTCAAAATTATTTTAAATGGGAAATGTACTTTGCATTATAATCAAACCATTTATGCATTAAAACGGTGGTCAAAAAGAATGTGGAAGCAGTGTTTGTGCATGATCCATACGCGCGCGGCACTTTGATTAAAAAACACAAATGCCTCTCTTTTAATAGCCCCGCGCAACGACATCATACCCCAAAAATCAAAACCAGGCTCGTGTCCTGGCCACTTCAAGTTTAATAACACCTCCCTCGCGCCTCTCACAATCTGCTGAGTCGCCCTATAACGAAATTACAAAGTATAAATAAAATTGATACGCCATTTTAATTTGGGTTCTAACATGGCGCCCGCCGCGTCGATCGTTTGCCCGTAAACGAGCATATTAAAAGCGCAATGTGAGTTCATTACATCAGCTAAACTATCCTGCTGCCTAAGTAAGTTTTAATCTGCCATTTGAAGCAATTCCCGTCCCCATTTAGCGTTGAAAGTGACGTTATGAAGGCAGTTTATTATCTTCCATTTCTTGATTAATGGCGGCCGGGATATTAGAAGGCGTTTTACACGATTACCGGTGGGTGGCGCTAGTAGTCGACCTTTTTGAACCGACCAAACGGTCCCGCTCATTAATGGAGTTAAAGTGTTCTCTGCGAAACAAAACCGAAGCGTCTCATATTTCAAACACGTGCCTCCTAAATTGTTTTCGATGTTCGAATTTTAGCTGTCGTAAATGATTATAGATGTGCTTACGTTACAACGATGGAGTTTTAAAATTTTCTGTAATTAACTTTTCAACCTGTTCAATTTTCGCACCTGGAAAACCGTGTCGTAATAAACTTTAAAAGATTCCTACGGATAGCCCAGAACTTTGGCGCTCGTTCGAAATAAGTTCCAGAATGCCGTAATTAAGCGTTAATAACTGTCGTTCGAATTTATTATGTGAAAAGGAAAGTTGCTAAAGTGACGGTTTCCTTTATCGAGTAAATCAATAGATATCTGGACGCGTGTTAGGAACATGTTCCATTTTAATATTTTGTAAAATCTTAAGACATTTTATAAAAGTAAAGTCATATTTTTAATTCGTTGATCATAAAGTTGACATCACAAAACTCGCTTTCGTACTAAAATTGTAATTAGCCCCCTAAAGATTTGAGACATAGAATATAAAATCTTATATTTAATCCAATTGTCCAAAATGGCAAAGACAAATGTTAGGAAAAAAATTGCTTGTTAAAAGAATATCATAGCAAATAAATTAGCCGTAAAATGCTCTTTGTGGAGACTTATGCCCTTATGTAGTAGGGAAAAATATTTGTTTTGCATAGCGTAACTGGTCATTTTTTTTCAGTGATTCACTTTCACCCGACGTGTGCAATGAATATTTTCTTCAAATAGGGACATTATCTACTTTGCTAAGACGCAAAATTATGAATTTCAAACAATAAATACCTTTAAGAGGTTTCTCACGAAATGTTTGAAAGGAGGAAGAAAGAAGAGGGGAAAATAAAATAAAATAAATAAATAAAATATTAGGTATAACTGACTTTGTCAACTTAACGATTAATATGATAGCTGTGAATAAGTTTTAAGAAGCTAAAGTATTTGAATTAAAACTGGACTTATCGCTAAGTAAAATCAGCTCGTGCTTCAGGACTAAGGAAAGGGAGCATCACAAAAATTTTCAGAAAAATTGATTGCCTATTTTATTACAATGGAATGTATGTAGCAGCTAACCCAAGACCAAAAGAGAAGAAGTGAGAAAAAGACAGATACTATAATATAAATGTGTAGTGGAGGTACTAAAGTCTTTTAAGTGCTAAGAGTCTCTAAAAGTCATCCAGCCCTTGATATGAGAAAATAATACCAGGGGTTTTGAAACTTTTTTGTCCCATGCACCCGTTCACCATTGATAGACCATCATTCCCCTCTTCCTTTCCAAAACTACAAAAAGATATATACAGTTGTGTAAATTTAGATTCTATTTTAATGTGTTTTATAACTTATACAAGAAAAAATATAGAAAATGTTGATAAATACAAAAACTTGAATATAAGTAGTTTTTTATATTAATCAACTAAAACTAAATACATAACAGATAAACAAAAGACTATGAAATTCCTCTCCCCCCTCCAGTCGAGAGTTCTTGACATAATACATGAACACAAATTCAAATAAATAGAACTTAAACTAGTACTGGCGGAATTAAGCATTTCTTATAATAAATTATAATTAAACGTGTAAACTCAGTAGGATTTTTTTCTTTTCTGTTTTTTTAAAAGCAGGAAATGTGAAAATTGTGCAACGCTTTCTCCGAGACTCGAATGCTGGACCTTTCGAAATACGCTTCGAAAGTGCTTTAAATTACACCACGAAAGCATGCAAAAAGGAGAGAGAAAATATTATAAGCGAAACAAAAAAAAGAAATCAAAATGAATCAGCAAGCCCGAAACTTAGACATTTTCAGTTCTTTAAAGCAGTTTATCTTCGTTTTTCGACTATTAAAAAATAAATTCATATTTTATAATGTGTATTTACATTAGTATTACATTTAGTATACATTTAGTATTTGTATACAAAAAAGAGGAAACTATAATGTCTCTGTTCTGGCTGTGTTCATAAAGCTGGTGGGTTTATTGATGGATTATATCAATTAGAATTTGCTCTTATTAAAATACTAAAACCAACTTTATGCAAAGTTCTTATTTCTCATAAAAGTGTCCAAGATTTATATCATCCTCTCCTAAATTAATTATTCCGTAATGCAAACGAAAATCAGAATTGCACAAGTATGCCCCGGCGTAAAGATACCTACATCCTTTTGCTGGTCGACTGCTCGTCGTAAAGACAGAAAACCTTCAAAGGATAACCCGGCATAAAATTGCGAGCATTTTTACAAAACTCAATTTCTAACTTGAAAAACATAACTAAAAAATTAACTTTCATCAACATGCAAGATTTTTTAGGCCAGGAAACCGTTCTGTCAGGCCGATTTTCGTTTCTGTAATTTGGTTCATTAATTAAACGACGGAGGAAGCAAACCTTTGGCATTTTAATGCAAAATCACTCCAGTTGATTTTGCATAAAGGTGCTCGTAGTATAGAGCACATTTATGCACCTTTATGCTCGAAGAGCATAAAGGTGCTTTAAGAGCACCTTTATACTTTGCACAAACACCTTTATGCAGAGTCTTTGTTTCTCATAAAATTGCCAAAGATTCATCCTATGTATAATTAATTGATCAGTAACGCAGACCAAAAAGCAGTATGCATTCTAAATTGCATGAAGTCTCATATTCTTGAGATGCATCTGAAATATTAATTTTCTGCCTCAGTTCATTTTTCCTGGATATGATGCTTTTCGCTTGTACTGTACACATTTCACTCTAACTCTTTAATCGTATAATCCCATTTCCTTAAATTTCTGATTATAAAGCATGAAGTCTGTAATTAATATTCATTTCTAAATTTAAATTGTATATTCACATTATTCCAACATCCTAATAATGTTTCCATCCAGTGAGCTATATTTATTTACTGTTTACATGAAGAAACGGTAAATTACAACAGCTCATTTGGAAGCTCCTCATATTATTGGAGTGTTAATTTCAGGCGCTTAGGTAGTCTATTTTCAAAACTATATAATTTAATAAGCTTAGCACTACAAATGTTTTTAATCTTGAGATATAGAAGTTTATGATACACAACATTTAGTACATACAGCATCTTACATATCTACTTCGATATATCGTATATTCCCTTTTAAATTCATTTCTTCTGAGGTTACACCGAAAAGCAAGCAGCTCTTCATGCTCATCAAAAGCACTTGATCATTCTAGTATTTATTACGCGATTTGTTTATTATCCTAACATTGATTCAACGAGATTTCACCTCGTTAAATAATTAAGGCAACAGATGAAGGAACTGATGGTAATTACTGCATATCTACTTATGCATTCATATTGTTAGTTACTTACTTAAAGACAAAGTTAGTATAAGTTACTTGCATAAAGACAAAGCGCAAGATGAAAACAGAGTGTTTATAAAGTCCCGGACCCATTTTGATGTTTAATAACTCATAAAATAATAAAGAGATATTAAAATTAATAACATAAATGGTTAGATAGACACAAAAAGTTTCATGACCCTTGTCAATGAACTTCCACGTGTGGCCCCTTCGTCGCACGGAAAATATCAAGTCGATGTTCAATTTCACGCCAGGTACCGGCAAGCATGTCGGCATCCACAGAGGCTATTGCGATTATCATTTTGGCTTTTAGGTCATCAATGTTCGACATTCTCCTCCTGTAAACATTGTCCTTTACAAATCGCCAAAGGAAAAAGTCCAGCGGCGTTATATCAGGTGATCTGGATGGCCAAGGAACTGGACCTCCTCGCCCAATCCATCTTCATGTAAAATGGTCATTCAAAGAACTACGAACGATGGTACCACAATGAGGTGGTTCACCATCTTGTTGCAAAAAGACATGTGGCTGAAGCTCTTCTAGTTGTGGAAATACGGAGTTTTCCAACATGTCTAAGTATACGACCGATGAGACCGTCTTTTCTGTAAAAAAGAAAGGTCTAATGACTCGGTCGTGCATTAGTCCACACCACACATTAACCTTTGGGGAATCCCTTTGTGCCTCACGGTATTCATGGGGGTTTTCAGATTCCCATATGCGCACATAACATTGCAAGAGTTGCCAAAAACAGAAGAGAGACAAATGCAATCAATAAGCAGAAGATATTTAGAAAAGTACATATATTTAGACTGGAAAAGGAAATTATCTGAAATTAACCACACGCGCAGACGATATTTACAAAAGTAAAGATATTCAAACCTAAAAAGGAAAATATATAAGTTATTCCATCAATAAATGCCATAAGTTTGTTTATATCTTCATTATTATATGAGTTATTAAACATCAAAATGGGTCCGGGACTTTATAAACAACCTGTATTAGCTTTAGGAAGGAACTTAAAATTATTTTCTACAAGCACATTAATGTTGCTTACAATAACACCTCATCCGCCTTCTGCTTCAAGTCAGGAGCATGATTTCATTTCGAATTATAAGAAAGACAAAGCGTCCAGTTTTGTCTGCTTTGTGTAACAATATTATCTCAAGAGCACCCATGAATACAGGCCAGACTTAATAACTTCCTTTTGTCCAACGCTAAGTAACGATACTTTGAGAAACATTAGTATTGAATCGCTGATTTCAGTCTCTTTTCAACATCGCCTATATTTCCTCATGTGTACTATTTTCCAAGGCAACTGAATAATCAAACCTTTTTAATTTATTAAAGAAAATGATTTTTCAGTACATTTACTGTATAACCACTTACACGGACGGTACATCTCATAAACTTACTAAATATTCCACTCATAAAATCAAGCATCTGATATAATTATGTTATTAGCCTGATTTAAGCTAATGAAATGTGTAAATTCCTTTCATGCTAGTGTTAAGCAATAGGTTTACTTACTGCTCTTTTTAATGAAAATATATTTTTGTCTCTAAATGAAAAAACTGCTCTTTTTCCATGTATTATTTTCTGTACTTGTGTTGAGTATTTAAATAAAATTAGCTTAGTAAAGTACTTGAGTAAATGTGCCTGTTTGAACCAGTTATTCCTCCATATTTATTGTATTTGAAAGAATCTTGGTGGTGGTGAAGTTTTTTTTTTTTTTTTTTTTTTTTTTTTTTTTTTTTTTTTTTTGTGTGATTTTTTTTTTTTTTTTGGTGGGGGTGACTGCAAATTTATATTTTGTTTTTTTCTTTCAGGTAAAAATCTGGTTCCAAAATCGCAGAACAAAGTGGAAGAAACAAGATGGCGTATCAAACGCCGAAGCTGCCGAATTGAAATCGAGTGGTGATAAACAAGGTTCACAAGGTACAACCAAAAAAGCTTCTAAAAGCAAATCAACTGTAGCTACCATTAGTGGCAATCCAACTACACCTGCTGTTGGATGTTTACAGCAACCTCAGCGTCAAGTCATTAATGGACCAGGACCAATTTTTACTTCTAACGGCGACGCTAAACCATCTTCCACCGAGCATAATAACAATACGACAAATTCTGAATCATCCATTCTTCCACCTTCTCCATCGTTGAATTCGAAAGTCATTTCCACTTCGGCTGAAGTCATGTGCAGTAACACATCTTCAGATGTTTCTTCGACCACCCCTCCAACGACTGTCGGCATGGTACCAATCACTACAATGACTCCACCGCTTTCTGTCGTTGAAAATGGTCTCGACTCGGACAGCCGAGCTTCTGATGTTTTCTGCTGGGGACGATCGTCTTCTCCCTCTTCCATGGAAAACGGAGTTGCTGGAGATAGTTCAATCGACAATACAGAAACTACTCACATGCAACATACCCAATATTCAGGACCTTGTTATGCCAACAGTGTGGTTAGCGTTGATGCTGCTATCAATACATCGTCTTCTTATCAAGAATCTGATATGAGGCCTGGTGTAAAAACGATAGGTGTTGAAACGTCATTACACATGCAGGGGTGTCCCATGAACAGCCAGGAGGTATCAGATGCTGAAATATCCACAAGCAATCACTGACGGTTTGTTTTTTGTTTCTAGATATTGTACTTGAAACATTTTGAACTGAGCTCTTGTGAGACTGAACCATTACATTCAGAGAAAGGACTTGCTTGAATTATATCTAAACATGCGAATGATTAAACGGGTGTCACTTTTATGTGCGTTCATTTCGAAAACATAGTCAGCGAATGGATTCTCCCTCAGGTCAGTGTCTTCCTCTTTACAAACAGGGTAATTTTATTTAATTGTGAATTTTTATTGTAAAGTTTCAGTGATGATTCTGAAGCTTCGTTTTATGAACCAGATGCCAAATTAAACAAAAGTATGCGTGTATAGACTTCTCAGCAAGCTTTTCACGCTTCACACAATAAAAAGAGCAAAAGAAGACAACTGATGTTTCTTCAGTCACTATCTGTTGTAAAGTGAAATGTTATGAAAGTTATTAGTACAATAGAACCACGAACAGTTCTTACACTTTTCCGGTATCTCTTATTCTAGTGACTGTGCCAAAGTTTCTCTGTTTTATTGTGATTTATCTGTTTTAAAGGCTATTTAGTGATTTAGAAAATGACTGGAGATTTGTTATATAACAAACTTACTATCTTTAGTATTTCTTTGCCATATATGCTCTTAAATATCATCAGTAACTAAAGAGCCTACGAATTTAACTTAATTTGATCTTTACGTCAAAGAATGAAATAAGCAGGTTTTCTAATTTTTCTTAAAGTCAACTTAACATGCTACTGCATAAAGTTGACAGAAACATTCTGGAATAAATTTATCTTTGCAAGAAAGATGTATGTACGAAATATTCGATTCAAATATTTGTGCTCAGAAATTATATTTTTAAATTTCTCAATACTGCTGAACATATCATTGAAAGAAAACGCAAATAATGCTAACTGAAATCTGCTTAATACGAAGTCTGTGGGTAAGTTGTGCAATCATTGAAAATAAAAGAGAACATTTTGTAAGAAATAACGCATCATAAAATTTCCAGTCATTGAAGCAGCGAAAAAAATAATAAAATGTGTGGAAAAATGATTATATATATATATATATAAATATATATATACGTGTGTATATTTGATATGTTGACAGCAAAATGCTACTGTATTATGTTATCTGAAACCAGTGAATAACTTCGGTTGAAATAGAACGAGGACAGACCTATTTCTTTAAAAAAAATGAATAGGGAACTTTCCGCACTCCAACATTTATGACGTCATTGTTGGTTGTCCTCTTTATCCCTTTCAAATGTCTTAATTTAACGTCACCAATGAGCTTCATAGTTAGCTGAAACATTGTATACTTCATTTTGTGCTCCATGACGTCTCATGCTATCATTACTTTCAAATGATCGTGGTGATAGTTATTGTAATAGTCTTTCTGTAAAGGCATTAAAGTCTTTTTTTGATCATCTGTTATAAATAAAGTTCATGAAAATAAAATTCATTTTGTGCAATATGAAATACGAAGTTCTGTTTTATTTATTTATTTATTTATTATTTTTGAGCCGAAATGCAAAGGAAAGGGAAATATGTGTACACAAGTACGAAATGTATGATGATCATTTGCATCGTCCTGTTCTCGAACGATAAGTCATCATATGCAGAATGCTCATAGACATAGCGTCAAAACAGTCTGAACGGAATGTTGTCTTTTTTATTAGCCAATCAATCATAATAGGTGTAAAAATTAATTCGCGTACTTTCATATCAGGCTTTCGTTGCTGACGATATACCTTTGCTAATTAGCATACAGTATAACGTCATCCTATAAAGCAGTGTACCAGTCAGCATATTATTTATTTGCATTTTAATTTAAAAACATGCGTAATAATAATAATTGAGAATAAGGAAATTTTTTTATCTCCTTTTGAGGAGGATGTTGGGGCTTAGACTGTAAGGAATTAAGACATCTGTCCATCCATCCCTGTCTGTTTTTGTGATCTAGTGATATTAGCACATCCAGTTAACTTGCTTCAATTTCCGGGGAGGGCACTGCACATTATTCACGTTTCTTGTTCCCGTAAGACTTTGTTAGATTCTACGATGATGGAGGTGTAGTGCATCCTAAAACGTGGTGGACATGACCAATTACCGCTTCAATCTGGCTTACTGAAGACGAGAAAAATCATATCTTCGGAGACTGCTCAAGACGAGGAAAATTATGCGTTATCTCGAACACCTGTTCAACAGAAATACACAACGCGCATGTAAGAAGTTGTCTGTCACGCAGCTTATTCACAGATTTAGTTCTTAAGATAACAATTGGCCTTGTTTACTTCTAAATCATACATATTTTGGAAAACTAAAATTGAGAAAACGTATTGTCGGCTTTATTATCAATCGTCATCCAGACGACATAGTGGTTAGAGGAGCCTACACAGTGGTACCGAAGAGCCAGAATTCGAATCCAGAAGAAGGCATGGTTGTAACTCTTCGTCCCTTTATAAGAGGCAACGGTGGCCGCCTATTAAGTACATTCATAATAAAATGGCCATTGCTGAATAGGCAAGTGCCCGCTATTGATTAAAAAAATAAATAATTTTTAAAAAATTATTATCGATTTAGTGCAACCATCTTTTTTTCCATAGGGGTTTCTTCAATAAATCTCGATAAATAAAATCATAGAGTAAATGCGTAGAAACTTAAGAGTTTATTTTCAAGAATTTAAAGAATTTTAAAAAGCTAATTTATGGAAAAAGATCGCGAGTTAATTCATAGTCCTGATTCATATGAAACTATTTACTGAAACAGCATTATTGTAATTTTTTGTTCTAGTGTATAAACTGTACTATTTAATTCTAATGTCTGGCAAAAGAGCAGTTTTGATCGTCTTTTATTTAAATTTTTTCAGTGCACACCAGGGACTTCAAAAAGCAGGGATTTTCAAAAGATATGATTCCTTTCCTCACGCATTTAATTTCTGATGTATATATATATATATATATATATATATAATAACGGGGATATGATAATGATCTTATATAATAGCTGCTCTAAAAACTGATTGGCGACCTCAAAATTAACTATTTTAAATTTGGTGTTCTCCCCCCTAAATTTGTAGAGACATTAGGTTAATTAGAAGCAGGAGAGATGAAAAATATGCATTGCCTTCGCCGGGGATCGAACCACGGACCTCTGAAATACCGGCTCAGTGTGCTGACCATTACACCACGAAGGCACGTTAAGAAGGTGGGAGATATACCTTATATACTCCCCTTTTTAAAGGGCGACTAGGGTTTTAGGGGACCTAGTCGCTAAATCCTGGGTGTGGAGAGTCATCATCCACAACCCTTTTAGTTCGGGCGCCACTGTAGAGACATCAGGTTAATTACAAGCAGGAGAGATGAAAAATATGCATTGCCTTCGCCGGGGATCGAACCACGGACCTCTGAAATACCGGCTCAGTATGCTGACCATTACACCACGAAGGCACGTTAAGAAGGTGGGAGATATACCTTATAAATTCATCTGTTCTCCCAAATTCGAGATCTTTCCATGTTACATACGGCTGCTTGAAAAAATGGAACTAAAACCCAAAATTAGCCAATCGCAGCTTGGAAATACTTGTGTTTAGAAATGGCCACGTCTGTGGAAGTTACTGGTTCTTGCATTTATCTCTACGCAACTAAAATACTACATATATATATATGAACTTACTTTACTAAAAGTAAAGTTAGTTCCTTCACTAAAAACTGAATCAAGAATGGGATCCAAAATGAAACTATCAGTTTTAACAAAAACATTTCAAGCTGGGCTTTTCTTTTCCTGTGTGAACGGGCTACGCATTCCACATCTCAATCTTTTTCCGCTAAGATTAAAATTTTTGCCCCTCGTACTGTTCAGTTTACCTTTACAGAAAGCCCGGGTCATGTTGGCCTACAGCTCGACCAGGAAATTTATTGCATAGGATATGAAAGAAAGCGGCTTACGTTCGTTATATGTTGGTCTTTGTTCTTTGATAAAACGCCGTGAATGACAGTACAATAATTTCTACAATTTATATGTGAAGATTATATCGGGATTTCAATGATTCAGCATAAGAGAAATCTTTGAAATTCCTATTGAATTAGCTTTATATTCCAACTTCTGTCGCCCGCCTGCTAACATCCACTTCTTTGAACTAACGTATTAAATTCAAAAATATATTCTCTAGCTCAATTTTAATTTTGGAACGTTTGTAACTTAATTTTACCAGTTTTACAAGATGCCACAATGCATTGATCATTTAAGTTGCCTGATAAGCAATGCTTTCTTGCAGTATAAGATGCTGAATTTATGTTCACGTATCCTGGCAAACAGGGTGTTCTCAAAGTATTTCTATTCAAACTTATCTTTCAAATTATAATTATAATTGCTTAAGAAAATTAGCTAAATGAAAACACTAAATGAACATCTTTAATAATTTAACATAATTTATATCTTAATTTTAATTACTTATTCATTTGATAACGCACGTAAGTGGTGCAATTTATTGTGTATCCAGTCGATAATTTTCATGAATATTTATTCCTTATTTTAATAAATAAAATTTTCATTAACGTCATATATTTCATACCTCAGTGAAGTAACAAAAACTTCACGGGTGAAGGAATGCATTTAGTGGGTTTTTTTAAATTTTTAATTATTTTTTTAATGTTAGAGATTAGTAAGCATTAGATTAAATATTATAAATATCTAATATTTTTCAAGTGAAAATTTCTCTTTTGTCTTTCATCCATTATAAAAATTTAAATACTTTTTTAAAAATATCAGTAAATTCTTCAATGTTTTGTTCTTCAGTATCAAAAGGTAATTACAAATTTAAGTGTGCTAATCATAAAAATAATCTATAAAAATCATAAAAATAATCTATAAAATGTACTACAAATTGATCCTGTTCTAAAATGTTCGTGGTGTAGGTTCCTTATATGTATATATGTCAGGGAAAAAGAGTAATTGATCACGTATGCTGCTGAATCGGTTTTTTTAATAATATAATAAAGAGACTTTAGAAATTAAACGATTGCACTTTTTATTGTTTCCTCATAAATTATTTTATTAATTAATCACTCTCCTTTTCCTCCCGCATTCTCGTGTTAAAACTTTTGTTTGGTCCTGGCCTTTGGCACTAGCGAATATTATGTCGCAAACCATCACTTTTTCAGATGTGTCTTTGATAAATTAATTCTTACTGTCCACTTCCTTGTTCACATGAGCTTTTTTAATCCTTCAGACTTTAAATAAGAATAAAATTTTTGGTCAGTGTAGTAAACCTCATAGACTTGTTTTTTAATTTTTCAGTTTCCTTAGTAAATTAGCATTGCGTGAAGCTTCTTTTATAATTTTGCATTTAAATATATATACCTGATTTGTCACGTTTAATATAGAGTTTTGAATTCACCCCACTGCTTCGTATATTATTGTGTAGTACATTTATTACAACATTCGCCTAAATATAAAGAGGTATTTTGTTCTTTAAAGTACACTACTGTAAGCCAATTCTCTTTTATTCTAAATCTAAAATTCTAGTCTAAAATTTAAAAAGAATATAAAAATAATTCATTGCTTATTCGTGACTTATATTGTTGGAGCTTTAATTCTTAAGAGTTTGTGTATAGGTTTTAAGTTCAATACCCAATGATAAGTCAATATTTGGATAAACAATTCTCAATAACATGAAGGTGCCATGTATTCTTAGAATACATGGCACCTCTTTTGTGCATACCAAATACAAAATAAAATACAAATTGCATATAACAAAATTCGCGAGGTCACGGCACCATTTTTTTGTTGGAGCTTTAATTCTTAAGAGTTTGTGTATAGGTTTTAAGTTCAATACCCAATAAGTTTGTGTATAGGTTTTAAGTTCAAGACCGCTCGATTGGCGATTGTAGATGGTACGAAAACCGCCAACAGCCCGGCAACCCCAGGGAAAAACCACGCAGGAAGGTGCAGTCCAAGGTGGAAAGAGCTCCAAGACATGGCGAAGAATCGCTGCTAGCCTCGACGAGGGGTCCCATTCCAGCATAGGAAAAGCCTGCGAGTAAGCAAAAACAACCCGCCAACCTGACCCTACGGCAGAGTTAGTAATGTAGAAACTAGCCTCTCCGCAAGGTGCAATTTTTACTAATGTTGACAGAGGTTTCACAGACGACCGTCTAGCGGGCGAAGAAATC
>KK122565.1:0-12738 GCA_000611955.2 Stegodyphus mimosarum
CCCCTTCAACATCATCAAAAAGGACTGTTTTGGAGGTCGCGGAGTTCTCGTTAGAGCAGACATGATGCTTGGTAACCGGACCGACCTTCATATCTCCCAAGGAGGTTCGTCACCTGGGACTGTTGTTGTAACGAGGTTCTTTTTCCTTACATGCGTCTTTTCACAAGGGCTATGGGTCCTCAGTTCCTCTTCATGGACGACAACGCTTCACTTCATCGCACAGTTACTGTCGAAGAGCTGTTGGAGAGGGAAGATATTGAACAGATGGATTGGTCGGCAAGGTCTCTGGATCTAAATCCCGTCAAGCATGTACGGAACTTACTAGGGAGACTCGTGGCAGCACGTAACTTATCGCCAGTAACGATTCCGAAACTGCGATTGGTGCTACAAGAGGAACGAGCAGCAGTGTTTCAGCAGCTCATTAACAACCACATATCCAGCACGCACAAATGATGCGAAACCTGCCTAGCAGTCAGGGGAGATCATATCCCCTATTAAAGACCGGATGTTTCTCGCTGGACACCCATCACAGGGATGTTTCGGCCTTCAGTCGCATTGCACTCCATGCTACTTTTTCAATAAAGCTTCTTTTTATCCCTCTGATTTCTCTTTTAGTAAGTGTTGCTTATATTACTCATGTCCTTACTTATTGGGGATCTTACGATATTAAATGTGTTGATTTGGAAAGCTTTTGTACAAAGTTATATTGAAAAAACCGTCTCGTCCTTAATTTTTGCACACCAGTGTACTTCAGATGTCAGGAATGTCTTTGAATACTTCAGATGTCTTCAGATGTCAGGAATACTTCAGATGTCTTTGAATCAGTTGCCATTTCATATCATAATTGCAGAGGCCTATTGTTAGAACCCGACTATGATATTCTCTGAACCAGTTCAAGCAGGCTCTCTTTGAAGTGAGGGTCAATGGAACATAACCCGTTGGTTTTCACTCAAAAAGGTCTTTTCCATTAGGGCATCTGTACAAACCTTAAGAAGCAGTAGTTTTACTTCTACGATCTCGTTCTGGCTTCTTAGAAAATGTTCATGGGCTTTTAAATTGCTTTCAGAAATTAGCTACTTTGTCGTGAAACATTCGGTCATCTTGCAGCTATAATAGGTGTCCGTCCTACTACTAAACTAGTTCTCCTCCTTACAGACTATTCTAGAAGATAATTTAGCTTCAGTCTATGAGCACGGAAATCATTCTTAATTACAGAAGATCGCGGGAAACCGTATTTTGTAGCGCTTATCAAATCATGTCGTTGTTTGCGTTTCAAGAATAGTTTGATTAAATTCGGTTAGATAATGATAAGTTAGACTGTCTATTTCTTATTCCATGAAAATTAAATCAGACTGATTAGTTAATGAAATACCGTTAGTTTTAGATATTTAAAATTTTGGTCACCAATGTAATAGTAGTATTGTAGAGACAGTAGGATTTTTGAAAGCAGAAGAGATGAAAAATGAGCAATGCCCTCGCCAGGACTCGAACCACGGACCTCTTGAAATACGCGCCGAGCGTGCTGGCCACTATACCACGAAAGCATGCCAAGAAGACTGGAGAAATACCTTATAGTATAAAAATGTGAAAAGGTATTTGCTTGAATTAAATTCACTTTTCCAGTTTTATAATAAAAGTATAAAAGCGCAGTATAGCTACAATCTTAAGCAAGTCTCCTAAGTTTGAACTTGCAGTATGACTATATCAAGAATATATGTCATTTTTCAAAGCAAAGACTAATTCAGGGACAATGAGTAAGTATCATTGTAAATATGAATACAAGGCTCTTACGCGAGTTTTACACACTTACACGAGTTGTTTCAGCAAGTCTTGAATGAGTTTGAATTAAATTCTGATCCCAAATAAAAATTTGAAAAATAACCTTCTTTCTATTACAGCTCACTCATTTCGGATAATGACTATCTTTCAGAACTTTGTTTACATTTTCTGTCACAATATAAAAATATCAAGACAGCAAGAGAAGAGTAAATAAAGGTAAACTGATGTTCTGTGGAGCTCATAATCGCTAAGATCTGAATTATACTTGAAACAAATAAATGACAAGATGTATACAGAAGAGATGTTGCTTCAAAGTTAACCAAAGAAAGCAATTAAATTTGGGAAAACAAAATTATTCATATTAAAGTTGTAACTTCCCAGTCCTTACAGAACAGCAAAAGAATTCAGTTCTTAGTACCAAATTTAAAAATCTAAGGCACTTAAGGATTTTGCTGCAAAACAATTCAGTCTAATAGTTTTAATTCAGGCATTTAACTACAATTGCTTTGAATTTTATTGCAGTTTTTTTTACGATATGCGTCTAAAACAATTTCCAGATTTTATTGTTTTTATCAGAACACATAAAATGTTTTCCCCCTCAAGACCTACAGATTGCCTCATCGTGGCGAGGGGTGCCACTGTACGGAGTAGGCGAAGCACGTCAGGAGTGTATTCTCTTGGTAAGGTCACTCCATTATGTCCAGCTGAAGTCTGTAGGCGCCGGAGCTAAGTCAGTCTTCTGCCGCTGGTGCTCCAAGTCTCTGACCATAGAAGGTGCCCCTTACCCCATCCATGAATGGTTCGCCCACTGTTTCTTATGCTGCCTCGATCGTCGCGCAGTCAAAAAAGATCCCGCTCCTGGCTTAGGTAGAGGGCCAGGTTCGAAAAATAAGTTACAATCTCCAAAGCATTTAAAATCATTACAACTACTCCAGATCAATACAAACGGTATCACTTCTACCCCCGCCAGAGTTAAATTAGAGGAAGGGTTGGATCTAGCTGAGACACATGATGTACAAGTTATAGTTCTGCAGGAGACAAAGTTGAGGACTGATACTTAGCTCAAGGTTAAGAGCTATGATATCTATCGGACAGATAGACAAAATAAGAGTGGTGAAGGCTTAACGTTCCTCATCAGGGACATCAAATATCGAAGCATAAATGTTAGTAACAATATCACTGATAATTCTAGTCTAGAGATTCAGGGTATCAGGATCAACTGGAAAGGTAACTATCTTAATATACTTAATATGTATCAGCCCCCTGATCTCAATAAAATACCTATTGACCTGCAAAATCTTTTCCTACCAAGTACTATTTGTCTGGGCGATCTTAATGCCAGCCACCATATGTGGGGCTCCTCTGGTATTAATTCTAGAGAAACGATTTGCTGAACATGGTCAATGATAAGGGTTTTATGTTCTTAAATGATGGAACTCCCACTCATTACTCATATAGCTACAATTCTAAAGAAGCTCTGGATGTTACCATAGTTAGCCTCGACCTCATCCCCACTTGTAATTGGAGAGTCTTTCAGAATATAATAAGTGATCATCTTCCAATTCTGTTTGAACTGAATAAAAGGCAATCTGTTTATAAGTTCAGTAATAGACGTTGGAACTTCAGACGTGCCGATTGGCAAGCTTTCGCTGATCGAACTGATGAAAGTTTAGTGTATACTTACTGATAACCTAGAGACTGACTGGCTGTCCTTCATGCGGATCATTTACAGTGTTGCTGGCCAGTCCATTTCTAGGGGGAAATTCAAAAGGGAAAGGTCTTACTTAACCAGTAGAATGCCTGTTCTCCAGCCTCTGATTGCGGGGAGAACACAAATACTGAGTTATCTGGGTTCTGACCATAGTTACACTAACGGAATCAAACTAAATAGAGTTAATGCGCAATTAAAAGAGATGTATGCACAGATCAAGTTAGCAAACAGATGGAATTGCCGTGCTACTTAAAATAATTGATAATGTCCCTATGAACTCTGTCCACATGTATAGTGGACCATCTGACCATAGTGACACTAACAGAATCAAACTAAATAGAGTGAATACACGATTAAAAAAGATGTAGGCACAGATCAAGAGAGTTAAGTGGAATGAACTTTGTGTCGGTCTGGATTCAAGATCATCTAACAGTAAATTATGGAAGCTGGTGAAGGGCATTTGTAAAGAACAGCCCCAATTTGAAAAGTAGAATACTATTTATTCTGGGAATGTAGTCTCGGCTCAGAATGATGATCAGACAACTAACATTCTAGGGGAGCATTACAAATTAATGAGTAGTCTGAATTTCACTGACAACGACATATATGTGAAAACCATGATGAGTAATATTAATCATGGCTGCGGTAAGAATCCTCGTGTGGGCCCGGCTATTTTCAGCAGAGCCTTCTCAGTTCAGGAGCTTGATACTGCGATCTCAAATTCGAAATTAAATTCTTCACCTGGGCCAGATGGTATTTACGGTCAAATGATATTTCATTTGGGTCCACATGGAAAACAAAGACTTTCAGACATCATGAACGACTGGAGACTGGATCGTCTTCCTCGTAATTAGAAAAAAGCAGTTGTGGTGCCTATTAGGAAACCTAGTAGGGACATTGCTTCTGCTGAGAGTTTCAAACCCATTGCTTTGACTAGCTTTGACCATCTCATATAAAATTATGGAGAAAATGATTTTAAAGAGACTTGCTTTTTATTTAGATTCCCACAACCTTCTCCCGATGGAGCAATATGGTTTTAGAGAAAGACACAACACAATTGACCAGGTACTTTATTTTAGCCAAAGAGTCAGAGATGCTCATAACAAGAAACCTGCACATCACACTATAGCTGCCTTTCTCGACCTTTCTAAGGCCTTCAACAGAGTTTGGACCCAGAGGCTGATTGCCAAATTACATGATAAGTTCGGCATACGTGGTAGAGCACTGCCTTGGATTTATGATTTTTTGAGAAATAGACGAATTAGGGTGAGGTTCAATGGTTCGACCTCAGATGGTTTTAAAATAAGCCAAGGTGTTCCTCAAGGCTCGGTCTTGAGCCCTGCCTTGTTTACGCTTTCTATTGCAGGAACTGAAAAAGTCATTCCTGAGAACTGCGAAATTGGGCTATTTGCAGATGACATTGTTCTCTGGAGTTCCGGCTCTGATATTGGAAAGGTGGAGGAGAGTATGAATCTGGCTCTAATTGACATGTGGAGCTTTGCTGTAGACACAAATTAAGGTTTAATCCTTCAAAATCTACTGTGAGTTTCTTCACAACCAATAGAAAATTATATAATTTTCGACCAAGAATTCTGTTGAACAGTCAGCCTTTGGAGATGGAGAAACACCCAAAGTATTTGGGCTTCATATTGGATCCAGAGATTTTGGGTAATAGTCACTTGGAACATCTTGTTTTGAGAGCTAGGAAACGCATTAATATCCCTAAGTACATCTCGGGCCGTGATTGGAGTGCAGATGCTAGTACCCTCAGAAACACCTATGTTTCCCATATTCGATGCATTTTGGAGTACGGCTTCCCCATCTTCTGTTGTGCCTCTGATTCAAACCTACAGAAACTTGAACGTGTACAACTTAGTGCTGCAAAGATTATTACTGACCTTCGCAATTCATGCACGAAAGATATTGTGCTTTATGAAGCCAATCTGCAGCCTTTAAGTCTTAAGAGAAATGCCTGTTTAGTGAAGTACTACAATAAGCTCTCCAGTCTTAGCCTCCAGAATCGTATCTCGAAATTTCTAGGGTCATGGAGCAATAATCAGAGGCTCAAACGTGGCTCAAAGATCAGAACCCTTTGGACAATAATCAGAGGCTCAAAACCCTTTGGACAAGTTGTTTCTGACCACCTTATATCCAGTTCTACAGAACATCCCAGCTTATCTTAAATTATTGACCCCTCTGAAGGTCTTGATGGAGTTTACTGTCATGTTAACCTTTCTGTCCAAGTTAGCAAACAGATGGAATTGCCGTGCTACTTGAAACAGCTCTTAAAATAAATAATAATGTCTCTATGGACGCTGCCCACATGTATACGTATGGGAGTAAACTCCTTAATGACAGTTCTGGCAGTGGCATTTACTATTAGATGTCGGGATCAAGAAATAAGAATTCAAAGTAGAAATCCAGACTTCTGCTCAGTATTTCGAAGCGAGCTTATTGCAGTTCTGAAGGGTCTGGATTCAATCATGTGGCTTCCTCAGTTAAAAAATATCTTGATCCTTTTGGATAGTAGAAGTGCCGTCCAGCACGTGGCTGATTGGCACAATGTGAGGGATAGTACAAGTACAGACATCCTCAGGAAACTAAAGCAACTTTCCCTTTCTCATCGGATCCACTTTCAGTGGATTCCGGCCCATGTCGACGTTGCTGGTAATGAAATTGAGGACAGCTTGGCCAAAGCTGCTGCTAGCGAGACCACAACGCCTGCCGCTCCTCTTACTTATATGGAACAATTTTCTAAATTCAAGTCAAAGAATAAGGCCGTTTGGATGGTTCCACCAGTGCACCCATGGTGCCAGAGTAAGTGCTGTGGTGGCTCCTTGGTTCATAGCAGCAATAGAAGAGATCAAACTGCACTTACTAGATTCCTTAGTGGCCATCTGTTATCAATGACTTTTGTCGGTGGTAATAAACACTTTGAAATATGCACTAAGTGTTCTACCGCACACGCCTCTCCTGATCACATCTTATCTTGTCTGGGGCTTACTAGACAGGATCTGGTTCAAGACCCCCTTTCTGTACTGGACTCTTTCAGGGTGAATGGGCTCATGGACTTGATCTAGCTCTGCTGGTCACGGGGATGAGAAAAAACAACAAATGTTTTTTCATCTAAATACTTTAGTAATAAAATCAGTTGTAATTACATGAACACAGTGCTAAATAGAATAAATCAGAAATACAATTCATTCAGATTGTATGAACAGCAGTTAGAAATCTGAGGACATTTCTCAGTGTCTTCCTTTTTAGGAAACAGAGCTATGTCCGCCTTAAGATCCATCCGATAACCTCAGTTGTAGGAGCGCCAGATTTTAGAGGGCAGAAATATTGATAAAAAAACAGGTTTAATTACCAGTTGAAACAATATTTCTTTGTTTTAAAATTTTGAGTGCACTTAAATTCCAGTTCAGTAGTCGATACACGTTAATAATCTCAAAACAGAGTCGCACGTAATTATAATTCTGGTTTACTAATCGATCCTCTTGTAAGGTGATAACAAAGGCGGGCACAGCTTTCTGCTTTATCAAACTGTCTTCTATATAAAATATGGGTTACATGGAAGAATGCATTATTTGGGCGTAACTGTAAGCGAAGTGAGAATACATGAAATATTTAATCAACTTCTGTAGTTTCTGATAAAAATATGGTTTAGCTACTTTTCAATTGTAGGAAACAAAAGAAGAAATGTCTTTGCAATTGAAACAACATAGTATTTCTCAATATGCAGTCGACTCAATCGATCCAGGAGCGTAATCATTTACTGTAGCAAAAAGTTTCGAACAGTTGTTGTTCGAAAACCACCGACAGATACTTTTATATAAATCTGGTTAATTTACACAAATCATACGAATGCTACCTTCTAAGGAATGAATGCTTTTACGGTAGATTTTTTTAGGAAAATAGGCTCCTATTCATGCTGCTCGTGGGAAAGAATACGAAGACACCCATGTAACTAGCCATAAGAACGGGGACTGAATTATCAGTTTTCAAAGATCTCGATTACTGACGGGCTATAATAAGTAATCTCCACTCACCGTTCATTAACGTTTACCACTGCTTTCATCGGCATCCAAATTTTAAAAAGATGAAACTCGTCCAGAAGCAAAGTATACTGTTTACTGTTATCATTGCAAATATTTCAATTCAAATTGTAGCTCTCCGAAAGATATTGATATAGAGGTGTGCAACGATTCTGGAAGTTCTCTAATCTTAAGCTTTCAATCAACCATATAATTCTTATCCGCAAACGGAGAGTTCTTGAGATTCCAGAATTCAAAATTAACCAACGAAGTAACACAAGATCAAATGTAGAAGGTAGGAAAAAAGAGTCTAGTTTTAAGGTATCCTGCTTTAAGATACAATTCAGAAAAGCTAATAATTCCAGCTAATAGAAACTTTCTAGAATAATTTGCATAAATGACCAAAGATGGTAGTGTATTAAAAGAAATACACCCTTAGACAAAAAAAACGACGCACCAAGAAGAAGTTATCCGAATGGGACGAAAATTGGTAGAAGCGATGTACATGTACAGAAAAACAAATGATTACAGTTTGAGAAAAATTGGATAATTTATTGAAGTGATAGAGCTTCACAAAGTGTAAAAGTCAGTAACGCGTTTGTCAGCCTCTGGCCCTTATGCAAGCAGTTATTATTGATAGATGTTGCGGTTGTCCTCCTGAGGGATATCGTGCCAAATTCTGTCCAACTGGCGTGTTAGATCGTGTGGTGTTGAAGGTGACTCCCTAAATAAATTAGATACTACAAGTATCAAAAACAATGTTATATATGCCGAATACTTGCTGGCCTAAAATTACGTCTAGCACATTTGCGTTGTAATTTGGTATCAAGAATAGTAAAATGTTTCACTTACCCAATAACCCACATGCATGAGACTTGCGAAGACAACTTTACTTTTAATCTCACATTTATTTTATCAAAAACTTCTCTTGACTAAATATATATATATATATAACACAGAGCATATAGTACACAAAAATAACATGATACATTAACTTAGAACACAAAATGTGAGAAGCTAAACATGGAAAAGAATCTCGGGGCCTTATATTGTAAAGAAACACAACTTTTCTAATCTTTAACTATCGTCTATGCTGTGCACTGTAGCTTACTACACTGTAAGCATACTAAACAAATTGGAGATGAAGATTTTCATGCGTATAATATTTTCTGTCACACATATTTTTTCGTTCAGCATGTGGTAATTTCGGCGAGGCGATTATTGACGACTAAATATAGGCATTTTCTGGAGATGAAACACATATTAATAATTTGCTCGAGGATGGTTTAAATTTTAGCACGGCATCAAGTCAGATTCCCTTTTAGCCAAACATTTTCAGCTACTTCGTGCAATTTTTTAGGCTATCTCCGTTCCTTCTTTTTGATCCAACCAAAACACCATTATCATAGGAGGGCGAAAAGTGTGAGGCAAAAGTCCCACATACTTGCTTAAAACGTCGTCAGCAGAAAGGGAGAAAAAACCAGTTTTTTCAGTATTTATACACGCGGTAGTTCTCTGATTTCGATTAAAGTTATGATGAAGATGAACTGCATGGAGTGAGAAATTTACGTTCTCACAGATCGTCAACATCCCGAGCTGGTTGGAGGGCCCTGTCCATAATGCTCCAAACGTGCTCAATAGGAGAGAGATCCGGCAACCTTGCTGACCAAGGTAATGTTCGGCAAGCAGTAGAAACATGGGCATTGTGGGGGCGGGCATTATCTTGCTGAAATGTAAGCCGAGGGTGGCGTGACATCAAGGGCAACACAACGGGCCTTAGAACTTCGTCCACGTACCGCTAGGCTGTAAGGTTGCGACGGATGACAACCAAAGGGGTCCTACTATGAAATGAAATGGCACCCCAGACCATCACTCGTGGTTGTCGGCCTGTCTGCCAGAAGACAGTCAGGTTGGTATCACACCGCTGTCCGGGGCGTCTCCAGATTAGCCTTCGCTGGTCATCGGGGCTCAGTTCAAAGCGGGACTCATCACTGAAGACTATTCTACTCCAGTCAGTGACATTCCAGTGCGAATGATCCCGATACCACTGCAAACGGTCTTGACGTTGTACAGAGGTCAGTGGTAGTCGGCGCAAGGGGCGCCGGGACCCCAGCCCCTTTTCTGTGAGCCGTCTATGAATGGTCCTTGAGGTCACTGAAGCATTAGTTGCACGTACTATCGATGATAGTGATGCATCTGGGGCTCTGAGTGCCGCTCTGACGATTGCTCGGTCTTCACGTTCTGTCATTTCTCTGGGCCTATCGCTTCCTTCTTGACGCTGTGTACTGCCATGGTTCACCCATTCCTGCCAACATCGTCTAATAGTGTCATCGCTCCTGCTCAAATACCAAGCTATTCGCCGATAAGACTAACCGGCTTCTTAGCCCAACTACACGACCTCTCTCAAATTCTGACATCTGCGCATATCATTCGCGCACCTGTATGCGAGGCATAGTTGCTGTCTACCAGAGTACACGGAATGAAATCCGTGAAGAATTTATGACTTGGAATAGTAATTTCTCCTCTTAAATATCCTGCCAGTTGCGCTGTAGCGACAACCGTTCATTCATTCGCAGCCAAAATGTAAAATTTGCATTTTCCGTCGAAACCTGTATGCATATCAATTTGTGTCCAATTTGCTTTATATCTTCTCGGTGCGTCGTGGTGCGTCGTTTTTTTGTCTAAGAGTGTATGTTCAACAAGTAACAAAACGAGAAATTCTAGTTACATCCGTTAATAACGAAGTTGGAAAGAACATAAAATAATACACAATTATTTCTAACAGAATTACTTCTATCAGAAAAGGTGGGTACTCAGATATACATCTTTTTCAATAGCTCTAGTTAATACAACTGTCGTAGTCACAAAGAACAGCTGAGTATGATTTTTAACAGTGGCTGATACGTTCTCTAAAAATGTAGCCACACTCTTTTTCTGAATTTATCAAATTGGAAATGCTACTAAAAAAGAATTTATTAAATTGTGTTTCATATATTCCCATGTGATACCTTTTGCAAATACTCATGGCCAGTCACTCAATTATGAAAACTGCTTGAAAAATAGTAACATATTAGTTCGTATTCTGCAACAAAACCCAAGAAATTCTCGCTTAAGTTTACCTTGCTCTCATAATGTAAATTTGTTTCTTAGTAATGCAGAAAAATCTGCAGTATTTACACTAAATTTTTTGATGTGATCCGAATAATGTTTACTTTATTTTCTGCTGTATGAAGCGCTTAGTAATTTTTATCAGTCATGTACACTTGATACTGATACCGTTTTAGGGAACCAAATGAAGATCAAGCATATAAAGCATTCAAGGTCTTAGATACGAACTGAACGATATAATGCTTACCTCGGATAAATTCCAAACAAATTTTAAAGGCGACCTCGCATGTTTTATAGAGATATCCAATCTCCTTAAGTTTATTAAGGAAATTAAATATTATTTGCACCTTCTTACAGAATTCTTTGCCAGGTCAGTAAAATTAATTAATAGTTCAACAGGACAACATACAATTAGATATTATTGCGAATCATATAAATACAAAGCTAGAATATTACTAAAGGATATAGGACCACTGGCTTTAAAAAACTGAGGAAAAAGCAGAACTAGTTTCATTCTCAAGGATATTATTTCAGTTTAGAAACATAAAGCATATAACATGCTGAGCTGTGAAAAGACAGTTTCTTTCGAAAGGTAGGAATGAAATCATTTTAACGAAAAAAATTCTCTACGAATAAACTTCTTCAATGTTGTAATACAGATTATTGTTATATCTTTGAAAGAATGAACTGAACTCTTAAACCACTGTTTTTATATGTTCCTTGTAATTTTGACATAAGAAACTGACAATAAACAAGAGGGTCTATACAGCAGACGGAGATACTAATGGCTTAAAGGATGAGACTAAACAACACCAGTTTATAAGATTTTACGTTAATTACCTTAATTATCTTACTGGTTTGCCTGAAGTTTCACTTGTACTTTCATCAGCTCCCACCAGACTGCAAATTAGCTATTCAAAGCATAAATTATTCAAAGTATAAATAAGCGCAGAGTTGTTGAGTTTCGAAAGGGAGATTTCGGCGACACAGACTCAGCGTCAACTCCGTCTGCTTCCTTGCTATTTGAACTGAATTTAATGGTTTGTGTTTTCAAATTCTGTTAGCCTTCAACACTTTTTTAAATTACCCATAAACTGCGGAATTTGTGTCCCTGTTATGTATGAAAGTTTTGTGTATTCATCTTGTTGGAGTTTTAATAAGGAAGATTTATTTTAAATCTTCACTTCGAGTTTGGGATGCCTGTAATTAAAACGCAGATGAAACGACAAGTAATATTGTAAGGTTTTAGTTAAACTAACCAAGTTTTATTTTAATTTAAATCTGTCTATCTCCTCTCTGCTTCAACTTCCCGTCAGAAGAAGCGCGCGGTTTTAGCTTATGCTAAGTTTGAAGTACAGCCAAGTACTATTTAAGCCAGAGGTAGAAACCTCTTAGTGTGTGAGAGCTTAGTCTCAGATCACGGTCACGCCGCTCAACGTTCGCCTGACCAGCTAGCAGTTTAAATTTATAAGCCATATTGCTTACTACGTGATTGCATAGTAAAACAATTTGAAGTGCGTTAGTATTAGTATATCTTGCTACGCACCATTTAGTGAGAGGCCAACTTCCGCGAATTGCTCTGCGAAGCAAAGTTTAAATTCTATTTTAATTTATTTAAATTTATTTGATTGTTAAGTTCGACCCAAGTGTGGTCTTTTACGTTGTGTATCTCTCCCGAGTTGGGAAGTTTGTATTTAATAGTGATTTAATAAAAGAGGATTTCAAATCCCTTCACGTGCAGTTATTATCCAGCCCAGCAGTTACATCAGAACATAGCGTACCTTCCGCTCCCTGTTCCAGTTCAGGACTTAGAACTTGAGGATAAGAACCCGATTACAGACTGTACTTATGTTTCCAAAAATGATGCACAGAACACTAAGTCCTCATAGTGGCGCCCGAACCAAAAGAAGAGAATGGCCTCAGCAACAAGAAGACGAACCTGAGACACCTGCTGTACCTGTCCAGAATCCTGAGATAGCACCTCCTGGCATAGAAGGATTCGGCTACATCGTACAAACCATGCGAGCAGCCATGAAGCCAGCGGCAAGTTTTGACGGCAAGACAGCCGTAATCAATTTCCTGGAAAAGCTAGACTCCCACTTCATG
>KK122565.1:16908-29405 GCA_000611955.2 Stegodyphus mimosarum
CTAATAAATAAATCATCAAAAAATATTAATTTATTTTTCTTTTATATTTGTATGGGGTCGTCAAGAAACTGGCAATCATAAATGGGGTCGTGAATGACAAAAGTTTAAGAAGCCCTGATTTAGACGATATTATAATTACGAGTAGTAGTCTAGAACAACACTTACAAGATTTAAGAAAAGTATTTTCATTGTTAAATGAAGCTGGTTTAAAGATAAATGCGTCCAAATGTAAATTTGCCGCAAAAGAGTTACGTTATTTAGAATTTAAAATTTCCCAAAAGGGAATCGAAACGGATCAGTCAAAAATAGTAGCTATTAAAAATTATCCTGTTCCTAAAACAGCGAAGAAATTATCGTCGTTTCTCGGGATGTGTTCATATTATAGGTCCTTCATTAAAGACTTTGCAAAAATAGCTGAGCCACTGCTAAAGTTGAAAAGAAAAAAAG
Source organism: Stegodyphus mimosarum (assembly GCA_000611955.2). NCBI lineage: Eukaryota > Metazoa > Arthropoda > Arachnida > Araneae > Eresidae > Stegodyphus > Stegodyphus mimosarum. Next base: position 17,356 of record KK122565.1, read on the forward strand.
CTAGGTTTTCGTGGTCAGCAGAAGCCAACTTGGCGTTTCAAAAACTGAAAGACGCATTGACTCAAGCTCCCGTCTTAAAATTTCCAGAAGGGGATAAAGGATTAGAGATTTCAGCGGACGCTTCAGATTTCGCGATTGGTGCAGTGCTTTCCCAAAATGGTCAGCCCGTGGCTTTTTTCAGCCGAACATTAAATGAAACCCAAAGAAACTATTCCGCAACAGAGAGAGAAACTCTCGCAGTGTTAGCATCAGTACAGAAATTTCGTGTGTTCTTTGGAAGTTCTCCAGTAACTGTATATACCGACCACGCGGCGGTCACTAGACTCTATTCTGGAAAAAATTTATCACCCAGATTAATAAGGTGGGCTCTCAAATTACAGGAATATAACCTAATAATTAAACATACGCCGGGAAAGGAAAATGTTGTGGCAGATGCTTTAAGCAGAATTAACTTAGATGAAAATGGAAGTGTAATTAAGATAGCCATGTTAACATCCAAAGTATTAGATTCTCGTGAAACAGTAATAGCCGAACTCAAAAAAGATCCGGAGTTCAAAAATATATACAATTATTTGGCCGACCCTGAGAATTTCAATCATCCGGATATTGTGCCGATAAGAAATAGGGCCGAAAATTACGAATTAATTGACGGACTGTTATTCTATACGAAAGCTACTAATGAGAATCATGAATATAGACCGGTTATCCCAGCTAGCATGAGGTTGAATGTATTAGAAGAGTTGCATGATTGTGCCATTTCGGCTCATTTAGGTATAAGAAAAACTGTTCAGAGAGTTCGCGAGGCAGTTTTCTTTCCAGAACTGCAAAAGTTTACTAGGGCGTATGTCCAGTCGTGCCCAACATGTCAATTAAATAATTATGTTAATTTCCGCCCGGCCGGGTTCCTAAATAGTATTAAATCAGAATTCCCAAATCAAATAATAGGCATCGATTTACTTGGACCTTACCCTCGAAGTAAAGTTAATAAAAGCCGATATCTTTTAGTTATAGTGGATCATTTTAGCAAATGGTTAGAGTTAATTCCGTTAAAACGCGCGTCTGCAAAAATTGTAGTAGATTCAATTCTAAATAAGTATATTTTAAAATACGGGGCGCCCCTAAAAGTTATTTCAGACAATGGTCCTCAGTTTGTTAGTAAAATGTTTGAGGAAATGTGTGCAAAACTGGGCATACGTCATCTAAAGATGGTCCCGTATCGTCCGCAGTCAAACATAGCGGAACGGGTGAATAGAAATGTAGTGAAAATAATTCGTAGTTATGTGAAAAACTATCACTCTACCTGGGATAGCCATATAAATGAATTTGCATTTGCACTTAGGACCGCCAAACACGATACTACACAAAAAACACCCGCTGAACTCTTCTTAGGAAGAAAGATCTTGACCCCCCTAGATAAACTGTTCTTTGTACAGGAAAGGGCAGAAGAATTTAAAATGAGTGATATACAAAAGTTAATACGGGAAGCGACGGAAAATATAGAAATGGCCCAAAGAAAACAGAAATTGTACTATGACCTAAAAAGAAGAGAGGTCAAGTACAATGTGGGAGATGAAGTGTTGAAGATTAAACACAACTTGTCAAATGCCCCAGAGGAAAAGGTGGGGAAATTTTTTCCGCGTTTTGAAGGCCCGTTCACAATTGAACAAATTACGGGGGCAGTGGTTATATTAAAAAGAAATGATGGTCAAACGCTCAAAGCGAATGTGGACCAAATAAAACCGTTCTATAATCGCAGCAAAATGGCTGTATTTAAAGATTCGTTTCAGGATCCGAGGCAATCGACTAGCCAGGAAGATATACGTCAGCAAAAACAGCAGGAACCAGCTACAACGGCATCGAAATGTCAGAAGAAGAAAGCTCCCCCCCAACAAAGAAATAAGAACCAAAAAGGTGGTTTCAAAAGAAAGTCTCACGATGCAGGTGAACAAATCTACGAACGGAATTACGAGCGCACCAAGAGAAGAAAGCAGAATGGGCAAGGGAAGCCCAATGTATCCAAAAGAACTGTGGAATCATCGGACAGGTGCCTGAGAAGCAAGAAACGCCGATTGCAGCCTGAGAATCAACTTCCCGAATACAGCAGGAACCAGGACAAGCAACGAGCAAGGGCCCAGGAGAGAAGGGCCCAGTCCACCAAACGTCCAGCGGAGCAACCTCCTCTACAAAGGAAATTGCCGAGGATACAACGACGGAATTTCAAAAGAAAAAGAGACGAGCAGGCTCCGAAAGAACAACGAAAAACGAGGAAACTGAACCAGGCTACAACTTACTCAAGTTTTAAAGATTGGGCCAAGAAAAGGATGGACGATCATAATAAGATAAGTACAATTTCGTATTCAAAAGTTTAGTTAATTTTTGAGTATACTGCAAGTTGCAGGGCCGATTTTACCTCAAGCGAGGTTGAATTTTACGCCAAGTGGGCGATAAGTTCTCATATTGAAAGTAAAATGTTTTGTTAAAAGAATTTGTAATTCATTAAAGATTTAAAATTACTTAATGTTTGTAAATAGATTAATTTTGTAAAAGCAATGAATTGCTGAAAAAGAAAATGTTAACTAAATGATTTTGTATGACGCTTTGTCGAAAGACTTGTAAAATGTCTAGAATGAAAATCGAAAATTGAAAAACACGATTTAGTCTGTGGACTATCATTTCAATGTAATTTGATATTTCAAGAAAGTACCTTGAGAAAGGAATAGGAAGCACTTGCTGTAAGCTTAGAAATTTAACCTCTATTTGCATTTCAGGATTGCTATGAAATTGTTAATGTGTTATGAAATGTAACAAATAATATTATGCTAGCAATGCACGCTAAGTGCAATATCAATGTGAATGTTGTGTGCAAACTGCGAAATGTATGCATGAAAAGTTAAAGATTGAGTAATTTTAGAATGCAAGTGTTAAATAGGCTCTCCACCAAATACACTTAAAGTGTTAGACATAAAGCTAGTGAGAACCTTAGTATTAGCTGGTTATAGGGCGTCTTTTCAGGTCTCGTATGTCAAGTTCTAACTAATGTTAGTTGATCGTAGGTGGAAGAGTTGAACACCCCCGAGCACAGAAAACCCGCAATGGCGGTTTGCTTTGCATCCAACAGCGGTGAGAGAGCATTGGGGGAAGAATTTAATTGTGCTTGAATGATAATGTATGTGTACGAATTGACACAGGTAAAAATAAGGATTTGTACCACCTAGAAATATTACTGTTATTATGTCAAACTAAAATTATTTTCCTTCCAGATTTTGCTGGAAGGAGTAAGACTTGTTGGAAGAATAAGACTGTTAAGAAAAAATGTTGAAGACTGTTGTTCAAGAATACTTCGTCTGTGAACTTGTTTCACAAACAGATATTGCCTTGTAAGAGTTGGCCTAAGTTTAGAAGAATGAAATTTTTACTATTTTAGAATTGCGAGTTTCAACATGGTCCGTTTGGACCAAAGTAGTTTAACTATCGCAATTCTGGCGGGAAGTATGTAAGGTTTTAGTTAAACTAACCAAGTTTTATTTTAATTTAAAACTGTCTATCTCCTCTCTGTTTCAACTTCCCGTCAGAAGAAGCGCGCGTTTTCAGCTTATGCTAATTTTGAAGTACAGTGAAGTATTATTTAAGCCAGAGGTAGAAACCTCTTATTGTGAGAGAGCTTTAGTCTCAGATCACGGTCACGCCGCTCAACGTTCGTCTGACCAGCTAGTAGTTTAAATTTATAAGCCATAGTGCTTACTACGTGATTGCATTGTAAAACAATTTGAAGTTCGTTAGTATTAGTATATCTTGCTACGCACCATTTAGTGAGAGGCCAACTTCCGCGAATTGCTCTGCGAAGCAAAGTTTAAGTTCTATTTTAATTTATTTAAATTTATTTGATTGTTAAGTTCGACCCAAGTGTGGTCTTTTACGTTGTGTATCTCTCCCGAGTTGGGAAGTTTGTATTTAATAGTGATTTAATAAAAGAGGATTTCAAATCCCTTCACGTGCAGTTATTATCCAGCCCAGCAGTTACATCAGAACATAACGTACCTTCCGCTCCCTGTTCCAGTTCAGGACTTAGAACTTGAGGATAAGAACCCGATTACAGACTGTACTTATGTTTCCAAAAATGATGCACAGAACACTAAGTCCTCATAATATGTCTTTACAGTTCTAATAGGTTTCACACTTTAAAATGTTTGACACTTTAAAGCGTTAATTCGTTGAGAGTTCCATTCCAATGAACGAGCTAGGTGCACGTGGCTTTCGTGCTTACCCTACATGTAATGTGTAATGATGTCCCACATGATTTGTAGCCAGAACACCACTTATTTTTAAGTGGTTCTTGAAAACCTTCAGAGTACTTAAAATAAAATGCACCAATTAAACCCCTGCATTGAGTTCTAAAAATTTCAGTTATATATGTGGATAACTACTCTGGTTAGCAAGAATGATGGTGATAGGAAAACAAATAATAACAGTTTACATACAACAATACAACAGTTTACAAACAACAATAATTTAGAATAATTTATGTATTTTGTAATGACTTTTCAATTACAGTTAAAAACCTGTAAAGCATATTTACTTCCGGAATGTAAAGTAGTACGTAGTTAAGGTTACTAAACAGTTTATATACAGCAAGAAAGAAGATTTACTACTTTGTTACAATTTTTTTAACTATTCATAACAGCATAAAATAGCAGTTGTTTCGAATGAAGTACAAGTAATTAGAGGCCGTGAGTGCTGAGAACAAAAAGAAAATTTCCTTATTAAGGGAGTGTGTAGTAAGCAAAATCAGAAGGGGATACTTATCTCACTGAAGAATTCATATCACTAGATGGAGAAAGGATGGTAGTATGGGCGAGACATTCCGGCTGGTCTTAGAGTTGGGAAGTTGGAGCATCTTTACGAAGAACCAGGAATGATACCCATGATCACACTGGGTGTTTCAGATGAGGATAACGAGAAGACCTTGGAGGGCGCACATCGTCTATAGAAAATAAGGCCCGGGATCTGAGACAAGGAAATCAGCCATCGGTGGTGAGTGACGTGAAATCAGGCATGTAGTTGCGTAGCCATCCCCGTGGGGTGATAAGAGAAATGCCGCTGAAGAATAGGAAGGCAAGTCATCGTCCCAATAGTAGAAAAGACAAGTTTAGAACTTCACGTCAGAGTTTTATCGATAAAGCTAATTTACTTTTTTTAGTTTCTGTTTTGAGGCTAAGCGCCCTTTGAGGGGAGTGCGGAGAAGGAAGACAATCCAAGAGCTGAAAAAGAACCCTCTCCCACCTGCACCCCGTTTTAAAGAGTAGGCGTTACCACATTCCATAAAATGCCCCAAAAGAAGGAAGAATTTTCTGCACCCAAGCCAAGAACAAAGAAATTAAAAAATTCTCTACTTTTCCTTATTTTAATTCAACACCTTTCATCCTTCACGCCATCCAAGTTAAAAAAGAAAGAACAGTAACCCTTTTCGCGCGCTTTCCAACCCCTCAGGAACCGGATGTGAAAACCAGATTTAACTGCTTGGTTTGATACTTGTGGTTTGTTTATAAATTCTTTTTTTTTAATTTCGGAAGAAATAACATGATTATATAATTTTCTGCATCTTTATCGAGAACATCAATAATCTTTGTGCGAAATATTTATTCTCAAATATGCAGATGGGAAAAACAGCAAAATGTCAGATTTGCCTTGCCTTTATTAATAATATTACTGTCTAAGATTGAATCCCATTTGCTTAATCTATACACTAGCTAAAATAACTAGGAAAATTAACTTCCGCTTCTTGACAGGCAACAATAGTTTAAAGTATTTACAGGACAAAATGTAAATTAGATCCTAGAAAGTTGGATCCGCTCTTTCACTATTATTATTGAAATTTTCAATTAGAGAAAACTCCCCAACTGACAGCAGTAGCGCTTCGGCGGTTAATCATAGCAGAGTTCCACAACAGCCAACTGATATTGCCAAAATGCTCTCTAAGCTTAGATCTTCACTTCTATTTAAAACTTTCTCATTTACGTAGTCTGGTTGCAAAGTCCTTTGCGAAAGCTTCCCTTCCCTTCCTTAGGGAAATAGCCCTCGTACTTGGCATAATCCGAATAATCCATTTCAATCCTTTGTATTAAATTGTTGTACCGTTTGAAAGTTCAGCCTCAACAATTTCTGTCCAAACTTTCGCGAGAGCAGTTTACTACTAATAATGTTACAGGCTGATAATATTACCTTTCATCAGTTCATTCCTAAGCTATAAATCCTACTCTAAATGCAAACCTTCCCCAAACTTTCTTAGGAATGTCATATTTTTAAAGAGATCTTCATTCTTTAAAAAAGCTCTAAAGTTCACCTATTCCAAAATATATGAAATTAAGATAACATTTCTTGTAAAATGTTGCGTGCTCTAGAATTTTAACTAGCTAATTCGCATTCCTAGCAGTTATAAACGATGCAAATCTAGCTTTTTAAAAGTTACCAAACATAATGTATAAAGTGAATTATCTTATTTTAAATGTGTTCATGAGATTTCCGTAATTCCGTAGCAAAAACATCCGTAAGAAGTATAGCCCACAAAATATTTTAAATGAATATAATAGTTATATCCACAATTATTCAGCATACTAATTTAATGAAATCCAGACACATCCAGTTAAGACGCAAAAGAACGACTTTCTGGATAATTTCAGCAGAATGATTTGCTCCTGATGAAGGGGGACCCGTTTTGCCCTCGAAATCGATTGGTATATTACAAAATATACGCCGAATACAAGGTTGTCGTTTTGACTGTCTTAAATCCAATTAGTTCAGAATAAATTTGATATGAGTTTCAGATATATACAGTACCCGCCGCTTATTAAAATAACTTCCGTTCCAAACGTATTTGATTTTATTAAGAGCTGAAACGGTGATTTATGTGTTACAAACTGTGATATCAGTTTTAAACTTTTCCAGTAAAATTGTAGGGTCTACTTGTCTAACTTTTGTGTGAAAGCTAGAAGAGTAGTGACTGCACAGAAGAAGGGTTAATATTGCCCTTTATTACATTCTTTAGAAATTTACAATGCATCAACTCGATGCTAACAAACTATGCCTCTGCTTGGGCGGTAACTGAAACAGTAAGAACTAAATTTTAAATTTGAAGATATTAAGAAGTAGTAAAATTACGCTACAGAGCTCATACTATCCTGTTTCCTAACAGCGTTGATAATTTAGTGGCAGCTAAGTATTAATTGTTACACCACGTTTAACAAGTGTTCGGGTTTTACACCTCGTTTAACAGGTCTTCGGGTTAGCAATAAATGCTAACTCGAAGCTCACGCTACAACAAGCACAGAGTTTCCCCACACTCTCTAATTTTCCCTTGTAGAACTTGATACTTAAACCTTTTCTCCCACTTGTAGAATTTGTATTACTTCACGAGCGCAAATTTAAATATTCTGGCGTTGACAATTAGGGGAAGGAAGGCTTATAGGAAAGATACTTCAAATTAAATTAAATCGGTTATTTAAAATAAATATAAATCCTTACGAAATAATAACTAATAACTAATCCATTAATTAATCCTAGTATAACAATTAAAAATCAATACTAAAATTAAATTATTTACGCAATTTTCAAATTCCCTTTTTAAATTTTTTATAAAAATGTTATTATATTGTTGAAACTTTATAATATCACATGTAATTAAGTTTTTGATGAAATTTTATCTTTTATAAACAGCAGTTCTATCTGTATTTGTTTCATATTATTCCACAACGGTGTTTTAATCGTATTCTCAATTTCGTGAAGCTGCTGAGTAGCTTTTTTGATCCGCACCTTTCAGTTCAAGAATTTTTCTTAGAATTTCCAGTGCTTTTCTAGATTCAAATAATGATTTTATGTTATCCCTTTTTCCTATTTCCGTCAATTTCGCAGTCACTTTTTGCAGTCTGTTTAATGCAATGCTCCATGCATAGTTAGTTTTTATACACATTGTCTCAATATTGTTTTGAACTGACACATATTCTAAAAATGAACCTTCATAACTTTCCTCACTGATGTCTGAAACATTAGCTATGGTTTGGATTCATTCGAGGCTTCTACATAAAAGCCAAATTCTTTTAAAACAGTTTCGAACTGATCTTAAGATGTTAACCTCTTGCATTGAATATAATACACACAGCTGCTAGCAGACATATCGCCTTACTTATCTCTTTCGAAGTGCTTGCATTTTTATAAAATTCAATTTTGTTCATCATTTATTGAACATCTTTCTGATAAATGACATTCGAAAACTTTTATGATAATCTAAATTTAAAAGTTAGTTGTTGCATTTGCAGAAAGAGAGACTAATGCTTTTCAGAAAGATATCAGAGGTGGGCGTGCTATACAGTTATCGAATTAGTAAATCTTTTTTTCCGTTTCCAGTTCTCTGTCCAATTTCAAAAGAAATTCAGTAAAAATACAGTGTCCACAAAGTCTCCCTGAAGAAATTTAACAGCTTATTCTTTGAGAATGGAACAACTAACACCTTTCGTACTGGTCATACTTTCACAAGCAAGCTTCAAAATTTTTGTGGCAAGTCACACAAGTTACAAAACCTCGACATGAAACAAAGTAACCTCTGGTTGACGATCTTCCAACTGTAGGCAAATTTAATTATCAGTGTATTGACGTAAACTCTGTCTGTTATTGTTTGTTCATTGAAGGAAAGCGGTCCTAAAGCTTGTCACGTAGCATCCCACGACAAACATTTACATTCGGGCAGTCTCGCTTCAGCTTCGTTGTAACATCAGGATTTTCGGATCCCCAAATCCTCACATTATATGTATCATTAAACCAAAACAAATTTCTGGAAAAAACATTTTACATGTACCACAATAATTTATAGCACCTCTTCTTACAGGTTTCTCAAAATTATAGTCATAGTTCAGGGACTCTGAGGGCATACTATACTTTTTGTTTTTCATGAATTCTTGCTACTATGACAAGTTAGAAATAAATTCGTGGCTACTTTTAAACATTAAGAATTTCTATTTTTCTCAATAACCAGTGTTGTAGTCTTGATTCTTTGATCTATAATACACGTTAATAACACAATAAGTTATTTCTTCAGTTTCTTAAACCAACTGTTGTTTCACTTTTGAATATTAATGTATGTTCTGGTAATGCAGTCGATTTCCATCTGTTTTTTAAATTTCGTGTGGCTTGTATTCACATAACAGCCCAAGTAAAACGTCTTTTATCCAGTTATCAGCTGCATACTGATCCGCTTCTTACTTCTTCATGAACAATGCTGGATTTCTCTTTCTCCATTTTGTTGGCCATATGTCAGAAACTCTCTCCTTATCATTTAGTGAATTAGTGAAAAACCTCTGGGAAATTCCCAGTTTAGCTTTTTTTTGGGGGGGGGAGGGCTGCATTTACCAAGAACATCAAGATGTTTTAAAGATTTATCCTTTTTCTTCGCGCGTAAATCTTTTTGCTTAGGCATTTTCAATACATTGCAAGTTAAGCGCACAACAAATTAAAACAACATTTCTTCAAGTCATTCATAAAATTTAAAAACTTCAGCCAGAGGAGACTGCACTCTATCACGTAGATCTGCAACCTCATGATTGCAAGTATAACCACTGCTTTCCTTGCTTTTTCTTCAGTCTACAGTTACCACTTCCCTTCCATTCAAAGACTCTTAATACATCGTAATGCTTATAAGTATTTCATGGCTCTATTTTATAACTTGCTGTGAACATAATGTATCTATTCCAAACGGAAGATTTTGAATGTGGAAATCTTAACAGACGGGATACAGAAGTTGAGCTTCCATTTACAATCAAGAACGCTGAAACAATTGTCTCACAGGTATAGGGAACGGGGTTAGCAAACTTTCAGTCTAACCCATTTTATTGAAGCACTATATATCTGAATGGTAAAGTCGTGGTCCACAATATGTTAAACGGATGAACTTCGAAAAGCTTTGACAAATACAACAGGATATTCTGGTACTGAAGAATCAGGCTTTTGGTGGAAATGAGTTTAATAAAAGGCAGTTTTTCTATTGATTAGTATATATTTGCTTCGGTTCCTAGAAATTTGAAGGTAATAAGCGGCTGAGTTTATTAACCAGTGAGTTATAAGCGGCGGGTACTGTATATACTAAATTTCCCAATCGGTATGGCTTTTCCAGAAATGTTTAGAGCTCCGAGATGCGCTAGTGCCACACTTTGATAATAAATTATTATTAATGTAATTAAAATTCCTCACAAACATCATCCTCTTCTACCGGTCTTCAAGAACCGTATGATGTTTATTATTTATAAAATATAAAATACATTAACAATTTCTTCGAAATTTTTCTCAAAATTTCAAATCTACTATAAAGCAAATCAATTCTAGATAATCTAGATAAGCATTTGTAACAAAGCATAGTTCAAAATAGCAAAGTTTTCTAGATAAGCATTTGTAACAAAGCAAAAGTGAGGCCCAATCGGGACAGTGGTTAGTGACTCTGACTACCTTACCGAAGGGGGCCGATGCTATTCGCACCACCGGTGCGATTAGCCTCTTCAGGCTATTCGCACCAACATTAACTACGTATGTGCATTGGGTTGTCAGTTCCAAATCCATCATTTGAACTCAATCGAAAAGAACGAATCCTAAGTGCAAGAACTGCCCACATTTCCTTTATTTATTGTATGTATAAAAAAGGGCAGATTTTTATATTCGCAATGTTTATCGTTTTCCAGAACGGTTGGAATAGTTTAAAAGACTGGTTTGGGGGGCTAAGATCTTGTTAACATTTTTTGTACTTCTTATTATACATTTAGATTCAAAGATGCGTTTTGCACAATCAAGATTTTAACTTATTCCTCTCTAAAATTTTTCGAATAAAAATTAGACCGAGTATTCCTGCGCAGAAAATTTAGACGTGAAATACGTTAAAAGCGATAAAATCAACTATTAAATGAGCAATTAATCATATAATACTGGTTATCAACAATTTTGCATGCTTGTTTAATTTTTCTATGAAAATACTCGTCATTTTCAATATACAAAAAATATTTCAAATAACTTTGAACTTTGTTTGTACCAATATTTCAAAGAACTTTGATATTTTAGTACAAACACATTAATAAATTAAATTTAAATAAATAATGGGATGTAATTTAAAAGGCAAAAATAATTTAATATAAGAGATTTAGATTGAAAATTTTGAACACACAAATGAATTATCAGATTTTATAAGGTTTTATTTCATAAATAACTTTGATTTTGAAATATGACATTTGAACCTATAAACATGTGTGGACACTGAAAAATTGATGGATATATAAGAACATTATAATTTTCAATAAGTTTTCCTATTGAATAATAAATTTTGACAGTTCTGTGCTATAAGACTAGGGTCTAAGTTTGCATAAAAATTCCTCTGTTAAATGAAAGAATTTAAGTAATTTCTGCAGCCTTCGTGGCAATATATTAAAGATTTTTTAACTAATTATACATTCTCATTTGCTATTAGAACCATCATTATATCCTTATTTGATCTTATCTTTTTCTGAACATAATCATGCGTATAGATTGACCTCGTCTTTGTAACTGATAATTACTACTTGCAAATTATTCTCTTACATATTCACTTTACATATTTTGGTGAATATTTATTAATGACACCATGCGTGTTGTACTTCATTAGCTAATTATTTTATTTTTTATAGATTATACTACTTCATTTTAAGGTAGAATGCTACCTATTTGATTGCATTTCATTATATTTTGGAATCTAGCAGCACTATCTATGTGTTATTGCATCGTGTTATAGTATATTGTGATCTAGCATATTTACTGTCACATATTTCTTTATTGCTACATTGTATATAGTATTACTACACTGTATTTATATTATTGTTGTATCATAATTGTATTATTGACTAGCTGACCTGTGCGGTTGATATAAATAATGTGTAATCATTATGATTTAAATTAGTTACGCATGGTTAAAACAATATGTAATAATTAAATGTCATATATTTGTAAAATCATTCTATGTAGCACATTTGTTGAACATAAACAGTTAATCA
>KK122565.1:34783-57473 GCA_000611955.2 Stegodyphus mimosarum
GAAGAAAAGTGAGGATGGCCTGAAAGACAAGAAGAGGAACCTGAGATACCTCCAGTACCTGTGCAGAACCCTGAGATACCACCTCCTGCCTAGAAGGATTTGGCTACATTGTACAAACCATGTGGGCAGCCATGAAGCCAGCGGCAAGTTTTGACGGCAAGTCAGCCGTAATTAATTTCCTGGAAAAACTAGACGCCCACTTCATGTTATAGCCAATCCACGAATTTCAGAAAGTTACTCTTGCCACCAGCGCTTTGAAGGGCCAAACGCTAAATTGGTTCAAGTGTATCGGAAAGAATCTTTTGGGGGGAACCGGGAAGCCCCACATACACTTATGAAAATTTTAAAAATTCCTTGGTGAAAGCATTTCCTATAGAACGAGATCGAGCTAGACTGGAGGCGGAACTTTTTAACCGTTATCAAGAAAAGATAGAAGATTTGTCAAATTTTGTCTTGAGAAAAATCCAAGTTTTCAAGCTTTTGTATGGCAGCCGCCCAGATCTTAAAATTATTCAAATTATACTTCCTAGGCTACTACCAAAAGTTCAAGATTTTATCGAGATCAGAAACCCAACGACTTTAGATAAATTATTCGAGCTCGCCCTACAATTTGAAAGTGGAAGAACCGCAGACAATGAATGAGGTCGCCAATTTGAGCGAAGAAGTCAGTGGACTACGCCAAGACCCCAGCAGAAGCAACATCAGAATTACTGGAAAAAGGCGAAGCAATGGCCGAGGAAAGATGGATCTCGTAAGTCGACCGGCGAACGACGAGATTTTAATAGAAAAACGGGCAAAGATGCAGAAGGCAACCAGAATAAGAAGAAGGATTTAAACTAAGATGGATTTCTTCAAGGAAGGTGAAGAAGTCCGAAGCCTCGCAAAATCCTTCCACAATTAGTTCAAGTACCGTGGTCGTAAAAAATTTAAGTTTACCGAAGATTGAAGTCTTAATTAACAACATACCGGCGACGGCTCTTTTGGATACAGGAGCGCAAAGCAGCTTTATCTCGGAAAGATTTTTCAAGAAGCACTTTCGCCGTTATAGAATTTTTAATGCAAGAGACACGAATGTCATAGCGGCCCAAGGAGAGAAGTGTAGATGCTTAGGAAAAGTTTCACTTTTTGTGCGTATCAACGACGAGCAGGTAACACTTTTATTTTATATTGTGCGAAACCTGCAAACATGTATTATTCTGGGTGTGGATTTTTTTAGATTGGCAGAAGCGAAAATAGACTTTCAGGGAGGAAAGTTAACGATATCCATGCAGCCAGTGGAAAAAAAGAATGATAAGCCCCCGCAGCTGGAGTTACAGCACTTACCGGCAGAACAGAAAGAAAAACTGCAGGCATTGGTAAGTGAGTTTTCAAATTTATTTAGCAATGTGCCGGGTTTCACGCAGGTGACGAACCACGAAATAGAAACAGGGGACGCCCAACCAGTAAGGCAAAAGTCTTACGGCTATGATAAGGTAAAAGAAGAAATAACTGAATACCATATTAAGGAAATGTTGAAAAATAAGATAATTACCCCGATTTTTAGCAGTTATGTTAGCCCAGTAGTTTTATGCAAGAAAAATAATGATTATCCGATTACGCACCTGAAGCGGTGGCGTTTTGGTATAGATTACAGAAGGCTAAATGCCGTCACAAAATATCCTGTATATCCTTTGCCAATAATCGAAGAGATAATTTGAAATATTACCTCTACAAAGTATATGTCTACATTAGATCTTACGAGTGGCTATTTACAGATTGGGGTAAAACCTGAAGACATCCCTAAGACCGCCTTCATAACTAAGTCTGGCACGTACGCATTTCTTAAGATGCCTTTTGGTTTATCCGGCGCGCCGCAACTTTCCAACGATGTATGGATATTGTCTTAAGACCGGTCCTTGGTAAAAGTACGTTCATTTATTTGGACGATATTATAATTACGAGTAATAGTTTAGAACAACACCTACAAGATTTAAGAAAAGTGTTTTTATTCTTAAACGAAGCTGTTTTGAAGTTAAATGCGTCAAAATGTAAATTTGCCCCAAAAGAGTTACGTTATTTAGGGTTTAAAATTTCTCGGAATGGAATCGAAACGGATCAGTCCAAGATAATAGCTATTAAAAATTATCCTGTTCCTAAAACAGCGAAGAAGTTAGCGTCGTTTCTTGGTATGTGTTTATACTATCGGTCCTTCGTTAAAGACTTTGCCAAAATAGCTGAGCCTCTGCTGAAATTGAAGAGGAAGAAAGCTAGGTTTTCGTGGTCAGCAGAAGCCAACTTGGCATTTCAAAAATTGAAAGACGCATTGACTCAAGCCCCGTCTTAAAATTTCCGGAGGCGGATCAAGGACTAGAAATTTCAGCGGACGCTTCAGATTTTGGGATTGGGGCAGTGTTTTCTCAAAATCGGCAACCCGTGACCTTTTTCAGTCTAACGTTAAATGAAACCCAGAGAAACTATTCGGCCACAGAAAGGGAAACTCTCGCAGTGTTATCAGCAGTGCACAAATTTCGTGTTTACTCTGGAAGCTCTCCAGTAACTGTATACACCGACCACGCTGCGGTCACCAGAATTTACTCTGGAAAAAAATTTATCACCCAGATTAATAAGGTGGGCACTTAAATTACAAGAATATAATCTAGTAATTAAACACAAGCCGGGAAAGGAAAATGTTGTGGCAGATGCTTTAAGCAGAATCAATTTGGATGAAAATGGAAATACGGTTAGAATAGCCATGCTCACATCCAAAGTATTAGATTCTCGTGAAACAGTAATAGCCAAACTCGGAAAGATCCGAAGTTCAAAAATATATACAATTATTTGGCCGACCCTGAGAATTTCAGTCATCCGGATATTGTGCCGATAAGAAATAGGGCCGCAAATTACGAAATAATTGGACTTTTATTTTATACGAAAACGACTAATGAAAACCACGAGTTTAGACCGGTTATCCCAGCTAGCATTAGATTGAATGTATTAGAGGAGTTGCACGATTGTGCCATTTCGGCCCATTTAGGTATAAGAAAAACTGTCCAAAGAGTTCGCGAGGCAGTTTTCTTTCCCGAACTGCAAAAGTTTACTAGGGCGTATGTCCAGTCGTGCCCAACATGCCAATTTAATAATTATATTAATTTCCGCCCGGCCGGGTTCCTAAATAGTATGAAATCAGAGTTCCCAAATCAAATAATAGGCATCGATTTATTTTACCTTATCCCAGAAGTAAAGTTGACAAAAGCCGATATCTTTTAGTTATAATGGTCGCGTATCGTCCGCAGTCAAACATAGCGGAACGGGTTAATAGAAACGTAGTTAAAGTTATTCGAAGTTATATTAAGAATTATCACCCTACCTGGGATAGCCACATAAATGAATTTGCATTTGCCCTTAGAACGGCCAAATATGACACAACGCGACGAACACCCGCGGAACTGTTTCTTGGAAGAAAGATTTTGACACCGTTAGACAAACTTTTCTTTGTCCAGGAAACGGCAGAAGAATTTAAAATGAATGACATTCAGAAGTTGATACGGGAAGCGAGAGGAAATTCAGAAATAGCCCAGAGGAAACAACAATACTATTATGATCAAAAGAGAAGAGAGGTGAAGTCGGAGATGAGGTGCTGAAAGTCAAACACGCTTTATCAAATGCCCCAGAAGAAAAAGTGTGGAAATTTTTTCCGCGTTTTGAAGACCCTTTCCTTATCGAGAAAATCCCCCAAACGGTGATAGTATTAAGGAAAAAAACGGCGAGAAAATTACTGCCAATGTGCATCAACTGAAACCCTATTATAACCATAATAAAATGGAAATGTTTAAAGATTTTTTTCCAGGATCCGGGGAGACGGACTTCCACGGAAGATGTACCTCAGCGGCGACAACAGGAACCAGCAACAATTGCAACGAAAGGCCAGAAACAGAAAGCCCCCCCTCAACAAAGTAGAAGAAACAAGAAACGGAAAATCACCAGAGGAGATGGATTGAAAAGAAAGAACACGGATAATAGAAGTTCGACAACTAACAAAAGACCAAAGCGCAATGGACAAGGCCAGCCCAAATTAGTCAAGAGGACAGCCGAAACGTCAGAAAGGAGCCTGAGAAGCAAGCACCCTCGGTTGCAGCCTGAGGATCAATGTCCGGAGTACAGGAGGAAGCCGGAGCAGCGATGAACGAGGGCCCAGGAACAGAGGACCCTGCCGAACAAACGTCGAGCGGATCAACCTCCTGCTCAACGCAAGTATCCCCGAATGGACAGAAGGATCTCAAGATTCTCTAAGAGGAAGGCAGAACAACAACAAGAGGCCAACGGCCAGGGACCAAAATCCAGAAGACTGGCCCAAGCTACAGTTTATCAAAGTGTCAAGGATTGGGCCAAGAAAAGAATGGCTGACTACAACAAGATAAGTAGTATTTCTTATTCCAACGTTTAGTTAATTTTCGAGTATTACTGCAAGTTGCAGAGTCTCTTTTTATCTAAAGCGAGGTTGATTTTTACGCCAAGTGTGCGATAAATGAGTACTTATCTTGAAGGATGTTTTGTTTAAAGTTGTAGTTCTGCAAAGATTTAAAATTACTTAATGTTTGTAAAGTAGATTCTGAAGCATTGTGAATATATTAGTCTTGTAAAAGCAATGAATCGCTGCGCGAATGTTAACTAAATGTTTTTGTATTATGCTTTGTCGAAAGACTTGTAAATTTCTAGAATGAAAAGTCGGTAGAAGGAAAACACGATTTAGTCTACAGACTATTATTTCAGTGTAATGCGATGTTTCAGAAAAGAACTTTGAAAAAAAAAAAGAATGTGAAGCACTTGCTGTAAACTTAGAAATTTAACGTACTTATTGTATCTTGCGATTTGTATGCAATTGTTAAAAGCTTCCTGAAATGTAACAAAATGGATTTATGGCATCAATGCACGTTAGGTGCAAAGTTAATTTTGAACGATGCATTCTTTGTGAAAACTAGGAATTGTATGCATGAAAAGGCGAGATAGAAGTAATAGAATGCAAGTATTAGTAGGCTCTTCACCAAATACACTTAAAGTGGCAGACATAAAGTTAGTTAGAATATCAGATTTAGCTGGTTATAGGGTGTCTTCTGAGGTCTCGGTATGTCAAGTTCTAACTAATGTTAGTCCATCGTACATGGTAGAGTCGAACACCCCCGAACAAAAAGAAACCCGCTATTGAGGTTCGCTTTTCATCCAACACCGGTGGAGAACATTGGGGGAAGAATTTAAGTTTGCTTGAATGATAATGTGTGTGTAAGAATTTACACGGGTAAGAAAAGAAGTCTGTTACCTAGAACTTAGTGTTATTATGTTATACTGAAATTTCTTTCCTTCCAGATTTTGCTGGAAGGACTCAGAGGAAAGTAAGGTAGTTATTGAAAACAGATGAAAATGTATGTAAAAATCAAGTTTTCGTCTGTAAATGGCCAAAACATTCTATTTTTCTGTAAAGGTTGGCCTAAGTTAGGAAGAGTTAAATTTTGAGTGTTTCTAAAATCGCAAAGTTTCAACATGGTCCATTTGGACCACAGTAGTTCAACTTTTGCCAGTTCTGGCGGAAAGTATGTAAGGTTCTAGTTTAAACTAACAAAGTTTTATTTTAATTTCCCTTTCCTATGTGTTCTTATTTCAACTTCCCGTTAGAATAAGCGCGCGTTTCAGCTTTATGCTAGTTTGAAATGGAGCCACGTTTGTATTTAAGCGTTAGCAAGGAACTTCTCGGAGTGAGAGAGCTTTTAGTCTCAAATCATTGCTGCTCTGTCCGGCGTTCACCCGACTAGCTAGTATTTAAATTCTAAGCCTTAGCGCTATTACTTATTGAAATAATCTAAGTGCGTTAGTATTAGCTAAATCTTGCTACGCACCACTCATCATTTAGCATAGAGGCCAACCTCGCGTTTACAGCTCTGTGAACAACGACTACTTAATTTCCACTTAACTTTAGTTTAAATTATTTGATTGTTCAGTTTAGACCCAAGTGAGATCATTATTTTCTGTTATCCCTCCCGAGTTGGGAAGTGGCTGTAAATATAGTGGTTTAATAAAAGAGGATTTTAAATCCTTCTTAGGTGCAGTTATTCTCCCACTTAACCACAGTATTCTACCACAGAACATAGCTGCATTCAGCTCCCTGTTCAAGATTAGGACTTCAACACGGTTAAGACCATGTTCGCCAAGAGTATGCATAGAACACTCAGTCCTGACAATGTTAGTTATCCAATATATAGAATATGAGCATTAGTAGTTCCGATTTAAAACATAATGACAAAACTTCTTAATGCTTAATATTGACAAATACGTTGACACAAGAGATGTGTTAACTAGCTCACAGCAACAGAATCCATTAAAAAGGAGAAAAAAGGAATTTCCTAGATTTTCCATATATAGTAGGAATTACTAATTAGCACAATGGTGCTCTTTCAATGAGCACATAACGATGTAGATAACCAGATGTACCCTTTAAAGTATGTATGCAAGAAGAATTATTTTATTCAAAAATTACGAATACGCGCCTTTCTTTCCCAAGCATATGCTTTACCTTTACTAATGACTTAAATTATGATTGTATGGTTATAAGTATACATCAGAGAGACAAGCATTTCAAAAGGGTATTTTATGTGTTATGTGTTTATGATTGAAACCTAGTCATCATCATATTAAACTCTTTTCTTTCTTTCAAGCACAGTTAGTTTCAAATTTTCATTCTGTTCATTCATTTCAAACATTCAATATTTCATTATATTTAAGTGATCTGTCACAGCGTATTATTTAATTTGGTCAAATATTCTATTTCGTTTGATGAAAATGTCTCGTTTTTCTATTCAGTTAATTCAGTTTTAGTCAGTTTTAATTATAGTAACTGAAGTGCAGCTTTTCTACGAATTTTTGCCAAAGTTCTTCTGGATTTTTTCCAATTAAATATAGACGTTTTTCATTCGTTTATCTCGGTGTGGGTTGCACTAGCTAACAGAGCCATTTCATTTTACAAATTATATCCAAGACTTTCCTCTACTAACATTCATTTAGATATGTTTGCTGAATATTAATTATTTCATTAAACCACACGTAAAGCTGTGATCTGGATGAAACTTTCATTGCTGATGTAACCAAATTCTCATTAAGCACGCTAATGATTAGACTTCACTCTATGCAAGTCTACGAATTATTACTTTTCTAAGAAACATGTTCGTTTTCCCTTGTCAAGTTCATTTACTTTTGGTAGTTCGTTTCGTACATAATTGTGTAAGTGAACCTAGAATATTCATCGGTAACATTATAAAATATCTATCAAGTAGGAAATAATTGCACCTGTAGTGCAATTTATATTCACAACCACCCCATTCACCGTGTTAAAGAAGGTGGAGCAGTTTTGCACAATCTACTTTGATAGACTGTAAGAAAATAAGTATAGTATGAGTAAGTAAGTAAATGTAAAATAAGTATAGTAAATGAGTAGAAATAAATAAGTATAATATTGTATAGAAAAAATGTACACAGGAAGAACATTCAGATATCTACATTACTTAAAAGAATGTAGCATCTTCTATGAACGCTTAAAAGCAACTACATGCCGTTACCATGTGAATAGTTTACCAGCTTGTGCGGGTTGACCATTTTGTTCAACGAAACGTAAATCTGAAGCTATAAAGTAATTCTTTTCTAAGTTATATGTAAAACATGTAGACACTATTAAACTTTTCAAACAAGGAAACATGAAAAATCAACTGTGCCTCGACAGGATTCGAAATATAGATCTCCTACTGGTTAGCTATACTTCCTAACAACTTACACTATAAAAGTACGCATGGGGAAATGCGATGATTTCTTATATTCCCTCCCACACACACACTTAAAGAGTAACTGGGAAGAGGAATGCGATCCATTTTACCAAATCCAAGTGGTGTCAAATTACCTTCCACTAAATTTTACTGCCAAAGACCACTACATTTTAATTGCAGGACACTATTGCAGAAACCATTACACATTTAGTACCAAGAAACGTGAAGAATCAACTGTGTCTTCACCGGCCTTTGAGCCAAGGATCCTCCATGGGCTAATTCGATGTACTAACCATTAACTTCCTGACAACCCCTCTAGCGGATGTAATAATTCCTTGTAAGAGCTGTCATAAAATATTTTCAATTTCAACCCGCCAATATTTAAAGGAAATATTGCTACGGATGTTTTCTTCGAGAGCGCAATTTTCTATAGCTCTCAGAGCTCCAATTTCCTGCTTTATGATTTCTTTATGATTTCTTCCTTTATGCTGCATACGTTTACTTTTCATTAAAGGGTTTTTACTATATACATATAATTTATAGTTACTCAAGCATGCTGAACATATTTCATCATGGAGTGGTTTTCTTCAGTCATTTTTCATTAATTTTTCTATATTCCTCGAAACCGTTTATTTGACAAGAGGAAGGTTTTTTAGTAGGAAACATACTGTTCACAAGTTTTTATGCCATCATGTTAAGTAACTGTTTCTATGGCAATTTACATATGATCGTCTTAATTTTAATATGCGTGAGATTAGAATAAAGCGATATGTAATATTTTAGTATGTATGTGATTAGAATAAAGAGTTATGTAATATCCTTATACTTACGAGATTATAATCAATTACTTGTACTTCGACAACTGGAAGTTTCTTCTCCTTATCAATTCTTTGGAGTCTACATGTGGCAAGTGGATAAAGTAGCTGAGAATTTGTAGTTCACCCAGGGTTCACTTTTCCTCCAGGGGCTGCCTGCATGCGATTTTACTTTTTTATTTCCATGTGTAACTTAATTTCTAATTTTTTTTTTGTCAGGAAATTCTCCTCGGAGATATCCCTCTTAAAACAAGTAAGACCTTGCATGTTTTTACATAATCAATTAGCAATCGACAGTAATTTTTGACAGGTACGGTTATAAGTTATTTCTCCTACCTTCTTCGCATGAATTCGTGGTGTAGTGGTCAGCACGCTGGGGGCGTATTCCAGAGGTCGATTCCCGGCGAAGACGTTACTCATTTTTCGTGACTCCTGCTTCCAAGTAACCTAATGTCTCTACAACTGGCGCCCGAACTAAGAAAGGGGTGTGGATGACGATTCTTCACCACCGAGATTTGACGATTGGGTCCCTTGAACTCCAGTCGCCCTTTAAAAGGGGGAGTATATAAGATGTTTCTCCCACTTTCTTCGCATGCCTTCGTGGTGTAGTGGTCAGCACGCTGGGTGAGCATTTCAGAGATACGTGGTTCGATTCCCGGCGAAGGAGTTCCTCATTTCTCATTACTCCCGCTTCCAAATAAGCTAATGTCTCTACACGGTCTTTATAAAAAACTTAATTAAAAGTGTTCTTAGGAATTTCTTTTCAGTTACCTTATAAATGATGTTTTACATATTTATTCCTGCATATTTCATCTTGTTTTATGCTGAGACTTTTAGGGTTTACTACTTATCTTCCAATTTGTTTATTTACTTTTAAAATACTCACTCGCTCCAAAAGTATGCAAATTAGTTATTAATATAAAGGAGAGGAGAAAAGAAAAGCGTTTTATGGTATTAAATTTAGCGAGTTTAATATCACTTCTTACTACTGAGTTTATTCTAAACGCTTTTTTTTAGATGGTCCATGATCTCTCTGTAATTTGGGCTTATTAGGAGTAAATATCAATTACTCAGCTGTGGCAATGAAATTCTGAACTTTTCTACAAATATTTATCAATTAATAGAAAACATGTTATCAGAAAAAGTTAGGAAGAGTGTTTAGCTTAAGTCGGTATATCCTTCAAATATGGAACAGTTCTCTTTCTTGCAAATTCTCAACTGTTAGACCAGAAGCCCCGCTTAGTTGTGGGGGAGAGAGACAATGAATAAATGAATCAGGAAGCTAGCCATCTCGAATATTTTAAACAATTCAATTTCCAATTGCTTCGTTCTTTAGATGTAAATGCACCTCTTATAAGGACTCTACCTGGGAATTGAGGACACGAGCTTTTACTATCTGATTTCTTCACAACCTTAACTCTATGTAATTTCTCACTAAACCACGAAAATTGACTAATTTGGCTTTAATTAACTAAGCCAAGATTCATGTGACAGAGTGTATTCTTCATAATTTTATTACGTAAGTACTATTATATCACATGCAAAAATAGTGATTAATAAAATATGCGCCTTGAAGATGACTTGTGTGAATATTGCTTACTAAAACATAGTTACCTGTCAAGCATTTCGAGTAAACAAAAGTCTCAAAAGATCACTCTCTAGGGTTTACACTTGTATGGTAATGCTACTTAGTCCAATAACCCTAACAGACGTGAAACGAATTATCACCAGTCTGGAACAACGACAAAATCGAAACAACGACGATTAAAAATAACATTTTTATTTAAACAAAATTTAAAACACCAAGCCATAGCTTCTTTCAGATAAAATACTTAAGCAGCATTTGGATTAAATGAACATCATGAGAACGTCAAATTCAAGTTTTGGAATCAATGAAGAAAAGCATTGGTGGATTAAGAATTCAGAGGAAATCTAACATGCTGCCTTTCCAAAAAGAAATAATAATTTCAATAAAGTCTCTTTTTGGCCTACACTAGGATTTTAAATAATCGTATGACTCTAAATATATTTTAACTTGTAGATTAACTTAGGATGCACCTTCAGTCAGATTCTAGGGCTTGGTATGTTTAATGACCATCCATCACTTAGTGAAGTTATACGCAGCTTAAAGCAATTATTACTCTCTAATAAGCTGCCAAAATTATCTTCAAAGGTGTGCATAACTAAAGAAAGCAGAAATACTGATTCATATTTAACATCAGAATTACTTGAAAGGGCTTTAAAAGCTGAGGAGGAAGATGCTTTTTCATTAAATACTATTGATGATTTCGATTTCGATTTCATAGAGGAACCTTCTCCTGTGGCTCGGGAATTAGAATTGAATTCCGCTAGACAATTTTCGACGGCCGAAAAAGTTGGGAACAATATCTAAAAATAGTGGTGATGAAACAATATTTCATTCAGAATGGATTAAATTATTGTCCTTAGGAGGCTTGACTACACCTTCCCATTCATGGATGAATACAGTTTACGAGTTCGAAAAAATATTTTGTGAAGTTCATGGTACAACTTACTATGAAGGGAAGCATGTAATAGACTCTTTAATTAACAAACTGGAGAAACATTATCCTAAAGTTAACAGAGATGCAATTCGTTTATTTTGCAGAGTGCGATCTTTTATTAGAATACGTTTCTTAAATAGAAATGCATATGTTTTTCCCCAAAAGAAGGCAACCCAAAAGTCAAAAAAGTGGATTGCTTTGAATGTGGCAGCCAATAAATAATATTTAAACAGCTTGTGGTTGCAGTGCGACTGTACAAGTAAGCATATATCATACTTTTTTTTTAAATATTTCTGGACGACATTTTGGAAGTTAATAGCATAAAGCATATTTGAAATGAGAAATAATTTTGTTAAGTATTTGTTAAAGTTATTCTTATTGTATCCTGTGTTACTATTGATTCGATTTTGTGCTAGCTTAGCATTCTAGATAAAATATAATAGTATAACATCAAAGTAACTGGCATAAGACGACCTGCCTTCTTAACTTCTGAAGAGTTGTAGAGTTATTAGGTATTTTTTGAAAGCAGCAGAGGGGAAAAATGAGCAATGCCATCGCCGGGACTCTAACCACGGACCTCTCGAACACGTGCCAAGCGTGCTGACCACTACACCACGAAGGCATGCTAAGAAAGCGGGAGAAATACTATATGAAATTAAATAATTTTTTGTGTACTGTGAGTAAAGTTGTTTTGTCTAAATTAAGATAACAGCCTTACATGTATTTATTTAAATGTAATACAGATGTAAGCATAAGTTACAAAATTATTTAAAAAAATATCTATTACTACATTGAATCGAGAGAAATATGACAATGTAAAGTTTACAGTTAGGCTAAAAATCAACCTTGGATTAGCAGAACGTTTTCCATATATGCCATATATGTTTAAAACTATGTCAATCTAAGGTTGTTTTTTAATTAATTTTTAAATACCTGTTGTTATAGTTATCTTAGAAGCAGTAGTAGAATTCTCTTAGTTAGCAAGCAGATAAAAAATTATTATAAATAAACAGGCATTTAAATGGGGAAAAACTGCAATTTTTTTAAAGGAATTTTGCGTTAAAACAAGCGCATTTTATCTGTTATTTTAAAACAGTAAATATTATTAAATATTTTAATGTTCGGTGCAAAATGCCTACAGCAGTAATATTGTCTCTTCCATAGTATAGCTACCTTCCACATATAGTTCATTGTAAACGCTGATTCTTCAAATTTAAAACGCTAATTTCTGTGTTGTGAATTACATCTCCGCGCTCATTGTCAGCATGACTACGTCATCACTTTTCACTTCCTGTTTCAGAGAGAAAAGCTTTATAAGCTAGCCTAAGCTTCTAAGTTCTGGTCTGTGTGCCAAATCAAGAATTACAAATTTATTTGTTCCTTGATATTTTGGCAAGATTTGCTTAACAGAATTAATCCCGTCAGCAAACAGTTGCAAGAAAAGTGTTTGGGTGTTACACTAGCCTTAAAGGCAATAACTAACTTAAAAACATTCATTGAAGAATATAGAAGTGACATCAGTTACAAAAGTATTCTTGAGAAAGCCAAAGAACTTAGTGAAGAACTGGGAGGCGAGTTACAGTTTAAAACTGTTGAAGAAGTCCGAGGAAAGAAAAAGAAATATCACTTTGATTACGAACATGCTGAAGAATCTCCTCAATCTGCAGAAGAGAAGTTTACGGCAAATGTTTTTTTCAGAATTCTAGATATTGCTTGCGCATCATTAAATGAAAATTTGACTCAATCAAAAATCACTGCTGTAATTTTAGTTTAGAAAACTATTCATATCGTAATTTATCAGAAAACGATAATGCAAATTTGAAAATAAAATGCTGTAAATTAGAAACAGTGTGGTGAAAATAAAGATATTAATGCAGAAGAACTTTATAACGAAATAGTGGCTTCAAAAGATATTTTTACAGCCGTTATGAATGACCCATTCGATATTCTGAACTTAATTGTGTCAAATAATTTGTGCTTCCCGAACTTGAAAATCATATTCAAAATACTACTTAGCATTCCTCTTAGTGTTACTAGTAGCGAAAGATCATGCTCCAATTTAAAATTGATCAAGACATACACTGGTTATCATAAATAAAGGAAAAATCACAAAAATCACGATTACTAAAAAGTTACATGTAGAATTTTATGAAACTTACCCACAATATACAACACATAGTAAGGTATCAAATAACATAAAAAGAAATTACCAGACAATTATAGTAGTATAGAAATTAGCACATGTATAAAGTGAACGAATCGAAGGTGTCAGTTTGCTATAGGAAAAGTACTTTCAATATGGAATATGATCGCCTCTAGAAGCAATACAGCACATACAGCGATGTGTGATGCTTTCAGTCATGCGGTCTATCAGTTCCATAGGAAGCGAGAGCCATTGCTATTGCAAAGCAGTTGCAAGCGCGGCAAGGGTCTGAGGGGGCGGATTGAGAGCAGCTAGACGTCTCCCTAAAGCATCCCAAACGTGCTCGATAGGATTCAGGTCCGGGGACCAAGAGGCCCACTTCATGCGCATAATTGTTTCAATTTGAAGATAATCATCTACGATGCGAGCCCTGGGTGGCCTTGCGTTTTCGTCCTGCAATAGGAAAGCCCCGGCATATGGGCACATTTAAGCATTAAGGATGCCATATCTATAAACATGAGCATTCACGGTTCCCCTTGGAAAGACATTGAGGTCTGTGCGTCCACCCAAAGAGATGCCACCCCAAACACAGACGCTGCCTCTTCCGTATGCATCTCTTTCACGGATGTTTGAAGGATGATAAAGGGCTCCGGGTTCTCTCCATATCAAATAACGCCTACTACCGCTTTCTAGACTAAAACTGGACACATCCGTAAAGAAAACAGCCCTCCATCGATCAGGCGTCCAGTGGATATGTTGTACTGTCCACTGCAAACGGTCCCTTCTATGGCGTGACGTGAGCGACACGCAAATGACTAAATCGCCTTCGTGAAGCCTTCTACGCAGAGTTGACTTTGACACCAACCTTCCGGTGGCTGCAGCAAGGGAAGATATAAGAAGAGTCGAAGTAGTAATTCTATTCCTGCTTGCACATAATGTCAAATATCGGTCATCGGCGCTTGTTGTAGCAGTTCGCCGTCCTCGGCTGAACCTCCTAAATGCCGAATCTGTGGTTTGAAATTGCCTCCAAAGTCTATGAACCACAGAAGGACTCACGTTTAGATATCTGGCCACTTCTGTTTGACTTTGTCCTGCCTCTAGTCTCCCAGTGGCTCTCCATCGTAGTTCTGCAGGCAAATGATGCCTGGATGTCATTGTTACGAATTGGCTATCTCAGATTTCTGATACCACTATCACAGTGAAATATGTGGGCTTGTTCTCACACATAAACTTTTATGCTCCTCGCAGATGACGTATTCCGAGAGCAGCACCACTAATTTGCATATTGCAGTTTTACTCAGCTACTTTAACGTGGCAACATATTCAAATTTTACACGATTTGGCTTATTTTTGAGGGAGTTATCGCTACTTTTTGTGATTTTTCCTTAATTTATGATAACCAGTGTGTTTATGGTTAACTATATCGCAGAAAAGACTCATAAATCTAGCTTTTATTGCCAATGAAAATGAAATCTGTCAAAAGATAGATGCAAAAGAAATTATAGAAAATTTTTTAAACATGTAATGCAGAAAAATAAATTATTCTAGATAATTGTTAAAAAAAAATTTCAACAAATCCTTTCTTCAAAGCTTCCTTCCCCTATACAAAAATTTAAAAAAAGATGGGCTGACATCAGCTATTTTGCAGACGGTAACCGTATAACCTTGCGCAGGCGCTGCGATATCATCTGAACTAAAAGCTGAGAAATGATGCTCTCTCCGCTCATGTACTTTTTTCTCCTTCAACCGGGAATTTTCCAGTACTTTCCCTTTCTCCAAATTATTGGCCGGCATGTACAGTTACAGTTACATGTAAGGGCCGGATTCGTTACAGTTAAATATAGGGAAAAATTACAGTTGTTTCATTACGGTACCAATTACAGTTAAACAGGATCAGACCCAAATGTCACCAAATGGCAGCCACGTTCGAGGAGCAATTTCTCGCCAAATCTGGTAACAAAACTTAGACACCTAATCCGCTACCAGTTGGCGATTTACTTCAGTGTTAAATATACACTACTCGACACTGAAATTGCAACACCAAGAAGGAGTGGTCAGAAAGTGACGAAATTTGGAAAAAAACAGAGACAGCAAGCAGCAATAAGTGATCTTTATTTCAAAAAGATAGGCAGAATACAGAGGGAGAACGGCGTTGGTTCAGTAGGATGTAAGACCACGGCGGACAGCAATGCACGAAGAAACCCGTCTAGGCATAGAGTCAATAAGAGTGCGGATGGTATCCTGAGGGATGGCTTTCTCTTCCCTTTCAACCATTTGCCACAGTTCGTCTTCTGAACGAGGCAGGGCCAGAGTCTGCAAATGGCATCCAATCACATCCCACACATGTTCGATTGGTGACAGGTCAGGAGAGTACGGTGGCCAGGGAAGCATCTGTATACCTTGCAGAGCAGGTTGGCAGATGCGAGCACTGTGTGGTCAGGCGTTATCCTGCTGGAAAATTGCATTAGGCAGCCCCTGAAGGTAGAGGATTGCCACCGGCCGCAGTACATTATCCAAGTATCGTTGGGCCGTCATAGTGCCCTGAATACGAACTAGAGGTGACCTGGAATCGTAGGCAATAGCGCCCGAAACCATTATGCCACGTTGTCGTGTGGTGGGGCGTTCCACAGTTACTGCCGCATTAGATCTGTCTCCACGTCGACACCACACACGTATGCGGCGACTGTCACTTGATAAACAGAAGAGTGACTCATCTGAGAACACGACGTTTCGCAATTTTGTCGTCCACATAGCTCCAGTCCGGCACCATTCTAAACGTTGGTGTCTATGCTGTGGGGTCAATGGCAGTCTTCTTAACGGACGCAGTGAGTGCAGGCCACGTTCAACCAATCGACGGGAAATGGTTCTCGTCGACAGGGGAACATCCAGGGTATCTTCCACATGCTGCAGAATCGCGGTATAAGTGACTTGCGGGACCGCCACATCTTGTCGGCGGATGCGTCGATCCACCCGTGCTGACGTCACTGGCTGCAACTGCACCCTTCCTTCTTCCCACATTCCCTTGTTCCAACCATGTTCGCCATAGCCGATGCACCGTGTTCGCATCCATGTGGGTATCAGCTGCAATTTGATGTAAGGACCAGCCCGCCCTTCTCAGTCCGATCAGCATACCCCTCGTAAAATCGTCTATCTCCTGGAAAGGCCTTCGTTGACGGCGGTTTGGCATTCTCTCCTATTACACGTATCCTCCGGGACAAAAGCCAACTTTCTTCGATAATTCGTCTGGCAGAAATAACGACACGAATATTGCCCATTCTGCACGTTCCTTTCTTTATATGTTTCTTCACGTGCGTCGGAGAGCTGCGCATTTCACATCATTCGCATAACTCAGTGACGTTCGTCTACGCTAAAATTTGCATAAATTTCTGACCACTCCTTCTTGGTGTTGCATTTTCAATGTCGAGCAGTGTACTTGACCCTGTAATCTTATTTTTTTGACAGAGCTTCTGTGAGATGTGATATTGTACAAATATCTCTGAAGAAATATTTCAGCATTTTGTTTCATTTCTTGTGAAAAGAATAAATTTTATTGACTTTTTGACAACTTGAGGATTCAATCCATCAATACTACGTACCGTACGCATGCAACAATTTTTGGTGTCAGGAGTGGGTTTCGAATGCCAATAACAAGAGCGGTGGAAGAACAATTTAGCCAACTCGTGTCTCCCTTTGCTGTATTCCAAGAAAAGGTGGAAGTTGGCCAAACATCCTTTAAAGAAGAGATTAAAGCCGGACAAGAATCCGTTAAAGAAAAGCGCGAAGCTGGGCAAGAATCAGTTAAAGAGGAGATGAAAGCTGTTGAACAAGAAATAAGATGAGGTCAAGAGGAAATGGAAAGAGAAATTGCCTGCATGATAGAAAACAAGTTCGACGCTATGGAAGGAAGAATAGATGCAGTTGAAGAAAAATCTAGAAAAATTCAAGAAAGAGGTTCTGCCGTGGAACAACTAATCGATTACAGAGTTTCTTCTGTGAAAGAACAAATAAACAAGAAAGACTCTGCCGTGGAACAACAAATTGATGACAAGGTCTCTGCAGTTGCCGAAGTAGTTGATACCTTAAAGAAATTCGTTGCGATAGTGATGGTTTTAGTTTTAAATTCTTACCCATGCCTGCTCGTCACTCACTGAAGTTATCTAAGTATCATGGGAAGACCTCTTGGCAAGTTTATAAGACACAATTTTCGATAGTGACGGATGCGAATGGATGGGATTCCCAAGCTAAGACCCGTCATCTCGCCGCTTCTCTGGGAGCAGACGCAGCGGATATCCTGCAAACTCTCCCAAAAAATCAAAGACTACATTTCGAAGCGCTATCTGGAGCGCTGGAACTGCGTTTTTGCAAGAAATGTTTATAAGACTAAAGTAGGCTTCATTTAAAATCCCGTCAACAGAATCCCACCGAAACACTTCAAGAGCTCGCCACTGATGTCGAAAGGCTGTCTCACGTCGCCTTTAAGGAGTGCCCAAGTGAAACAAGGAAAATACTGTCCCTGCAATACTTTATCGACGGCATCCGGGATCCTGAAATACAGAAAGCTCTACGAAGGGCGGATGTCAAGAACTTAAAAAGCGCTCTGTTGTACGCCATGAAATTCGAAGCAGCCCAGCAAGCAACTAGTAGAGATCGCCACACAGTCGGAGCTGTGCGAGTGCACGAGACAGTAAATCAATTGATGGCTCGTTTAGACGATTTATCCCGATAACTTAATGCCTTGAGACGCAATATTGGTGATAACAAATGGACCTTAAAGTGCTGGAACTGTGGTTCTGAAGGGCACATACGAAGAAACTGCAGAACATCCCAAAGCACGTATGTTAATGCCGCGCCTATCAACAAGGAGGGAAACTAATTCGTGGCCATCTTGCGGGTCGGAGGTTGCCAGATAATGAAAAGCCCCAGTTTAAAGCGCTTCAGATTTCTGCAGTGAGTGGCGGCAGTAGTGAACTTTTCGTCATGGGACATATCAATGAAGTTCCTTGCAATATGACCATCGATACAGGAGTCAATGTTACCATCATTAGAAAAGATGTGGCTCAACATTTGAAAGGCAAACTCATCTGGACGCCGCCCTGAGTTACCCTCCAGACTGTGTCCAGCGAGAAGATAAATATCGAAGGAAACTTAAACGTTAACATCACGTTTGGAAGTGCCGCTTACCATCACATGGCATATGTAGCAGATATTACCGATCCTTGCATACTCGGATTGGACTTTCTAAGAAAATACATTTTTTCCTTGTACTTTAACGAATTGCATTCTCCCTCTGAGGGCATAGTTCTATTTGGAATTAATGATGAAGGAGTTAAATCAATCCACAAAAACCATAGCACAAGAAAATATCCCAATACCGGCAAGAACAGAATTTTTACTTCCTGGATCCATAGCCGAAAATAGAAATTTCCGCTACGGCATCATAGAATATCCCAAGAACTGTAACAGCCCAAAAAAAGAGCTCGTAGCCTCTACACTCGCTGATCTATCGCGAACCCTTATCCCTGTGAGAGTTTCCAACGTAACTGAAAAGGCGAGAGTTATTAAGAAAGGTGAAGTAGTTGCAGCATTTACTCCAGTGACCAGCGTTACACGAAACATTAACATTCCAGAATCCGTGTCTTCAAAGAGCATTACATGGAAGTTAATGCAAAATGAGCAATTAAACGATCAAGAGAGGAATGCTGCCGAACGTGTCATTAAAGATCTTCAAGATGTTTTCTCCCGCTTGTCTTCTGACGTGGGTCGAAACTGTTTGACACATTACAGAATTGATACCGGAATCACCCACCAATTAAGCAACATCCAAGACGTCTGTCAATTGTTAAGCAGGAAGAGGTAGGAAAACTTCTAAAGGACAGGCAAGAAAGCAATGTGATCGAGCTTCAGCAAGTTCCTGGGCGTCTCCCATCATTCTGGTGAAGAAGAAAGATGGTTCAACCAGATTTTGCATTGAGTATCGCCGGTTGAACGAGGTTACGAAAAAAGATAGCTATGCGCGTCTTAGAATTCAAGACATTCTGGAAGCAAACTGTTACCAGGATTCCTGTACTTGATTTAAACAGTGGATAATGGTAAGTAGAAAAACATCCTGATGAGCTAGAAAAGACGGCTTTTACTACCGAACAAAGACTTTGGTAATTCAAAGTGATGCCGTTTGGATTTTGTAATGCACTGGGAACATTAGAACGCCTCATGGAGACTGTTTGAAAAGGCCTTCCTGTCTAACGAAGCCTTCGGAAGCCACCCTGTCGGAAGAGTTGTCTGACGAAGCCTGTCTGATATACCTGGATGATATCATCATCGTCGGAAAGAGTTTAAGAACACCTAGAAAATCTTAGAAAAGTAATTTAGAAAATAAACGAAGCCAATCTAAAGTAGAGTCCCGCTAAATGCAAATTATTCAGACAGGAAGTGACTTACCTGGGACGTGTCTTCTCGGCTGACGGTGTGTGCACGGATCCTGAGAATGTGTCAGCCATTAAAGACAGGAAACGTCCCGAAAATGTTCATCAGCTGAGTAGCTTCCTAGGGCTTTGTACCTATTATAGGAGATTCCTGAAGGACTTTTCTTCCATCGCAAGACCCCTTCACAAGCTGACAGAGAGGAAGCAAAAGTTCTTGTGGACAAAAGAATGCGAGGATGCTTTTAAAAACCTAAAGGAAGCTTTAACATTGCTCCAATCCTGACGTACCTCAGCTCGACAGTCCATTTATTCTCGACACAAAGGGGAAATATGAAAGTATTGGTGCTGTTTTGTCCCAAGAAATAAACGGCCGAGAACGTGTAGGGGCTTACTGGAGCAAGTGCCTGTCTAAGCCTGAAAGGAATTACTCTGTCACCACGAAAGAGTTCCTCGCCGTAGAAAATTTCCATCCTTATCTATAAGGCAGAAAATTCCTGCTCCGCACGGATCATGCATCATTGGCCTGGCTTTTACATTTCAAGAATCCTGACGGTCAGATAGCCAGATGTATACACAAACTCCAGGAATATGACATCACTATCCGTCATCGCAAGGGATCATCTCACGGAAACGCTGACGCCTTGTCTAGAAGACCTTGCCCAGAAAACTGCCGATATTGTTCCAGGATCGAAGCTAAATACCAGCTCCTTAATCCAGTTGCACGACAAATTACAACATCAACATGGGCTGATCGAGATCCATGGAGTGACAAAGAAATGAGGAAAGACCAGCTTTAAGACAGCGACATTCAACCCATAACTGAATTGATGGAGTCTTCAAACAGAAGAAAACCTACCTGACAGGACATTTCGAGCTATAGTCCCACGACAAAACAATATTGGGCTCTCTGGGATTCAATCTATATTCGAAACGGCATCTTGTACAGAAAATTCGAATCGGATGAGGGGAAGACTTCCCGGTAACAACTGATACTTCCAAGATCCCGGATTCTCGATGTCCTTAAAGAACTACATAGCAGTCCTACAGGAGGCCACTTCGGAATAATGAAGATATTGCAGAGTTCGTGAGCGCTTCTACTGAAATAGTGAAAAAGTGGTTCCGATCTTACGATGCCTGAGCAGGTCGGAAAGGCCCTAGGAGACGCAGCCAAGGCAAGCTGCAACGTTACAACGTAGGTGCGTCTTTTGAACGTATCGCCTTTTACATCTTGCCACCTCTGCCACGAACAGCTGATGGCAATAAATACGTTCTCGTTGTCGTTGATTACTTCACCAAGTGGCCTGAAGCATATCCTATTTTAGATCAAGAGGCTGTCACAGTAGCAAAGGTAATGATACAGCACTGGATTTTTCAGGTTCGGAGAGCCTCTTCAGTTACATTCCTATCAGGGAAGTAATTTTACCTCGGATGTAATTAAAGAACTCTGCAAGTTACTCAGCATTGACAAAACCCAAACGAAACCTTTACAACCCCAGTCGGACGGCATGGTAGAGAGCTTTAATCAAACCATCCTTAATAAACTCTCATTGGTGGTTTCCAGAAACCAACAGGACTGGAACAAGAGGTTACCACTATTTCTACTTGCTTACCGCAGTGCTGTCCACGAGACTACCGGCTATTCTCCATCTCGGATGCTCTTCGGTCGTGACCTCCGCCTGCCTTGTGATCTTTTGCTTGGTCGCCCTCCGGATGCGCCTTCATCGCCTGAGGACTACATTCAAGATCTCTATGCCCGGTTTGAAGTAATGCACGAGAGCGAGTCAACTTGGTGACTGAGAAGATGAAGACCGGCTATACACGAAAGCTACTGGACATCGATCGAGGTGTGTTTGTGGAATCCAACTCGAGGGAAAGGACTCTGTCCGAAGCTATAGTCACCTTGGGATGGTCCGTACACAGTCCTAAACAGGCTGAATGACTTCGTGGTTCGGATCCGTAAGTCACCGAGCTCTAAAGTCGTTCATTACGACTGGTTAGTTCCTTACTATGGCCATAGTGCGTAGTGTATATAATTGTAAGTAGTATAAGACAATGGTCCTTTTTGTTTCTATATTTGATAGTATTTGATTTGTATTTAGTATTTGATAGTATTTGATTTGTATTTATTATCTCTGGCCCAACTTGTCAGTCACTGGGATAGTGAGTCACAAAAACGTGCAAAGGGGTTGAAACCCTTTTATTGTACTTTTAAAATTACAACTGCGTCTACTCGGCGGTTGAACTAAAAGTAAGGTAAAACTGAAAATGAGAAACTAGAGGAACAAATGTCAAACACTACCGACGAGGCTCTGAGATCTTAACTAACCGCGTTTTTAATTATCGCTGATATTCAGCAAGATTACTGATTTAACAGTTGAAATCTAGCACTTCTGCAAGGCTAGGCACACAGGCCGATACGCGCCGATCTAAATTCTACCAAGGAAAATCTCCAGCATAGGTTCAAAGCAAGACTTTTACACGCTTTTTTCGTCTACTATTTAACTCAACTAGCTTCCGCTAAATTTGAATAAACTGCGCGTGCTACTACAATTTGCATACTCTGGCACGGGCATTTCTAGGGGAAAAATGAAGGCTAATCAGGAGAGGAATATGAACTTAAAATAAATGTTAGTTAAAATAAATATAAACCCTACATTTGCCCTTGCCAGAATTTTGAACACTTGGAAACAGGTCCTAGAAACGACCTGTTGAAAAGTTTAAACATTCTAACCTAAAACTCAAGAGCTCCAATTACATAAAACAACTTTTGGCTATGAAATTTTACAATGTTTGGCGTCGCTAATACAAATTCTTCGTGCTGAATCCTCTCTGCTGTCGTTTATCATTCAGTCTTTTCTTCCTTCCAGGATCTGGAAGGAACAAGTATGAGTATACTGAAAATACACTATGATTTACACTTTAATACTCGGTAGCATTTTACTTTTCGATGATTTTCTTTTTCTTATTTAACTATTTATTTCACATTCATTCTTCATGCAAACTTTAA
>KK122565.1:57917-71857 GCA_000611955.2 Stegodyphus mimosarum
GCTTTTACACAAATTCTACTTTTACATAGCTTTAAAGTATTTACATATCTTTACAAAATTCTAATACATACGATTCTTACAATATACAATAAGATGAACAAGAAAAAGATATTTTACTTCACGCTTCTTCGCCAAGCTGGCGGCCCTGAAACTAAATTTTCCATTAATACATAAAATACGAAAATATTTTATATATGGCCAAATTTTGGCTTTAACATAACAAAACCAGTCTTTCGGCCAACATGAACTGCTTGTTCTTAGACATTAAACTTAAAATAAAATCTTGCTTTGCTTTCGCTAAATACAGTAAACAAAACTGAGTCTCAACCGAGACAAATTGACTTCCTTCAACACCTAGAAACTTCGTATTTACACATAACAGTTCAGAACAAAAGAAAAATTTATAGAAGGTTTAA
The DNA here is from genome assembly GCA_000611955.2 of Stegodyphus mimosarum. Taxonomy (NCBI): domain Eukaryota; kingdom Metazoa; phylum Arthropoda; class Arachnida; order Araneae; family Eresidae; genus Stegodyphus; species Stegodyphus mimosarum. The sequence goes on from KK122565.1 coordinate 58,334, forward strand.
CTTATCTTTGACTTTTCGATGCTTGGAACTCAGTCATCCTCTCTTCACAGAACTCTGTCCATTTCAGGGAATTCATAGCAGTCAGCCTGCGCCTTTGACTTCTTTGGCTCTCCTCCATAGGCTTTCTTTTCTGGCCTCTACGTGCTGGTCTTTTGGGGTGTTGGTATTCCGGTTCCTGCCTTTTCCTCTTAGCACCTGTATGGCTGTTTCTGGGGGCCTCCGGTTTGCGTTCTTGCTTGAATGTTTTCTGCTGGTTAAAATCTTTTCGCTCTCGTTGTCTCTTTTTTCGCAGGATCGGCGGCCTTGTTTCTCTTTGGATATCCGGAACTGGACGCGGCTGCGTTGACTCTGCTTTTCTGTTGTGGGATCTTGTTACTGGTTTTTTTCTCTTGCTATCTTGCAAGGATTTTTTACGGGACGTAGTTGTTCGCTTAACCTTTTTCTCTGCTGGAGTCTGGAGGTTTTCAGTCCTTCTTTTCGGGATCCTTGCATAACTTGTAGAAGGGTTTTGTTCTTCGGTGGTTCTATGCTTCTTGGGTTCTTCGGCGGTTCTCTGCTTCTTGGGTTCTTCGGCGGTTCTCTGCTTCTTGGGTGGCGGAGCAGACGGCCTTGCTTCTGGACCTTCCAATTGTTGGGAACTTGAATCCTGCAAGAAACTTTTGAACACTTCAAAATCATTTTTCTCGTAAAACTTCTTCACCTGGTCGGGACTTGCTTTACAGGTTTCTCCTCTCTCGTTCTTAAGGTATAATATGGCTCCCTTGATTTCCTGAATAATATAGGGACCTTCAAATCTCGGAGCCAATTTTGCGGAAAAGTACTCTGGTGCATTTGATAAACAAAATTTTCTTTTTAAAACTTTGTCCCCCACTTTAAAATCTGCTTCACGGCGTTTTCGATTATAATAAATTTGCTGTCTGTTTCTTGCCATATCTGAATTTTTAACCGCCTCATGAATCAATTTCTGCACATCTTTTTGCCTAAATTCTTGTTCCCTTTGTTGAACAAAGAATAATTTATCTAGAGGTGTTATTAACTTACGCCCTAAAAATAATTCTGCTGGCGTTTTTCCAGTGGAGTCATGAATTGCTGTTCTTAAAGCATAAGCTAACTCATCTATGTAGCCATCCCAGCGCTTGTGATGTGTGCTAACATAACTTCGAATTATTTTTACAATATTTTTATTAACTCTTTCCGCGATGTTTGCCTGTGGTCTGTACGGAACCATCTTGATATGGCGTATGAAAAGTCCAGAGCAAATGTTCTCGAAAATTTGGCTAACGAATTGTTTGCCGTTATCGCTAATGACTTTTATCGGTGCACCGTATTTGAAAATGTACCTGTGTAAGAATGCATCTGCAACTGTTTTGGCTGATGCACGTTTAAATGCAACAATTTCTGTCCACTTTGAAAAATGATCTACAATTACTAAAAGATAATGATTTTTGTTTAACTCACTCTGGGGGAAAGGACCAAGAAGCTCTATGCCTAATATTTCATTCGGAAATGTAGCGCGAATGCTATTTAAGTACCCGGCTGGGCTATAATTAATATCATTAATTAACTGACATTTCTTGCAGGACCTGACATACGCAGTTACTATTTTGTATAATTGCGGGAAATATACCGCCTCGCGTACCCTTTTTATTGTTGTTCTGATCCCCAAATGACCCGATGTTGGCGCGTCGTGTAATTCCTTCAAAATGCTCAATCGAAGCGAGGCTGGGATGACTGGCCTATACTCGAAGTTTTCGTTTGTTGATTTAGTATAAAACAATAAATTATCTATTATCTCATAGTTCTGTGCTCTACTTCTTATTGCGGCCACATCTGGGTTTTCGAAATTATCAGGGTCTTTTAAATAAGCGTAAATATTTCCGAATTCAGGATCAGCTTTCAATTCAGCAATAATTGTCTCTCTAGAATCTATGATTTTAGAAGTTAACACAGTGCATTTGAGTTCATTTCCTTCATCGTCCAGTTTTATTCGGGATAGTGCGTCCGCGACATTATTTTCCTTTCCCGGTTTATACTTAATTATTAGGTTATATTCTTGAAGTTTTAGAGCCCATCTTATTAACCTGGGCGTTAGATTTTTTCCCGAGTAAAGTCTACCAACGGCCGCATGATCCGAAAAGACCGTTACTGGGGCTTTGCCAAAATGAACTCTAAACTTCTGTACAGCCATTAATACTGCTAATGTTTCTCGCTCCGTCGCTGTATAATTCCTTTGGGTAGCGTTTAATGTTTTACTAAAAAATGCTAAAGGATGCCCTTTCTGCATGAGCACTGCACCTATGGCATAGTCCGAAGCGTCGGCTGCAATTTCTAAATTTTCGTCACCTTCCGGGAATTTCAAGACAGGGGCATTGATGAGCGCTTCTTTTAACTTCTCAAAAGCTGTATTTGCCTCTGCTGTCCATGTAAACTTACTTTTCTTTCTTTTAAGTACTAACAACGGCTCTACAATATTAGCAAAATCCTTTATGAATGATCGATAATAAGAGCATAACCCGAGGAAAGAAGACAGTTTCTTTGCGGTTTTAGGAGGGGGGAAACTTTTGATAGCCTTTATCTTTGAATCTTGAGTTTCTATGCCCTTTTGCGAAATTTTATATCCTAAGTATTTAAGTTCTTTTGTCGCGAACTTGCATTTTGATGCGTTAATTGTTAAACCGGCCTCTTTTAATAACGAAAAAACTTCCTGCAAGTCCTTAATATGCTGCTCCAACGAACTACTTGTTATAATTATATCATCTAAATAAATTAAAGTCGATTTTCCTAGGACAGGTTTTAGAACAATGTCCATAGCTCTCTGAAATGTCGACGGGGCCCCACACAGCCCAAATGGCATGCGTAAAAATGCATAAGTTCCTGATTTTGTGATAAACGCGGTTTTATGTATATCTTCTGGTTTCATAGCTATCTGATAGTAGCCCGATGTTAAATCCAAAGTAGTCATATATCTCGTAGATTTAATCTTTCTAATTATTTCCTCAATCACCGGCAGAGGGTAAACCGGGAACTTTGTAATGCTATTTAATTTTCTATAATCAATAGCAAACCTCCAAGCTTTTTTATCAGAAGGCGGGAAATCATTCTTTTTCCTACATAGCACCACTGGACTCGCGTAATCACTGTTTATTGGCGAAATAATCTGATTTTGCAGCATTTCGTTTATATGCTCTTCAATAATGAGCTCTTTCTGTTTATCATACCTGTAGGGTTTGGCCTTACAAGGTTTATTGCATGTTAGTTGTATGTCATGGGTTACAATTTGACAATTACCCGGACGTTCTGAAAACAAATTTGAAAAAGTACTCACCACCTGTTGAATAGCTTGGCTTTCTATAAGGGTCAAATGACTTAAATCCAATTCAGGTTCCTTTACCGGCTCCACCACCCGTCGTTGCATCTCCAGCGTAATTGCATTTTCCTGAAAATCCAATCTGGCTTTTGCGGACTTCAAGAAATCCATTCCCAAAATCACTGGGTTCTGTAAATTTTTCACCACGAAAAATAATATTCTAAGGTTTTCTTCTTTTATCTGCAGTTTTAATGATAATTTTCCGACACACTGACATGTTTTTCCTTGGGCGGCTATAATTTCTGTGTTTCTATTTTTAAATAAACGTAGTCTATGAAAGTTGTCATTGTAGAATTTGTAGCTGAGGAAATTTCCTTGAGCTCCTGTATCCACGAGCGCTTCTACCGGTACTTCGCCAACCAGGACTTGGATGACTGGTAACTGGGAATTTTTTATCACAACCGTGTTTAGGTATCTTCTTGAGGGATTTTGCGAAATTTCAGGGGTCTGGACCCTCGCTTTTACAGGCCCCTCTAATCGTTTAAAGCTTTCTTCTGACCTTCAGTCTTCTGGGTACGCGGACGATTTTTTTCGAATTTCTTCTTCGCGCTTTGACCTTCGTTCTTCGGTGACTTGGCTTGATAGCTCTTTCCTCCATAAGAGTATTTCGTCCTATCGGCCGCCAGGTTTGAGAACTGTTTTCTGGAACCTTGAGGATATGCTGCCCCTCTAGATTTTTCCGCTATTCGTCGGTTTTGGAACTTGACCGCCAACTCGAAGAGTTCCTGCAAAGAGCTTGGATTTCGAATTTCCATAAAGTCTTGGACAGCAGGTAGTAATCTGGGTAAGATTATTTCAATTACCTCATTATCGGGTTTCTTTCCATACAGCATATTTAACAGTTTGATTTTTCGTAAAATGAACTCTGTTAACTCTTCGATGTTTCGCTGGTAAAAACTGTAAAGTTCAGCTTCCAGCTTTGCTCGGTTTTTCATTATGGGAAAGGCTTTTAACAACGATTCTTTAAAATTTTCAAATGTGTATACTTGACCTCCAAATTCTCCTAATAAAAATTTTTCAATATTTTTCCACCATAGCGCGGCCTGTCCTTTTAACGCAGACGTGGCGATGGCAACTTTTTGCCTTTCTGTCACAGGATACAGCTGGAAATGGCTTTCCAGGCCTTCTAGAAATATCGCTACAGAATTTTTTCCGTCAAAATTGACGGTTGGCTTGATAGATGCCCTCATAGTTTGGATTAAATATCCGAACCCCTCCAACTGGTTAGCCATAACTTGCTCTTGAAATTCTACAGGAGCTTCCATCAAATTATCGGCCATTCGAGTTCGTGAGATTTTCGGGCGCCAAATGTAAGATCTCTCTGGCCCAACTTGTCAGTCACTGGGATAGTGAGTCACAAAAACGTGCGAAGGGGTTGAAACCCTTTTATTGTACTTTTAAAATTATAACTGCGTCTACTCGGCGCTCACAAACTGCGCCAACCCGGCGGTTGAACTAAAAGTAAGGTAAAACTGAAAATAAGAAACTAGATGAACAAATGTCAAACACTACCGACGAGGCTCTGAGATCTTAACTAACCGCGTTTTTAATTATCGCTGATATTCAGCAAGATTACTGATTTAACAGTTGAAATCTAGCACTTCTGCAAGGCTAGCCACACAGGCCGATACGCGCCGATCTAAATTCTACTAAGGAAAATCTCCAGCATAGGTTCAAAGCAAGACTTTTACACGCTCGTTTCGTCTACTATTTAACTCAACTAGCTTCCGCTAAATTTGAATAAGCTGCGCGTGCTACTACAATTTGCATACTCTGGCACGGGCATTTCTAGGGGAAAAATGAAGGCTAAACAGGAAAGGAATATGAACTTAAAATAAATGTTAGTTAAAATAAATATAAACCCTACAATATAATAATACTTTATTTGTATTTAGTATATAATAATACTTGATTTCTATTAAGTGATTTATTGCAATTATTGTTTATGTTGTTATTGTAATGTGATGTTTATTATTGCATTGATGCCTTAGTTGTAAGTTTGGTTTCCTGTCCATGGATTGTACTGCCCGGGACGTGCAGTCCTTGGGAAGGAGCAATGTTACGGAATTTGTATTTAATTTGCTATTTTTAGTAGAATTGTAATTAAAATTGTTTTATTTTCCCGAGCACTGCAGCGCGTGACAAAATTTAAGAGAAAGCAACTCAGGAAAAATAAAAATACAAGAGCGCTTGCATTTAACATTTAATAAATAGATATCTCGATATTGCTTTTGCTATCCAGAAAAATTGAGAAAATATATTTTACCAGAATATTCTCGTGAATGATTAAAAAGCTTATAAAAGACGAATTAAAACATCTCAGCTCAGTAGTTGTAGTTTTTTTAGCGAACTGTTGTTGTTTACTTAGTGCTCTGATTGATTGTAGCGAATTCGCTGTGTAATCGGATCAACTTTCTTTGACTTTGGATTGAGTTATTCTCAACTTTTCAGTAGTTTTAAATGTAACTACTGTGAGATACTGTGATATTATACGAACATCTCTGAGGAAATATTTCCGCATTTTGTTTTAGTTCTTTGAAAAGAATAAATTTTATTAACTTTTTAACGATTTGGGCATTCAATCCATTACGAACCCGTGCGCACGCAACAATGTAAAACTCTCTTGCGTACCATTCTTCGTTACGTCTGCCCATTTCGGGCGTTCCAATCGCATACACTTACAAACGGCTCAGAACTGCATCTTGAGACAAATATAGTTGACAAATATATGTCAGACATATATTAAATATATAATAAATATAGACAAATATATGTCGGAAATAATAAAATTCACGAGACTGCAGAAACTGGATACTACCTAGCTACGTACCTACTATCCTTTTCTGGCACACAATTTTCATTTGCTTCCGGTAAAATAACAATAACGTTATTCCCAATACATAACTATAACTACTACTCTCCAGAAAATGTCAAAAGGCTTACGGCTATTCTCTATAACCTTGTAGGGTTTCCTTTATTTTGCGTAACAAATTATTTCAAGTTTGATACCTTTCCAGAACTCCTCAACTTTCCCTCGCCTTTCCTCGCGCCAGGATGTAAATTTAAATTTAAGTGAAGTAAGTATTTAAACAGGTGAACTTCTGAATTTATTCAGAGGTGTTTTCGCTAGCCAGCACACCTTTCGTTGCTATCTCGCTAGTACGCTACTACGCGCCTTGGCCATTAGGCAAATTGTCACGCCTGTTAAGTTTTTTTAGTCAACCTAAGTTAGCTGTACTTTAACCTGCTAATCCAGCACTATTGAATTGATTTATATTCTGCGTTTAAGTTTCACGCTAGTTGACGGTGTTGTTGTAAATCACGAAGATCCTGCCTTTCTCTTATTAGTTGGAATTAATAAAGGGTTATTTTCACCCTTCTTCTGTGCTGGTATTTCATTCACGCCTGTGCAGATTCAGATTCGCCTGATTCATTGTAGGATCTATTTGAGTTTATGTGGAATAGAAGATACAAATCTTACAACCTAATGTACTAGATACCATGTCGCTTATGTAACTTTGTTTGACTATTATCTTAATGTACAGGGTGACCTTTTTTAAAATGACAGTGTTTAGAACGCCCTGTAGCGCGATCTAATAGCCGAAATGGCACTAAACTTGGTATTTAGACTAATCAAGACATGGGGAAAAGGATTCCGTGAAAAAAATTAGTTTCGAAAATCACCGCTAGGGCATTTTGTGGCGCTGCTGTAGCTTACAATAACGAGAATTAGCATAAAACACGAGTATCAAAGAAAAATGAAAATGTTGTACGATGACAGCGCTAGTAATAGGGGCTGTAAAAGCAAGTAGTAGACAGCTCCGACAAATAATCTCAGCTGAAGTAAACGAGCTCCAGTGGACATGACTCTCACGTTACCGGAACATGCGTTACTGGTGAAGCTGTATTACATGAATCAATGTAATACGTCCGCAGCTCTTTGGGAATTTCGAACCAGAACTGAAGCAAGAAAAGAAACAAAATGAAGAGACACCAGAGCAAGTGATACAGGAATTTGCACACGTGTTTACTGGTGTGGGGAATCTAAATCGCACAGTAAAGATAAAAATAATAGAAAATTATACACCTCAAGTTGCAGTGCCACTTGCTTTGCACGAAAAAGTAAACCAGGAGCTAAACCGAATGGTTGAAACCGGAACCACAGCCAAAGTTGATGAGCCAACAGAATAGGTGAGCAATATGGTTGTTTTAAATATGCCAAAAAATTGAGAATTTGCCTAGATCCAAGGCAACTCAATAAGGCTATTCGAAGACTCACTAACCAATTTCCACAGCAGAAGCCCTAATGACAAAACTCCAAGGATGTAAAATATTTATTATTTTGGATGCCAAAAATGGATTTTAGCAACTACCGCTTGATGAGGAGTCATCATACTTGACAACATTTAGAACGCCCGGGGAAAGATTCAGATTTTTGGTTCTTCCTTTTGGTCTGAACAATGCACCTGAGGAATTTCAAAGGACCATGGAGGAGATTTTTAGCAATGAGAACGAGATAAATCCATATTTTGTTGATTTAGCCCTAGGATCGTTGTCTGTCGATGAACATATCAAGCTGTTGCGTAAGATACTTACGATAGCCATAAGTACTAATTTAAAATTTAGCATCGAGATGACGCAGCTATCTCAAACTTTTGTGACTTATTTAGGACATGTACAATCTGATAAAGGCATCGCACCTGATCCGAAGAAGAAAAAAAGAAGATCCAAGCGATTTAAAAGTTTGCAGAATTAAAAGGCCGAGAAGACTTGCAGTGATTTCTAGGAATGGTAATATATTTATCAAAATTTACACCTCTTTTGTCAAGTCTAACTCATTCGTTAAGGCAACTTTTGAGAAACGACAGCGAATGGTTATGGGATAAAACCAGCCAAAGAGACTATGAGCATATGAGCAACTAAAACAAATGATTGAGCAAGCCCCATGTTTACAGTACTTGGATGAAAGCAAACCTGTAATCGTGTCAGTAGACGCCAGTAAATATGGAACTGGAGCATTTCTCGGGGCGCTGTGAGCATGAATAATGGAGGCAGCATCTTAACAGAGCTTCGAAATTTTTATATGTGTTTCTCAGAAAAATTTTCATTTTCTTAAAAATGTTTTTCCTGTTTTCCTCCGCAATGTCTTGTCCTCAAATCTGAACATTTCCTTTAGAACAAAAGGTCCTATCTTCCTCTCTGCTCATTTTTTCTACAGCGCGAACACAAAAAGAAACATTCAGATGAGTAGCCTTCTTTTCTCTAAACGAAATCAAATATCTATTACTAAAGTGCTTTTAAATTCATTTATTTATTATTTCATAAGCTTCTGACTTTAAATAATAGTTAGTAATTTCTTTAAACCATGTGGTTCTTTCTCCTGTAACTATTCCGTAGATACGCTATCCTTATCAGTAGATGACGTTTATTAGCACTCCCCATCGACACCCTTTGAGGAATTTCTCGAGGGGGAGAAAGGGGATCTTGGGCATCGAAGAATGTATAGGGCGGCACTTTCACTATTTCGATCTCCACACTTTTTTTTTCCAGTTCGCAAATGAGAGACAAAGATTAATCTATAATTCCTTGAATATATCTGTTAGAAGTATGAGCATATATTAATAAAGTGTGCTTCAATTTGTTAAACTAGTACAAATATAATAAATTGTGTTGGTTAAATTAATAAATAAATATTATGTTTAATTAATAAAAAACTTAATTAATATTCAAATAAAAATTAACTCTGATATTTATTTATTTATTTTTGCTGATGTGCTCTTGCACTGTGTGTGGATTTATGATTTTGTCGGATGCTGTTTTGTGAAAAATATATATGAATATGTTTTGGGAACCAAAATAGTTAATGTTACTTTAGTTAATATGTACTTTGGACGCATAATTGCCTTTTTTCCGATATTAAAGAAAAATTCCCTTTAAATGTTTTTCAAATTTTAGTTTCCTGTCGTAGCAAAGGTTAGCTTCTAAACTAGACTTAAACTGTTATGTGATTGGCCGCCCAATTTTTTTTATTTTCTTTATTTTTTAATTCATTTAATTTTTTTTTCCGCCCATCATCGCATCTATTCAGCTCTACCAAACACACTCACTACACACACCTAGACGACACTATTTATTGTAAATGAACACAGCTTTCTCCCCTTTTGACTACAATCATGGACATAATCGTATTTTAGGAAATGTTTCTTACTTCTTTTCCTTTTCTTTCTATAGGCCCTTTTTAGTTTTTCTCTCTCCATTACTTTTGGGCCATTTATTTTTAATTTTATTTTGACCCATCTTTTTTCCCTGGCCTTTAGAACTCGTATAAAATATTCGAAGTTCCTTTTTAATCTCTTCTGAAATTCGTAATTGCCTCCTTTGTACATACCTTTCCTTCGCACCTTAGCTTGATTTTTCGCCCCTCGCTGTAGAAAGACTTAGCGGGTGCAAAATAAGACCTCTCTCTGCTTTGTCTGTCTGTCTGTCTTGAGCAGTTCTACAAAATAATCAAAAGGCCGAGAAGGCTTTTGGATCAGCATCACTGTCAGAAACGCAGCAAAGGTATGAGCATATTGAAAAAGAACTTTTAGCAGTTGTATATGGTTTAGAGCATTTCAAGTACTATACGCATGGAAGGTATGTAACAGTACAGACTGATCACAAATTATTACTAGGCCTTCGTAAGAAACCTTGCGATGCAATCTCACCTCGTCTTCAGCGCATGCTCCTCAAACTGAACAGGTATGATTTTAAATTGGAATATGTCCCAGGAAAAGAATTGCTGACATCCATGCCCTGTCCAGAGCACAATCAACGGTTGAACACCTTTAGCCAAGAATCTACTGTTAATATAAGTCTATTAACACAAGCTTCTCCAACAAAATGGCAGGAAATAGCAAACTGAACTGAAGAGGACACTGAATTGCAAGATGTGTTATTTCACATGAAAAATGGATGGCCGGAAAGAAGCAAAACAAGGCAAGCAGCACAACCTTACTGGCATTGCAAAGAAGAGGATGCGACAAGGGATGGAATAATTTGCCAGGACACCAATTAGTTGTGCCAGCATCTCTTAGGGAAGAAATTGAGAAAAAAACTGCATGTTTCTCACAAAGGTATAGTTTCTAGTGAAGCTAGAGAATATTTTTGCTGGACTAATATCAACAAAGAGGTGAAAGAGTATGTTTCCAAATGTGAGATCAACACAAGATCAACCTACTCTTGTAGATGATGATAAGCAAAAGCCATCTAAGGAACAGGAAAGTGATTCTACTAAACATTTTCAAATTCCAGAAAATGTGTCACCTGAGCCAGTGTTAAGACGATCAAGCAAATATAAAATAAAACCTCTTCGATATAGAGACAATTAGAAAGAACTTATGCCATAAAACTATACTTTATGGACTAATTATGGAATCCAATGCGCTATTAATTATGGAACTGTTTAGAGCTGTAAAATGCCAGTAAATAGTAATTTTAAAGATTTAAGTTTTCTAGGGTCAACTATTGAGTAGCGATTTAATGCCAAAATGTTTCCTTGAGTTAACTGCTAAGTAAGTAACGGCTTAAAATAATTATTGTAACATGCACTGGTCTTGTTTATGGCCGATAGATGGCAGTTCCTCTGGCCTTACTGTGGCTCAGGCAAGTGCACAGTAATTGTGCAGCATCACTTGACACTTGTCGCCGACAATGTTGTGTCAATGTCCCCGTCATGTATAAGTTATCTAATATAATCGTAATAATACATAATCTAATACCTATATTTGTTCAGTCAACATATATAACAAGCTTCAAAATGCATAATAGTACGTGGAAATGAAGCTAGCAATTTAGAATCAACTGTCAAACCAACAAATTATGATCAGCCAGCTTACCATCACTTGTAGGAAAAGAAGCCCTCATTAAAAATGAAAACAAAAGGAAAATTAAGTTTACTTCCAAAGTTATGGCAAATGAATCATACAAGCATTAAGTTTCTGCTTATTTATCGTGAAAAGATAGGTCTTTATGAGTTTCAGTGTATAAAGTAATTTAGTTTTCGTATTTTATCTAGCATAAAATACGGATAGCTTTTTGATATTTTTAAAATTAATTCAAATTCTGATTTTTGTTTATAGGTAAGCATTTTGCTATCATTGCAAATCGTTGAGATTACTCTCTAAAATCCTTCGCAAATCATTTGTCACTGAAACAGATACACAAACTGCACAGACAGGTGCTCTCAAAAAGTACCATATTCTTTCTCTAGCTATAATTCAACAGATTATTTTTAATTTCTGTTTAGCTAGCATAACCTTGTGTAAATCTAAGTACTGAAAAGAGTGCAAAATTCTTCTGAAAGATATTGCAGCTTAAGCAAAATACGCATAATTTGTCAAGTATTTTAATGCTATGAAAATGAAGATAATAGTCAACTTCGCTTCGGTAAAATGCCCTCACTTGTGTTTACTTAAATTTTTCCTTTACGATGTTTATTATAGTACTCATTGAAATAGCATACTAATCTTTGACATTATTAGATAGGAAAGAACTGCGCATGCGTTGTCGTATGTTTCTGTCCTACTTTCGACCATAACAGCTGAACTAAACTTCTAACGGAGCAAGTAGTGTGTATGGCTTAAATTGAGTTCGAGTTGTGCAATAAGAAAAATTGCGCAATCGAAGAGTTGCATGTTGTTGCAAAATTTGTGTTTAGTGCAGTTATCTACTCAGTTCGACTGATTAGTTTAGAAATTCAAGCATACCAAATGTTTGGGAGATCATATGTAATACCATATGCTGATCGTCCAAGATTCAGATCATGTTTACTTTATAAAAGAAGTTGACACATGATTTACTATGTTTTTTTGGACTCAGATATAAAATATAATTATATATGATGGTATATAAAACAATTTAATTGTTTCAGTGTGCCTGTGTTGTTACCTGAATGACAGCTGTCAAGTAAGTTCCTACTTTTTTTCTTTGCTTTCCTTTCCTGCTGTATTTGTAAACTTTGGCCGCCTTTCAGATGATCTAAAAATAGAGAAAGGACTTGAAAACACTAATTGTTTTTCTTACCCATCACCTTTGCGCAACTTTTTAGAATTACTTTTAATTCTCTGTTTTGATGTTCTCTTGTTAAGGGATTATATTAAGATAGATGATCGATTCGTTGTATAATTTTGTATCCTTTCGGCAAAGTTTAAAAATTAATGACCTTAATCTACTACAATAGTCTTTTTTACGTGCAGTCGTGAATTTTTTCCGAGCCAGCAAATTCTTTCTAACATTGTATATAATTTGTGTCCTTAAATAAGAAAATATGATGCAATCGGGGAGTACTGTTTGTTTTAGGTAGCTTGTTGAGAACTAAAAAGGTGAATAATGTTATGAATTTTTCAAGACTTAGAGAGTGTTTATTATAAAATTTAATTCAGTTAATTAATATTAGATGAATTAGGAAAATTTCTATAAAGTTTAATTGGAATGAATCCTGATATTAGGAACAATGCCATACAGTGCTATCAATGTTCTATACTGTTGTATAAATATCACGATGAAAATATACTAGTTTCTAGCAATAACTCAATAAATTAAATAAAATGGTACTTCAGTATCTCAGTTAATTTGATATAAGTTATTGCTCTAGAGTAACATTCTAAATATATTGGATATTATTAGTGATACACTTGTTTGGTTGGAATGCACTTTAGCCCACTGCTTGGCGGCGATTGTTTTTGAATGAGCAATAAACGCGCCAACATGGGTAACTACGTATATCCGCGAACATGGCTGACTGGGTATTTTGAAGCTACGGAAACATGTAGCTTTCGCGCATGCGTATTTCCTATTTTATAAAGAACGGTTTTATTGGTAATGTGAGATGACGTAGCGGTTTATTCAAAATTCTTACGTGTTAATTTGAGTAGTTATTTCAGTTCTCGTTTTATTCTTTGAATTCTGTGTTTTTCTATTGAGTGTTTGCTATTTCCGTACGTATATTTCGCTAAATACTAAGTCGCTATGGATTTAGCTGTGATGCTGAGAGAGGTGAGTGAATGTACATGTACATTTATTACTTTATTGGAAGTGCAAGGGAAACGTGATTGATTGGTGTATGAAAGCTGGTTATTTTGTTGATTTGTGCACATTGCCTACATTGTGCAATTCGC
>KK122565.1:72024-83229 GCA_000611955.2 Stegodyphus mimosarum
CTTATTTTGTTGATTTGTGCACATTGCCTACATTGTGCAATTCGCTGAGTTTTTTTTTAAGTTAAAACGGAACGCTGTGCACATGGCATTTTCTTGTAATTTATTTTCGTTATTTTAGCTTATTTTGTTGATTTGTGTACGTTGCCTACATTGTGCAATTCGCTGAAGTTTTTTTTAAGTTTAAAAGGAACGCTGTGCACATGGCATTTTCTTGTAATTTATTTTCGTTATTCTAGCTTATTTTGTTTATTTGTGTAAGTTGCCTACATTATGCAATTCTCAGATGTTTTTTTTAAGTTAAAACGGAACGGTGTGTACATGGTATCGTTTGTAATTTTAATGCCCTTTTAAAAAAAATTCCTTCTTTCTGGGATGCCATTTTGGTTACGTTTTCGCGGAGCGTGTCGGGAAGGTTATGTAAATCTTTTCGTTTTGTTTATCTGCTTTAATCGCAGTTAGCAACGAATTTTATTAGCTGTTCAGGTTGATTAGACTTATATATGGATTTTGTGTTTCTTTTTTTAATTTGTGTGAACTGGTGGTGTACATATTGTATTTACTCACATAGGCCCAAATGCGCTTTAGCCCACTGCTTGGCGGTGATTGTTTTTGAATGAGCAATAAACGCGCCAACATGGGTAACTCCGTATATCCGCGAACATGGCTAACTGGGTATTTTGAAGCTACGGAAACATGTAGTTTTCGCGCATGCGTATTTCCTATTTTATAAAGAACGGTTTTATTGGTAATGTGAGATGACGTAGCGGTTTATTCGAAATTCTTACGTGTTAATTTAAGTAGTTATTTCAGTTGTCGTTGTATTCTTTGAATGCGGTGTTTTTGTGTTGAGTGTTTGCTATTTTCGTACCTTATATTTCGCTAAATACCGAGTCGGTATGGATTTAGCTGTGATGCTGAGAGAGGTGAGTGAATGTACATGTACATTTATTACTTTATTGGAAGTGCAAGTTGCTTAATTTTTATATTTTGTTGCCTTTTATTGAAATAATTTGGCTCAGCTGAAGAACAGAACGCTGGTATCGTTTGCAATTTATTTTATTTTGTTGATTTGTGCACATTGCCTACATTGTGCAATTCGCTGATGTTTTTTTTAAGTTAAAACGGAACGCTGTGCACATGGCATTTTCTTGTAATTTATTTTCGTTATTTTAGCTTATTTTGTTGATTTGTGTACGTTGCCTACATTGTGCAATTCGCTGAAGTTTTTTTTAAGTTTAAAAGGAACGCTGTGCACATGGCATTTTCTTGTAATTTATTTTCGTTATTCTAGCTTATTTTGTTTATTTGTGTACGTTGCCTACATTGTGCAATTCTCAGATTTTTTTTTAAGTTAAAACGGAACGGTGTGTACATGGTATCGTTTGTAATTTTAATGCCCTTTTAAAAAAAATTCCTTCTTTCTGGGATGCCATTTTGGTTACGTTTTCGCGGAGCGTGTCGGGAAGGTTATGTAACGGCATAAAATGTGTAAGTATTACAACATAAAATGTAAATAATTAATTTAAAGGTAACTGACAAATATTTTAATGATCGTAATGTTCGTTTTGCATATTATTTTATTATATTTTTGTGGCAACAGTTTCCATACTAATTTATGGTTTAGAATTCTATGTTTTGTTTACAATAGGTTTTCGCGGAGCGTGTCGGGAAGGTTGCAATTAATTGCAAAGACGTTTCGCAGAAACGCGCCGAATTGGCAATTTTCAAAACATCGCCAAGCAGTGGGCTAAAGCGCATTTTCACCACTTGTTTTTAAAGAAATCTTTTCGTTTTGTTTATCTGCTTTAATCGCAGTTAGCAACGAATTTTATTAGCTGTTCAGGTTGATTAGACTTCTATATGGATTTTGTGTTTCTTTTTTTAATTTGTGTGAACTGGTGGTGTACGTATTGTATTTACTCACATAGGCCCAAATGCGCTTTAGCCCACTGCTTGGCGGTGATTGTTTTTGAATGAGCAATAAACGCGCCAACATGGGTAACTCCGTATATCCGCGAACATGGCTAACTGGGTATTTTGAAGCTACGGAAACATGTAGTTTTCGCACATGCGTATTTCCTATTTTATAAAGAACTGTTTTATTGGTAATGTGAGATGGCGTAGCGGTTTATTCGAAATTCTTACGTGTTAATTTAAGTAGTTATTTCAGTTGTCGTTGTATTCTTTGAATGCGGTGTTTTTGTGTTGAGTGTTTGCTATTTTCGTACCTTATATTTCGCTAAATACCGAGTCGGTATGGATTTAGCTGTGATGCTGAGAGAGGTGAGTGAATGTACATGTACATTTATTACTTTATTGGAAGTGCAAGTTGCTTAATTTTTATATTTTGTTGCCTTTTATTGAAATAATTTGGCTCAGCTGAAGAACAGAACGCTGGTATCGTTTGCAATTTATTTTATTTTGTTGATTTGTGCACATTGCCTACATTGTGCAATTCGCTGATGTTTTTTTTAAGTTAAAACGGAACGCTGTGCACATGGCATTTTCTTGTAATTTATTTTCGTTATTCTAGCTTATTTTGTTTATTTGTGTACGTTGCCTACATTGTGCAATTCTCAGAATTTTTTTTTAAGTTAAAACGGAACGGTGTGTACATGGTATCGTTTGTAATTTTAATGCCCTTTTAAAAAAAATTCCTTCTTTCTGGGATGCCATTTTGGTTACGTTTTCGCGGAGCGTGTCGGGAAGGTTATGTAACGGCATAAAATGTGTAAGTATTACAACATAAAATGTAAATAATTAATTTAAAGGTAACTGACAAATATTTTAATGATCGTAATGTTAGTTTTGCATATTATTTTATTATATTTTTGTGGCAACAGTTTCCATACTAATTTATGGTTTAGAATTCTATGTTTTGTTTACAATAGGTTTTCGCGGAGCGTGTCGGGAAGGTTGCAATTAATTGCAAAGACGTTTCGCAGAAACGCGCCGAATTGGCGATTTTCAAAACATCGCCAAGCAGTGGGCTAAAGCGCATTTTCACCCTCACATATTTTTCACTAACGTTTGAGCACCAACTTCGGAAAAGTTTAAAACTATTTCCATAATTTTCTCCTTCTTCAATGCATTTAGAGCTCCTCTTAATTGTAAAATAGATTCCTCCACATAGTGATCGTTTTTATCTTCCAACAAAGACGAACCCTCAGAAACTATCTGTGAATGTCACGTCAAATCTTTTTCCTCTGACTGTTGAACTTTAGCTGGCCTAGTACAAAAACCGGACCATCACAGGGAAGCAAACATGAACTAACATTCAGCCCATGGTTCGTTGAGTCAACTGCACTTTCACCTTCTCTAATTATTTATGTATGATCTGAGGCCTAAGGAACAGTAGAAACAACAGTAAGAACAGATGACATTCAAGTTGCAGGAAAGTAGAAATGAATTATTAGATGCTGTAATGTCACTATTACTACGTATTTAATTGGAATGCATGTTTCTTTCAAAGAAATAATATTGTGATCATTACCTGTGGTTTATTCCATAACTATTTTTCATTTGTTATATTCGTATTATAACTCACTATATATTCAGAAATTAAATTCACATAATTTCCCCTTCTCTATTTTTGGACCATAAAATTAGTAAAAATAAAGGGGAGGAATATGGTGCTTCACAATTTTGAGTAATTAAAAGTTGTATTGTTTCTGTGTTGATTGATTAGTACTAACTGTCAGGTACACTGCACCAAAAAAAAGGGGGACACTATTCTATATCTCCCGTTCGGTAAAACTGCATATTATGGACCAGTTTATCACGTTTTCGAAAAATTGCCAAATTGGTTATTTTTGCGCGTTTTAGAAAATCGGTAGCTCATCATATCGACATATTTAGATGGTCGCGAATTTGAATGAATCCTGTAAACATGCAAAAATATCTAAAACAGAAGTTCAAGAAAAACAACGATAAAGTATTTGAAAGCTAATAAATATGTATTTTATGGGATCAACAATATTAAAACTTTTCATAGTGTCATATATCATTTCTAAGACAGCAGCAAAATGGAGTAAAACATAAAGCTCCAACTCCCGAAAAAAACAACTTGCGATAAAGACATCTTTCTTATTTCTTTCTAATGGCTCAATCATAAGATACGAGATTTGATCACTGATCATTCGAGTAATTTCATAATATGGTAGTCATTTCAATTCTATTTCATCTGCTTTTGATGAAATTTAATATCTGGCAATTACTTTAGCATGAAATTTAAGAAATTGTAGTAAGCAATAAATGATCAGAAAGAATTGATTCATATTTAAGCTAAAACTTAAAAAAATACATACTGAATGAAAAATACTACTGAAATGTGAGCAATAGTATAGTAAAAAACAAAAAGTGGTTAAACAATTTTAACTACGTAATTTATATTTTTACAATAAACTTGTATTTATAATAAACAGTAGAAACTCGCATTCGTTTATATCTACACTGAAATGTAAAAATACAATGGAGATGAAATTCAAAATGGTGCGCTCATTTCAACCACATGCTTAACCACGTATAATGGACACACACCTCCGTTCACCCTAATCTGTGGCATCTTTCCTTTCAACTAATTTCATACTATTTTTACACTTAGAAGACTTGTACATATTTGCAATCAAACTATAATTCATGCACCATTCTATCACACATCTTTCACCCTTATCTTGCAACCGAATCAAATAAGAAAAATCCACACGTTCAACTCTTTCGACGCCAGCCATTTGCTCACACAATCTCCTAGAAGCACGGTGAAATGACGAAAATTCAAAAGGCCCGCTTAAATACTATAAACTGTAACCTTAAACCCTTACGATTTTCATGACGCCAAGAGGTTACCAGATTTGGCGGGATTTCACTTCATTTGAATACCGGCCCCTAATCTGCAGTCCAGCCCTCCCGTTCTACTGGGCTGATTGATGAAATTCAAATTGCGTTTTTCATGTCTCGAAAGTACGACTTAGGAGATCTATAAAATTTATATATAGCATTGTTCTAATATAGGTATTTTGACGCAAAATCGGACTTTTTCTGAAATAGCATGCCAATTGTTTTCTATATTTCGATTCAACTACTCAAATTATGCCTAAATATTAAATTTTGTAAAATTTGGTGTGAAATTTGCAGAGAAATTCAAAAATTTATGTTCATGAATTTTTTCAGTTTGTGCCAAGATTAGTTCACTCGGCGGAATTTTTTATTTATAGTAACCTACTTACTTTCCTTTTTTTTTTCATTGAAGCACAAGAGGGTAAAAGTTCCATCGTTCATTTTTTCAAATAATTTTAACAAAGGGCCTAAAACCACATTTTCGTTATTATCGCTTATAGTAAATACGTAAATTTCAAAACTTGCCAAAACATAAATTCACATATATCATAGGAAATTTTGAATAAAAAATTAAACTATCATTTTTTTTGCAGGTATGCTTAGAAATACATTTACTTTAAGATGATGTAGAAAATTTAATAATTTCGAAAAATTCATAAAAAATATTTAACCCTCTCAGCGTTACGGCCGGATTATTCCATATAGAAGGCTGCCTTCTATATTCATTACGCATGAAAATTTCTGCTGTCTTTTAATGTATCTGATTTCAGTTTGGCTGTATATTGGAAGAAAAGAAATCAAGGTACAAAATGAGAGAGTATTTTTTTAATTAAAATGAAGAAAATACCACTTATACATGACATTTTGAGGAACTCCGAAATTTCAGGGTTAAACCTGTAAGGCTCGGAGGGTTAAATATACAAATTTAAAAAATAAATCGTAAAAAATTTGCTAATTATATTTGGATTAAGCCTAAATTTCCAATTATGGAAGAAGGAATCAAGTAAGTTTAATTAAAAAAAAGAGAGATTAATAAATATATGTCAAATTCAATTAACATTGAGGAGCTAAAATTATGAGAGCTAATTTTTTAAAAACTGCTTGTGTGATTTTAAAAAACTTGGCAGTTTGGCATAATTTGAGTCGTAGAATCAAAATATGGGAAAATATTGCAATGTCATTTTAGAAAAAGTCCAATTTTATGTCAAAATACCTATATTAGAATAATGCTATATATAAATCTAATATATATCCTAAGTAGTGCTTTCGAGACATAAAAAACACAAGTTAAATTTTGTCAAGCGGCCTATTAGAACTGTCCCCCCCTTTTTTTTTGCATTGTACGTTGAATAATGTAACGAATAATTGGAGGCACATAAAATAGTGCTTTCTTTTTACTTTTTCATTATTTTTTTTAATCGAACGGCAGGCACTTGCCTTTTTTCAGCATTGGCCACTCCTAAGGGCGGAAGTAGTGGCCATTTTATTGTGGAGGCACCCAATAGGTGGAGGATGATGATGATCCTATGATGGGACAGACAATTTACATTCATGTCTTCTAGATTCAAACTATCGCCCTTAGATATCGCAGTCAGCTCTCCTAGCCACTATAGTGTCTATGCGGCACTTTTTCAGTTACAGTGAAAATCGTTTAACTCGAAACTGAGGGGACTGAAATATTTTTTCGTGTTAAAGGATATTGCCAAGAAAAACATGTATTCAACAAAATTAAGCTTATTAGAGTGCATTTTAGTTACATAGATATGTAAATATGCATGTATTTAATAAAAATCAATGAAGCAGAAACATCCATAACTTAATTTAATGCAAAATTTTCAAGTTTTTTGAAAAACAAAACATTTGTTGAGTTTTGGGAAAACAATCTTATATTTTTCTTTGCATTGTCCTTTTTAGCATCAAAATGTCAACAAGTTGTTTGATGTCGTCCATTTTGTTATTCATTTCACCATTGGAATGTGAGTCTAAATAACTGCACATACCTTTCAAGATGTTCCTCGTTTTGGATGATGTGGGAACAGGAACTGCATTATTCATTTCATTTTCATCGTCGGAATCTGCATCAGCTATATTTTTTTAGCTTTGAACAAACTCCAAAATGTCTTTGTCTGCCATAATTGGGGCTATGCACCACACATTATCATCATCTACTGCAACGAATTCTTCTATGATACAGTAGGACATTCCAATAATACTGAAACTTTTGTCAAACATTTTATTAAGTGTCAGCTCAGTTTTGATATGTTCCATTTCTTTTGTGACGAACCAAACTCGCTGATTTTTACACACACTGTGATGTACTTGTCACCGAATTCTAAAGCCAACTAAAGAGAGAGGAGATGATTGTAGGGGAGGAGGGTAAAAATAGCTTAAATAAACAAAATTGGTTCATGTCACAGGCTATTCCAAGGGTATTCAAGTTAGCCTCCTTTTTACGAAACAAGCGAAATCACATCTCAGTTCACACCCTTCTCAAATTTCGCCTGCGCAGCTGCTGTTTCCTGTATTTTGTTCATTCCCAGGAGGGAAATCTTTTCATGTTAAGCGATTTTGGTTTCGTGTTAAAAGAAAAAAAATGCATGAAAATACATAGTAGTTTGTTGGGACCATTGTATTATTTCGTGTTAACAGATATTTTGCCTTAAGCCTTTTCGCGTTAAACGTACTTCACTGTATATTGAATCAGTCATCTGTCAATAAAATATTTTATATTTTTTTTAACATGTAACTAAATAAAGGCAAAACTTAAATCGTTAAACAAATAAGTGTGGTCTTTTACCCAAAAACTGATTTTGTTTGACTCAGCTCTTATTCCTGTATTTTGAACCAAGTTCACCTTAAGACAATTTTAATCTTTCTGCATAGTCCAGTGCACAGATCCAAGTAGGTCATTATTCTAAGTAGAAGTCATTATGTACCATATTAGGCATGATGAAATTTCTTGAAATCCACAGGATCTCCCAGTTTCTGGCCATATGATTTATATTTTTATTAATATAAGAGCAACCCACATTATAAAGGTATAAATTTTGTTTGTTGTAGTGGTATATATGTTTAGGAAATGTTAAGCTTTTTCTGAGTTAAATGAAAATAAAAAATTCTTTCTTCATTTGATCTTCAGTTCTGTAACTACAAGCTTTTTCAGTCTTTTATAAAATTTGGCTAATTTATAAATTAGCATAAAAAAATTTAAAAATTGCTTTCCAAATTCCCTTGATATCTCAAAGCTGAATCTTTCTTTGAAAAGAATCACAAGTTTGGTAGATACCTTTAGATGCTTTAAATGTGAATTAAATTCATTGGAAAATATTTCATAGTAATATTTTTGGCTCTAGTGTAGAATTGGGTGCCCCTTCGATTGGCAACAAATTTTGTTCAGTTTATTGTGCCTTGCTTATGCTGATTTTCGTGTCAAAAAGAACCGCCAACTAAACAAGGGGCACCCAGTTAATTGTAAACTTTTACAATATTTTTGCATCCCCATTACATATCTTCTGCTTCATATTCTTCAGTTTACAGTTCATAAATTTTTTAACATTTAGGTCTCGATTTAAATATTTTCAGCTTTGACAGTGATCGCTAGTTTATTAACTAGTGACGAGTCAATAGTAAGTAGTATGAGTATATTCAGCAGCAGGCAGATGGAGCACTTGCACCCCTTAAACATCTGTAATTCTTACATTTCCTTTATATATATATAAACCAGCACAATGTAATGAAAAGCTTACTAATTTTCTTATTAGTCTGTTTTGCTATTTCTTTCTCTGTGCAAAAGCTCCTGGTTATATATTTTAATCTTATTATGGCTTACAGATATCTCACAGTTTGTCACGCAAGTAACTAATAGTCAGCTGACCATCTGGGTTCGAGATGTTAGGTATATGGTTGTTATTCCTAATAATGGTCCTGTAATTTATAATCATATTTAAAACTTAATAGCTATAATTTTCCAGTAGACAGCATTGTCTATTTGTCTTCATAGACAAAAGAGTGTTATTTGTTAATCCCCTTGAGGCTAAATAGGGACCTTAAAAAAAAAGTGATGATGTCATTTAAAAGTCTTAAATTTCTTTCTTAGGCTAATGGGAAGGGGAAAGGAAATTATTTTCAGTCTCACCTTTCACCAGTTTCAGTCATTGTGGTATTCTGATTGTAGAGTTTAGCAAAACAGTTAGTGTTGTTAAGCAACCAAATGTATCTAAAATATATGTAAAATATGCCGAAGAAAAATGCATTGTTGATGTTGGTGAGGATTACATCTTTGAGCGGTTGAGGGCAACAGGGCCAGCGCTATGAATTTTGCTGCCCATTGCTATCTCTGTCCCACCTAAGTTCAGCTGCCCAGTATCTTACTAATTTCTAAAAGGTTTGTCGCTCGTAAATTCTACTGCAGTGTGCCTCTCCTAAATTCTGAAAAGATACTTTCATATTATCCACAAAGTGCTCTCGTAAAGTCACCAAGCATTGGCGATTACTTTTCACGAACCTAAAACATGTAAAATGGTAGCCATTTTTAAAAAAATGGCAGTGCATTAAAAATTACCTAAAACAGCAACAAATTAATGAATTTAAAAAGGCAAAAAATATCCATAACAATAAAATTACATAAAACAATTGTCCGTAACGAAACACTGAACATTTGATAAAACAATAACAAATTAATTAAACTAAAAATGCAATAAACATCCATAATAAAACACTTTTCTCTTTCCTCGGCCCATGTACACAGCAGCAGTCTTTTAACTTAAGAAAAAGGATCACTGAAGTGCAGAATTCTCAGAATCACAGAGCAACTTGACACTGTTATTCATTCTCTCATTCACCTGTTACAGATTTAAAAAAAAAAAAATTAGAGAATTGTAGTAGTCTCTGCATTGCAGAGCAAGTCAGCACTGCTCTGCATGTACTCATCGGCCTGCTTTAAATTTTTAAAAAACCAGAGAATTGCATTTATTTGGTAAAAACGATTATCACAGTGTAAAACCGCAAATGTAAGCCTCCAGTTTCATAATGGCATGCATCACATACTCTCATAGAGCACAGGCAACCTTTAGTGGGCTGCCAAGTAAAGTACTGTCTGTATACGAGAAGAACAGCTCCTGCCATATTGACAAGGCTAGTATATTTTAAATATGGTCGAACTAAGGGTTGCTTTATTGTTATTTTGTTTTTTGGTGACTGTCATCTGAGGGGAAAAGAGTTTATTATTCGTCTTCAAGACACCCCTACAGAAAATGGGTCAAGGCTTGTTTCTGTGGCAACAAATAGCTGTAGACTAACTGGCAACAGCTTTTCTTGTGATAGACTGTACATGTTTGCTATTATAGCCTGGGTTGCCTACTTTGGCGACATAGTGCTTTGCCCAATAATTCTTATCATCGCTGGCAGATAATTCTAAAATACCTCTAAAAATTCTCCCTAATTTTTAGAGTTTGGTGCTCCTTTAAATTCTAAAATTTTTGGCACCCCTAAATTCTGACTCTTGGTGCTGGCATACCAGTTGCACCTGCTCTGGCAGCAACCCTATGGGGAGTTAATATTTTTCTATCTGACCTAAACAATAAGTTAATCCCTAGTGTTCCCATGTTTACATGTCATCTTACTAGATTTAAACCTGACAATCAAAAATCCAGAATCACCCAATTATTCTGGGTCTTGGACTTTGTACTGTGTGAAATTAATGCTCTTTATTTCTGTTTTTCAATCATCAGCAGTCAGTCAATCTAAAACTAGCTTTAAAATGATTCATAACAGTTTAGTATGACTGCGTATTTTTGTGTTATAAATGAAACAATAAGTATAAGAAAATATTTTAGAGATTTTTTTTTCCTGCTTATTAACTATCATTAACCAAGGCTGGCATTATGCATTCTTTTGCAAAATACATCTTTGGCACTGCTTCATAGAGTTCTCAAAACAAATGTTAGTTATTGCTTGGAGAGCCGATTTAAGAGAGTTTGATGCCCTCAGGGGCTCCTGATGTTCATTTTCCTTGCTTTTAGTGCAGTGCCATTAAAACAAGGACACCTAAACTTGGAATTGTGGGCCTAGACCGTAAAGCAGGCTGAAAATACATGCCACTGTGCTTTATAATAATCAATACTGTACTTAAGTGAGATATGACAGAATTTAATAATTTTAGCATAAATTGAGATGATTTTATATAGACAGAGGAATTCTACTAGAGTAAAAATATATGAACATAGAGTTTTTTTTTTTTTTTTATTTAATCCATGGTCATATTACCTTCTTTACTAAATTAGCTATAAATAAAAAATCTGAGTGCAGCAAATTTTTTTTTTCCTCTTCTGTCTCTCTCTCTCTCTCTCTTTTTTTTTTTTTTTTTTTTTG